>VYZM01012607.1:297820-354842 GCA_013398915.1 Dromas ardeola
TGGGAGCGGCCCGGCGCGGGGCTCAGGGGGCGCGCGGCGCCCGCCCTGAGGCGCAGGTGGCCCGGCGGCCCCGGGCGGGCGGGAGCGGCCGCCCTCGGGTAATAGAGGCCGCAGTCAGCGCTGCAGGGAAAATGCGGTGTTCTGTTTGTTGTTGGGTTGGTTTTTTTAATCTATTAAATGAATAAGGATTCAAAAGGCCGGGCCGTAGGGGACACCTTCCGCTCCCGAGCCGCCTCAGGCGGCCTGGCTAGCCGCCCGGTGCAGTCAAGATGGAGCCGGTGCCCCCTTGGCTCGGCTGTCTTTGTCCCTCCCGGGGCCCCGGCCTGGCCCTGGGGACGGGGAGCGCCGTCCTGTCCGCGCTGCGCTCCACACCGAGTGCCACCTCGACCCCAAAGGGCCCGGGCCTGGGGGAGGCTGCCCGGGGCCCCGGCGTGGAGTGGGGAGTCGCCCGGTTGCAGGCTGTGTCCGTCCTTCACCCGTGTGCTGCTGCAGAGAAAAAAAATATAAAATGACTGTGCTATTCGGTGACCCTCACAACACAATCAGAGCCGAATTTTGCTATGAGCTCAATGCTCACATAAGCTTAGTCATGCAGAGCTTGATGAAAGGCCTGTATCTTTGCCAAACACATATATTTTTTTGCAGTAGCTTTAAATATCAATAACCGTACTTTCAAATGTCCTTTCTGCTGATCTTTCCTGTTAGATGTTGGGCCCCAAATGGAACAGGAGCACGTGATGGTATTTTACCCATGAAATGTTGCCGTTTTTAGTTTCTCCATGTTAATCTCCCACTGCAGCTTTTTTTGCCAGTTTTAACTGTCGGAGGAGTGTGGATTTTGGGTGACAGAGGCCTGAAAGTTTTGCGAAAGCGAGCGGCTGGGTTAAGGCAGCTCAAACGTGCCACAGCTGAAGGCGCGACGGGGACCAACCTCAGCGGCTGGGCCTGCCTGCTGCTGGCTGGCCCCACGCACGCCAGATGGCCAGCACGCCATGCCTTGGCCATTTATGCACATTTGTCTTGTGCAGGGAGTAATTTGAGGGGATGGGGATGGGCTGGAAGGGTCCTGTTGGGGAAGAACTGAAGATCATAAGGGGAGCTGGAGTTCTAGGCACTGTGGACAGTAATGCCTTGAGTCATTGTGAAGCATGAAGGGAAATGAGACACAAATTAATTGGAAAAAAAACCCCAATAGGCTCTGGTTGTTCCAGAGAACACCATGTTTTTTCCACTGAATAACTCATATCTTTGTTTGACTATGAGGTAGTGTTTAGAAAAAAAAGCAATTATGTGATCTCCTCTTTTCCCATGCTGTGTTCATGAATATTCTCATTCTTGCATAATATGTATTCCACAAGAATGTTGGAGGGTACCTTTTGCTATAAATATTGTTTAAATCTTCAGAAATGACCTACAATTTCTTCCGTCAATGGTGCCTAAGCCACGCAGGGGTAAGAGAGCCCTTCATGCAAAATGGTAGGTGCCCCCTTCCCTATTGGCAGGGGGCACTCAGGGCTTTCCAGGGTAAAGTATGAAACCTGATAAAATGAAGCAAACAATTGTGCTACAAAAATTCTACGTCAAAAGTTTTCATTGCCCCAAGACTGAATACCCTGAGGTTCGTTTCTTCAGCTTCCAAGACACAAACTCTCAATGTCAACTGCTAAAAAAGGGTGTTCAGGGTTTAAAAAAAAAAGGCAAAACCAAACTATGCATAAGCAAAAGAGGACACAGATAAAAAAAAAATTACTTCAGAACTGTGTGAGGTGCCTGGGTGTCCACATTTGCAAAACGGGGGACGATTCTGGTTAATAATGATAACGAGAATTGGCTTGAGCCAATCTGCGTCTGAATTTGCCTGATAAAATTTGTTTTTCTGGAAGTGCGCACATGATAGTTAAAGAGCCAGGGTTGTTTACAGATTAATATTGGGGTGGATTGCTCTACCTATGCGAAAACGGGGATAGAAGAGGGTATTATTAGGTTGTGGGCCATAACAGTTTGCAGCACATCAGCCAGACTGGCGAGGCTGGATCTGTTCTAAGTTTAGCTTTCACTTAATGTAAATTAGAAGTAACTACTAAATTAAATTACTCCAAGTATTTACTGAAATAAGAAAAGGGAGGATCTTTACACAGCGTCCGGAACTCAAGACTCTTCCTCTGATAGTAGCTAGTTACAACTTTTTTCACAAGACTACATAAGGTGATTATTTTTTACTTTTCAGTTTGCAGCGCAGGAGGAAAAGCAAGTATCACGATGCCAAAAGGACAGTAAGCAAGAAATACCAGGATTCTGTAGCCTTGGGGTGCCTGGTTGGAAAGAGCAGAAAAAGCATTTGCAAGTGAGCAAAATAAAGGGTGAAGGATTAAACGCTGAAGGATTAGGATTGTTGTCTTCAAATATACCAAGGCACAAAGAGGGGATAATGATCAACGAGAGACTAAGGCTATAAAAGGCAGAAAACAAGACTAGTAAAAAGATTCCCAAACAGGAATAGACCGACCGTTAATAAATTTAGTCTAGAAATTACAGTTTAAAGTGGGAGGTTAAGAACGTTTCTGGAAGAGGCGTTCAAAACAAAATAATGAAAGGTAATAAAGCCTGCCTACTTTTAGGATGGAAAAAACATTTATGGTGGTGATATATCATGAGCAATATAAACCGTATTTTCAAGATAGGAGACTTTGAAAGTATTGACTCCATCAAATTCCAACAAATAAACAGCCCAGACCTTCCAAATGCCATTGTCTAAAATTCAGGAATCAAAAAAAAAAAAAGGATTGAAAATGTAACTCTCAGTATCATAGCAGAGTTTTAATATTTTGAAAGAATGATTTTTGGTCACAATGTGCAAGTAGTGAGGTAGGAGAAAAAACTATAAAGGCCTCTTTAGATTCCTATCGCTAGCAATTTTAAAATCAAGATTGGCAAGATTGGATATGCTCTGGTTCATACAAAAATGAATTCATGGAAGTCTTACTATCTGTGTAACTGAAGGCCAGAATGGAGTTGTCTTTCTGGGACCTTCTGTTAAAGACTGTTAAATGTTCGTCTTGCCCAAAACCAGACACATTTTAGCCACTTTCAGGGACTCGGGCAAGAGTGAGACAACTATGAAATCAACAACGTAACTCCTCAGAATAGTGATCTTTTTAACTAAGATTATATTTAATTACTAAAAGATGCACAAATTGATGGCTGTCTCAAACTACTAGTAGGCTGAGAGTTTACTTCTGAAAAAATTTTGTAGTTTTAAACTAATCAGTTACTTCTCTGCCAATTAACTTTAGTGCCTTTGCTGATACCGAAACAAGGGGTATTGCTGTGTTTTACAGAACATATTCCTTACCCTTCAGTAAAATAAAAACCCAGAAGCATACTTTCTTAGCACATTTTGTAAAAAATAATTAGGCAAAAATCAGAGTCAACTAAATTCAGACTTGGTGCCTTTACTTACAAATGCAGAGGGTAATAACCTGGGTCTTACATTCCATTCAGTGTACGGAAATGCTAACAGTTAGCAACTTGTGCCATAAAAAAAAATAAAATAATGATAAAATATTAATCTAGCTTTGCCTTTAAGTGGGTAAAAACCTTTTTGGTTCAGTTGCTCATTCTGAAATTTTGGCAGAAGGCTGATAACTGTGAGAGACGTCCATCCAGAGACTTCCACCCTTAGCAGAGGCTTGGGCAACTGGCAGCGCTAAGACCCTCTGTAAATTACTGCGCATCCCTAATCCTCAGTGGAGACGAGCAATGCAGATGAGTATTTGAAGGATATTTCGAGATAAGATCAGGTTGGCCTCATGTCTTACCAAACGACAAAACATTACAACTCAGAAAAAGTCCTGGAGAAGTTCTTTTGAAAAATTACATGCTTCCCGGTGTGTGGGGGGGTGTTACTCATTTATGTGTATGGGGTTTTTCTTCCATGTATTCTACTTGGGTAGCAGAAGGAAGTTTGTGAGACATGAGAGACGTGTAAAATCCAATAGACTTGCACAAGTAGAGCGAGGCATCTAATATTCTGTGCCACAAAATCGGTATTAAGGCATATGGTCTGGATCCGGACCATACTGTTGGGCTGCCACTGTGTAAAGGGCCAGCGGTTTGTTTAGAAATGGAAAGAAATCTCATAAAGAAAAGCTTGTGTTTTATTTTGTCCTTCACCGTGATTATTTGCAGTATTTGAAGGTTGAGCTGAAGAAGAATCTCTCCCAATTTTCAGCATCCTTTTACAAATGCACTCCTGACCTTTACAAATGAATGAATATTTGTCTGGGGGTTCGCTGGGCTGCCTGTGCCATACCCGGATACATCTGCAAGTGCTGTAAGCAGACACCACTTCTGAAAATAGGATCCGCGAAAGGTGTTGCTAAGTGAGTGCATGTGAAAACATTTTTGTGCACTGCAGTTTAAAACCCTCTGTCTGGTACGGAAATCAGAGCAAGAAGAAATCATAAGTGTTCCTATTATTGTAAATTAACTTTTGTAGCTATTTACACCTACCTTGAAGGGAAAATCTTTGGAGCTGGTTTATTTTGTGTATATTACAGCTGATAGCACTCGCAGTAATCTGTCTGTGTCTAGACACAATGAACTTAAACTGTTCCACAGTAAAAGGGTTAAAAACCTCCAATGTTTAGATGGATAAAAAGTGTTAATAATCCACAGAATGCAGTAGGTGTTTACTATTATATTCTACTTCCTGTTACTGCAGTCTAAAAAAGAAAAAGCCACTGAGCTAATTAAATTATATAAGGAAGACGTTAAGAACGAATATCAAAAGAAAATTGGTTTTGACTACCATCTGTATTTATGCTGAAGTAATGATGAGTAATACGATTCAGGTTTCATTTGTTCAAAGTCCACAAGATAATGTGCATGCTCAGCAGAAGAAAAATATACATCCAGGCAACAGACTACTATGTGAAAGTAATTTCACACCCAATGACAACATATAAAGCTTGTTTTTTCACAGTGGATGAACTTCTGGCTTGCCGTTGCTTGGCTGGCCTTCCTGGTTTTGTCAGTAACAGCACAGGAAAGTAAGCAAAATAAAACTCAAAGTTTGATGTCGTTCTAAGAGCAAAGCAAAGCAGCAGACAATGCCTGCTGTAAGCGCAGTGTTTGTTCTGGCACAGTGCAAAGAAACTGCAAAATCATTTCACTGAAATTTTAATGAACTTAGATGAGAACGCTGCTGTTTAATGGACTTTATGCAATGGTCTGAAGCTCATCCTTTCGCAATACAGCTTTTCATGGGTTGGCTTGGTTTGGTTATTTTCATTAGCACTTTACATCTGCCTCTTTTGAATGCCAGTGTGGATGCAGCCGATCAAAAAGAACCTGGCTTGTGCTTGACTTTGTGCCAAGCCGGGAAGTGCAATGCACTGAGCAGCAGAGAGGGACCTGTGCGGCGGTGTGACGGCACGGTGACGTAATGGTGTGGACAGGCCTGTCACAGCATTAGCTTCAGACATCCAAGCCTAGAAGGTCTCCTCTCCAAGCGTTAAGAGTTATATCCTTCCTATCACTGTTGTTACCCACACAAACCCAAATGAATCATTTCTGTCATCTGAATACTTTCAATGGAAATCAGGGAAGTAAAGTATTATTTTTTCCTCTGTTGCTGATCTAATTTTGGCCCTTGTTTGATCCTCAGACAAATCTAGACTACCTTTGTTTTGACTTGACACCTGTGCCAACTTCTAGTGTCAGTGTTGTGTAAAGAGATATCTGCATTTCCACTGTTGGACTGGACCAGAGCAGGGTTTTGGGTAATGTAGATTTATGTGATATGAATTCGTAGCTACTTCTTGCAAACATCAAAATGTGCATGTTTAATCCCTGGTTCTGAGTATTAGTATTTAATTTCTCAAAGTCAGGGCCTACTCTAAAAAAAAAAGGCAATTAAGTCCTGGGCAAGATTTGCAAGGGGCAGTGGACAGTGGGCAAGTTGCTATCATAAATAAATGATCTGAGGTATAGGAATTTAGTGCCACAGGACATCAAAACCCAAACCAGCAGCACTTAGACAAAGGTGTGCCTGGAGTAGCAGAGGGACACACACCAATCCCAGTGAAGGAATGCAGTATGGAAGGGCAAGGAGGGAACTCACGGGTAGGACAAAGTCAGCAATGCATCTGTGGGAAACTAAGCAAAAAAAAAAGTGAAAAGCTTGTTTCTGTTCCTATAGGATTACCTGATGTAATCTAAAGCACAAAATAATTAATTTCAAGACGAGATTGCTTGTCAGCTCAAGGTACTCTGCTGTTGAGAGTTCCAAAAGCAGGTTTCTGTCTTGCCACGCTTTACTTTTTGAAGGCCCCAATAAAGCAAAATACTTGGGCAGGTATTTTATTTAGTATCTGAATGGTAGGGATATAAGAATGACTTTAAATAGTTGGCTTAATCTGTGCTCTTCAAGAAAGGAGGGAGTTGAGGAGAAAGTTTTCTGTTAACTTGTTGGCAGAACAATTATTTAAAACATTCTGTATACACATATTTTCAGGTTTCTCTGAAAAATTCCCACCAGTAGAGCGACAGATTTATTTTTTTATATATATATATCTCTATAAATTACGTATAGTTGTTGCATATATTGTTTTTATATATATAAAAAAACTGCAGATTAGAGTCTCAGTACCCTAGGGGCAAAGATAAACATTTCACAGATGAAGTACTAAGAATGTTGATATACATCAATGTCAGGATCTCAACATCAGCTGTTCTCCCAAAATGGATCGTATTCAACTCCCTCAAAAAATCAGGGGAACCTTTTCTATGACTTTAGTCATAGGCACTGACTTTAAGAAATTAAATACTAATACTCAAAATAAGGGATTAAACATGCACATTTTGGTGTATGCAAGACACAGCTAGTAATCGATACCACATAAATACACGTTACCTCAGACCCTGCTCTTCTGTTAGATACAACGAGGCAGTATGGAACAGAGAGGATTTCAGTGAAATGAGTTATCAAGAAGTTAAAATATGTTTTCTGTGACTTTTGTGATTGCTCTCTCAACTGACATGACCTTCTTCTTGTACGTGTGTTCCTGTTGTATCACAAATGCCATTGAAGAGGGTGGGATAAAATCTGGACTCTTGCCTTTTTCTTTTTTTCCATCTTTCTAAAAGTACCGTTTCATTACTAGCATAGTATTTTCCCAGATTGCCTATCCGTTGAGACGAAAAAGAGAACTCGTGAAGCTACTTTGGTGATAAAGTAGACAGCTCTGGTAAATACAACAAAACTGACCATCCTTTTGATCTAATCAATAATGCTAATAACAGCTCTAGACAGTGGCGAAGAAGTGGCTAATTGTCAGAAACCAAATATATTAGAGCCATCAAAAGGAGGGGCTGAGGGGGATTAACGCAAACGGATGAAATATGCAAGGAACAAGGAGACGAGTGATAAAAAGAGAAAGGGCAAGAACAGCAGAAGAAAGAAAGGTTCAAACAACATAGAAAGAAAGGTTCAAAATCTGGGCTTTGTTGAAGAAAGAAAAGTTTGATGACTGAAAAAGATGAGGTAAGAGAGGAAGATAGAGAAAATGGGTGATAGATGAAAGGCAAGAGAGAAAGAACAGTTCTAGGGACTACATGAAAACAGGCGATTGCCACCTTTGACATTCACATGCTTTTTCTCACTAAGAATGAATGGAAGAAGAGGTGGTGGAAGACATCAACTACGTAAACCCGTAAGTCTAATTCAGATGAAACATAAAGTTCACTGGTATTTGGGAAATCCTATTTCTTGCCGACTTCCTGCCGGAGGCAGAATTTGATTGCAGTCTCTCCTGGTTTGAGCGACACAGGACTAACTTCTCTTCTAATGCCTGGAAAACCTGTGCTTTTAAAGACTCTAGTGTCTGAATTTGGGAAAATATTTACTTTATAGCCAGCTATGGTGTGTGGGTTTCAAGGTCTCAGTGTTTTGAGCTCGCTAGGTGTGGGGATGAGGAGGAGCAAGACCTGGGCACTTGCCCCAAGCTGCCACCAGGATTATTTCATACCATGAACAGCACATACCATAGAAATTAGAAAGTTTGCTGAGAAGTCCTCTCTGTCCCTTGCTGGCTGCCATCCTTGCACTGGTGCCGGAGTCCTGAGCGCTTCCCTTCCTCCTGGAGCTGCAGCGCTCGCAGGGTCCCACATTGACTGTCCTCTGCTGGGAGTGCACAGCTTCCTGCTGATGGAACGGGCTGAGGATAATCCTTGTACCTTTTATGTTGGTATCGGGATCAATATTGATTCTTTAGTATTATTAATGTTAATTATTTAGTCTTATTCTATTAAACCTGTTTATATTTCAACCCTCGGGTTTCCTTGTTTTTCCCGGGTGGGGAGGGGTCATCGGGTGATAGCTTAATTGTCTAAACGATGATAAATTGTTGTGGGTTCTTCAAACTGTAACACAGTTCTTTGGCTGCCTGGGCTGCGTGAGCATGTCTGTACCACACAGCCAGTGTTGCGTCATGTCAAGATCCTGGACCAAGCTCTGAATGAAGTAGTATTTGCATGGGACATGTACCAGGGTGGTGTACCCAACCCAAGATCCCCTGCCTGTCACTGGGTACTTGGCCTCCGAGGAACAACAAAGCAGCATGGGCAAAGAGTTTCCAGTGCCCAAGGTAGCTTGTGCTGACATCCCGATATGTTAGCATATTTTGAAATATAGGTGTAATTCATTTTTTTTTTTTGGTTGAAGCCATTTCACCTCCCAGAAATACTTTAGTGCTCACAAAGCTACAGAGTGTGTGTGAATGACACTTTAGATTTTGAGCCAGTGAATCCTTGCGTACCAATAACAATCACAAATACAATGGCTTTTGCTGTATAAAATGAAAGTATGCTTATCCAAATCAGTTTGCAGGACTGGAAACTTTGAGAAAATTCACAAGTTCCACTTACAGAACCGTTCTGAACAATGTTTAATTCACGTGACAAATGTTTGAAGAATTGAATATTTTTATTATTAAATGATATTTTATTTTAAATTAAAATATGTTTGTAATGCATGACAATAAAGTCTGACGTCTTAGTTACCCATACTTGTTCCCCTGAGAAAATAAAGTCTCAAATACCCTAAATTCCACAGTCTGGAGCAATTTAGGTCTCCTTAGAGATCACAGTTTGAACTACAAATGCAATAAGGGCTGCATCCTGCTGTAACTGAAATCCTTCCTAAGTCTACTTCTGCTTTTCAATCTCTCTAATTTTTCATTAGATCAAGAGTCACACATTTTTGTTGGCAGTAAAGCAATTCCAATTTGAACTGCCTCCTGTCTTCAATAGGAATTTTCCCAAAGTACAGAAATAAAAATGTAAAACTTTGCTGTGTTTCATTACTTTCATTCTTTTGAACATTGCTTCTCTGAAAGCTCTGTGTGAAATTATTAGAAGACAGGTTTTGAAATGCTTGTGAAAGTAGATGCATATACGGGACTCAAAGGGCCTTATTTAAAAAAGAAATTTGCCAGTTACCCAGATCTCTGGTTGGTTATGCCCATTCAAGGATACAGAATCCATCATTCGTATGATTATTTTTACATCTGAACTTTTTTTTATACTAGATAGACTTGAAACTTTCAGGGTCATTTGCCCAGCATGTAGTTGAATGTCCTGTGCTATAGATTCCAATTAGCAAGACCATGTTCAATGGTCCTACACCACCAATGCTGTCTAACTGCTTTCCACTTGGCTTTATATGTTTCTTCTTTGTTGCAGCTGCAACCAGGTCTATCTAGCCTTTGATAGAAAAATTTCAATTACCCCAGGGAGAAGCTTTTAGCTTTATTAAGCATTGAAGTCTACACATTTGTTCTTCTGTTGAAGAGCAGTTCAAAAGGAGAGTTTCTGAGGAAGTAATCTGATAAATTAGGATAAATCTTGTGGACTTTCACCGCTCATGTTTTTCCTGCAATCTGAGCATAAGAATCTGCCAACTCCATGTACAGTTAAGTATTTCTTTAACACTTTTAGCCCCTGACATGTTTCTTACGCTTTACCAGTAAATGGCTCTTCAGTGTTTTTTGAGACTGCTGTGCTCTCGGCATAGAATGGCTGTCACAGAAGGCTGGGGAGCTGTGCTCTAGCCGCAGAGATAGGGACAGAAGACTCTTCCCATTTGGTGGCTTTGTACTGGCCTCTGAGTAAACGAATGGTTTCCTTTCTTAGATGATGGGTGTCAACTTATCACTCCCTTGTTGCCAAGAGTAACCTCCGTTATCTGAGAAAAAGCAAGGACTGCCTACACCAGATCTCTAACCTGCCCTTGCCTTGTGTGGTCGGCCTCTGAGGGAAGTGGCGTGGCCAAGTGACACGGAAAAAGCTAGCAATAACACTGCTGAAAGTCACATCTCTGTAGATAAAAAAATGAGCTTCTCTTCCTAATGCTGTCAATCTTGCATTTTACTTCATTGGTGGGTTCATTTACGCAAGTATATAAGGCTGTCGTTTATGCTTTTCAATGTTTGAACATTCCACAAAAGTTTCACGACAGTGGTTTGAAATCGAATCTTTCATTATTGTCTCTATCTTGCAAATTAATTTATTACTGTATTTGAAGTCCTAAATGCCTCTTGAGAGAGCTGAACATACAGTCTAACAATCTACCCATAAAGAGCAAACATGAGTTACACATTTAAAGAAGATAATCTTTCAGTTGTGTGGAAATCCTGTCACTCTTGCTTTTCTGCTAAGCTTCATGTAATAAAGCTTTTCTGTCTGTTTGCAGAAAAGTTTTGGTTCTCCCTCGCTCATCCCTGTTCTGTGTGGCAGAGGAGCACGGCACATTAAATTGAGCCCGTGAAAAGGGCACACAACTAGATGAAACTAGAAGAAAATTAGAACAACACTAGAGTTCTTGGATGAAATGTATTTTTCTAGGAATCCTTAAGAGAGAGTGAGGAGGAAACAAATAGCCATGGAGAGAGTTGTCCAAAAGCACAATCCCACCTAACTCTGAAGCTCCGGCATGTCTTTTTTTGAGCCACTATCGGTAACAGCCACTATCGGTTTCAAACACAGGTAGTAGAATTTACATAAGCAAATCTCATCTGGCTAAATACTGCCCTATAAATATACATATTATAATCTGTTATTAACACATAAGATTATATTGTCATAATACATCAAAATACTACAACTGGGGATTTTGAATGAATTATCGCTCTTCATTCCCGTGCACCCATCATAAGGCCAATACGCCACCTACGTCTCTCTTACGAGACAAATACCTCCTCTACTGTCCCTCTGGGCAGAGGCATTTCCCTGTTTCTCAGCAACTCAACTAACAACAAATACTCCCACTAAAACCAAAACAAATTGAAAAAAGAAAGAAAAGGAAATCCCCAAACTGTTTGCCCTCTCTTAGGAAGGCACTATTTCATGGTGCGATAAAAATATTAAGACAGAGGAAAAATAATTAAGATTACAGAAATTAATTCTGTATCAAAGTCCACAGAAGGACTCCTGTTGACATCAAAGCTTTGGCTTCTCTTTGATAATGAGATTACACATCATACTTGATTTTCTACATGTTCTTCTCTGCAGAGTAGATGTAATACCACTGTCTGCCAATGATTCTGCACAAAATTCAATCAGTTTAAAAGCAAAGGATATATTTTTTGTACCACTGGCTTTGGAAAACCTACAACCCAAGACCTGACACCATAACCTTGGAGCTGAAACTGTAGCTGGAGCTTGTGTTTCCAGTCCTTCATTATGTTGTGCATACATAGTATTTTAGGCTTTCACTTCTAGTCAGTCAAGACCTCTGCCTTTCAAATGTCAACTTGTGTCACCTACCCAGCTTCTTTCAATACATTTGTATACATCGAATTACATGAAACTTGGTAAACAATTCTGTTGACAGGACAAAAAAGTGGAAAAATTGCTGTCCCACTCTTATCTGGTGGGTCTGGAAAAACTAGCTGGAGTAAAATGCAGCTAGAAGGCAGTAGGTAAGACTGAACATAAAGAAAGGGTTAACTTGTCTATGAAAAATATATATCTCTGCCTATCCCCTTGTCAGAATAGAAATAGTATCATAAACCAAATACCCAATATTACTCTGATACTTTGCATCTTCTGAATAGTCTGGTAATGTAGCCTGCTGAGATTTTGACGTGTAGCCTTTTAAGAGAAGACTTGGTAAGCCGCAAGGGGGTACAGTCCTTCCGAAGCTCTGTTGTGCGCAGGTGCCAAGTCGCTAATCCAAAGTGGAAGGTATATGTTGCTGAATCAGTCATTGCTAATACTGACATTTAAAGCATCAAGAGAAAGTACTGGAGAAAAGTCTTGCAGGTGCCAGACAGAGAAATGTCTATATTAAGACTTATGCTGAATCGTTAATTTTTAGTTATCAGCAAAACCAAACTAAGAACCTGCGTGCTCAGCTGAGAATGTTATTGGTGCAGCGTCTTCATGCTTCACAGATAACAGTCGCTTTCAGTGTCAAATGCTGAGATTTTTTCCTCCTAGCTTTGAGCTTTTCAGTTTAAAACATACTGCTCAAACTTGGTTACTAAACAAGCAATGAAATTTTTGGTGTTTCCATCAGTGTAAGATCTACTGAATTTTCTGGGATTTGGGGTGACTCAGTGCTGCCTGTGTGCTTCAAGAGGAGAGGCTTTTTTAAAAAAGCACTTACAATCCACTAAGTAGAAACCATAATGTTTGTTAATACTGAACCCAAGCTATGAAGTTCAGCAGAACATGGGCTGAAGGAGAACTTCATCTCAGTCAGGGTACATCTAACCTGTAGCTTGAGAAGGACAACTTCATCGTCCATATGTGAAAACACTACAGTCCTTTGTCATCTAGAGAAGGCTCTTATGCTGGAATTGGCCCATAAGATGTTCCCATCCCGGCTCCAGCTGTTCCCCTTCCCTGCCCAGACCTTCTGCCTCCTTTATTTCATGGATCTCTAATGAAAGATCCTGTCATAATCATCTATACCAGGGAACAGTTCAGATTACCTGCACAGAAGTCCTTCTCACTACATTAACTTCACATGCTATTAAGCAGAGATCTCTTTACTAATCAAATATTAATTGGAGAATTTCCCTGCTCCTAGTGATACTTCCAAGACACTAACATTAGAGAATGTCTACCAGAGGCAGATCGAGGTGCTGGTGAATCACTCTCTTTAGGATTCATGGTTACCCAGTGTAGCGCACAGTGTGAGACTGTGAATGGGGGGCCTGTGTGTTAGAAATCACAGGAATGATCTACAAAGCATGAGAAAAAAACATAAATCACAGAAGTGGTGGAGAGCACTTCGAAGAAGCCAGGTTCTGCTGCAGGGATTCTGTCAGATTCTCAGCCAGTGCTTTTCAGCATCTTCAGTCATTGTCTCTTTTCAGTAAATTAAGACACCTCTATGCTTGATCATTATAGTAGTTCACAAAGCAAGGAGTAATTTCTGTCTGTCTGGCTAACGATGGTACCTCACAGGCTGAGAGGACCACTTCAATGAAGTGGCATTGTATCAGCAAGCCGGGCACTCACGCACATGCAGAAAATGTTTGTCTCTTAATGCATTTTTTCCTCTCCAAAGAAAACATAGATTCGATAGCCTTCTTGTATCATTCCTCTTCCTGCATTCCTCCACTTCAAGACATTCTTTCTAGAGCATGTCTTCAGTCCTTTCTCCACACAACTAAACAGCAGGTCAGACAGTAGGTAAGTATATTATAGTCTCAGGCACAGGAACTCCCCTCTAAAGAAATATTCAAAGTCATTGCAATGAAGAGGAAATAAACAAAATGAGAAACCCTGCTCATTAGTCTCTTGTAGTATATAGCTGCTATTCAGCTGACAAATTAAATGGTGGGCAGAAAAGAACACTACTAGTACTACTATCTATATTAATATTACTCTGAAGAAGGCAGCAGCAGTCCTTGCCCTCATCCCATCAGCAACATTAGCTGGCACCAGCTAATGGGATCTCTACTATTAAGAGTTGTCCGAGCCTTAAAAGAATCTATTCAAAGCAGAGAAGGAGCAGAGAGCTGTTACCCAGGTGAAGGATACAACACCCTTACTTTCACCGTGCTTTTTCATCCCACCAGTAGAACAGCTTTGTCTGTGAATCTGGCTACAGCATGGAGGGAGTAAAAGAGAGAATGTGCACATACACATCTTGTAAAATCAATGCCACAGTGTTAAGTTCAACAGGAATCTCATTTTAATAGGAAAAAATCCTAATTGCATGGAATCACTGTCTCCCGGGAACAACCCCCCCAGCAGGTACTTGTACTTACAGGACGAGTGGCTGAGCTCTGCCTAATCCTCAGAAGACTGATCTCATACACATCACTGGCTTGCAACCATGAAGTTATAAAGGACCACCAAGACAAAAAGCTTGTAGCATGCTTCACAGTCCAAGTGGCACCTGGTATTCACCAGAAAACAGAAGCCTCAGCACATCTAATTGATTGCAGAGCTTCGGAGCAGCCTGTGCAGCCCAGCGCATGGGCTTCTCCCTGGGTTGGGAAGGAAGCCTGGAGCGAGAAGCACTGTACCAGCACCATGGCTTGCCTCTTGCATTGATTCACCTCTTCTTCCAAGACACTATAAGAACAGAAGGGTTGCAAATTTTTTGGAATCTTCAGTATTTGCTTTTTCCTTTATCTGCTTTAATCCTTTTTTTTTTTTTTCCTTGGTGAGAGATATCCAAAATATTTTAAATTTAATTTTACTATTTGAAAATGCAGTTAGGCCGGTTCATCATAAGCAAGGGCAGTTTATCTGGGAAAAGTGCCAGAAAACTTTATAATAGTTTTAAGTAGTCTGAAACAATAGTTGGATAAACTTACTTTTGAGAAAAGGAAGGTATTAGCCACCATAGAGGAACTGAAATGAAAGGAGACCTTCATATCTTTGTCAGAAAGTTTTGTTCAGGTGCTAAAGGTTTTTTTTAACTTCCCTATCAAAATATTAACCACTTTTGAGTTACAGATGCAACAGATGAAATTGTTCAGGGTTTATAATCAAAGACCTCATAATGAATTATGGAGAGTTTACAGTCAGTCTGTGGAACTGATGGTATGATGATTTAATTAATTTTATTATTAGATTCCAATCTGATATATCAATAGCTGACAAACATCTATTTATACAACAAAATACTTCCGCTAGTATGCACTCAGTAAGTGGACTGCCTTACCTTTCACTTTAGCTTAATATCGCTGATACCAGCTCAGTTTTAGTTTCCCGTTTTCTTTTTCAATAAGTGGCACAGACCAAGAACCTTTCTATATTTAGTGAGTATTAAGTGGTCAAGGCAAAACCTGATGGGCCCCCAATTACTGTTTGGGTCTCTCACGTTGTCCTACTCATAGATGGATCACACTAACAGATCGCAGTCAGTCATCGGTCAGCTCACAGACTTGTACCTTCCAACAAGGCACACTCCCAAAATATGTCAAAGGAGTCACCTCCATAGTGTGACCCTGCCATGGCGCCGGGCGATAATCTGCATCTGACAAAATGTGCTCCTAACGCAATTAAAACTGGACCAGGCGATACCCTTCTTAGCCCTCAAGAAGGCTCCGAGACTGAAGACAATACACGAGCCATCTGGAGAAAGTGAGTGCCCCGTTTTCCTTAAGTCCATCCTCTATCTCAGCAGTAAACTCAATTCTTTTTATTCCCCATACGGACGAGAATCTCTTCATACACTGCATTTCCGTTAATATTCGGTGTTTACACTTGGTGATGCATTACACTGCCTATCACCCCATTTCTGGTGGATACTCACTCTTTTGGCCGTAACAGCAGTAAAATTACACAGGGTAGACACCCACAACCATCTGAACAACAAAGTGCTACACTTTCTACACTCTGTAGAATTTTATGTAAACTCACCCGGCAGGTAATGATTTGAATATGAAGGTCCTCCTGGACTGCTTGAACTTTCCATCCAGCTGGGGCCTTGTCTCCATCAGGAGAGGAGAAAGCAGAGGAGCTGAAGTTATGTGGTTCCACCTCCAGTCCCTCCTGCTGCTACCTCCTCATCAGCCTTCTGCTGAGCTGGCACCTATGATGCTTTTTAGTCAAACAGTATTCAAAAAGGGTTTTACCAAAACTTTGGAGAATCTAAAGCAAATGCCTTCTTTTCACCTCAAAGTCCTTTGACCAGACTTACTCATACGAAGTCCTTCTGAACTGATATATGCCAAAAGTTACAATCTAAAGACTGAATACACGATATGGTTCCTGTTACTGCCTTCTCTTGCAAAAGCTGTAATTCTCCCAACACACAAAAGCACGATCCATGACAGGTATGCACCGGCACGGATTTTTAAGGATCAGCTGGAGAGGTGCTGTTATTTATGTTTTCTGCACATCAGCTCCCCATTAGTAAAACCCAGAGCGTTCTAAGACTGCTAAAACTCAGCCTTACTGCAGAAGTGATTTACCTCTAATTGCACATCATATTTAACAGTCATTCTTAGCTTTTTTTTCTTCTTTTGTGGTGGGAAAGTGCCTACAGGAAATCTGCATTTCGACCTCTCCAACTTTAACCTCCAAAACTTGAAGGGGCTGCATTTTGGACACCGCAGGAATACAATGAATCTTATTTTTCTGTATTTTGTGCTGCTGCTGCCATCTAGAGTATAAAAGTAATATTGTGTCAAGAAACACCCATCAGCAGTATTTAATTAATGGATTTCGTATTAACAGTGGGCAAGTATAATCATAATCATACGTTTTTCTCTATTTTGTTCCACTGCTGCCACCTAGAGTTATAAAACAAGTATATTATTTTTCTAACTACAGCTATTTAATTGTGGCTGTTGATATTTGTGGGTGATACCTTACTTTTCCACAATTTTCTCATTGCTTTGGCTTGCCTCTTTGTCCCGAATGTCAGTATAACCCAAGTATTGGATCTAAGATTCTCTTTTTAAAAAATTAACAAAGCGGTTAAGCCAAATCATTAATTTGTTGTGATTTTAGGTTTTTAAAGGTAATCTTTAAATAAGAAAATATCTTAGGTCAATCTGACATTTTTTTCCTGGTTGCAGGACATCATTCATCATAAAAATTGGACTTAATATTCATGTGAGACCTCCTAATCAGAATTAATAGGGAAAAAAATAGGCTGCTATTGTCATTAACAACGACAGGCAGCTGCTGTCACTCCTGTAAAAAACGCCAAGATTTTACAAAACCTTTTTTTTTTTTTTTGTGGCACAGGAAGCAACACACATGCCTTGGGGACTGTAAAACAATCAATAAAAGAAAATATGATTCTATAAAAAAATGAATAATAGGTTACCAAATCTGCAGTCACTAGTGCATGTGACCTCCTTGTATATTTGATGGTTCAAAAGAAGTCTCCTTTGATGCCTAGTAGGTAACTACAGAAATTCCTGGAAGAAATCCTAGGCATTCTTGTTCTTTTAGCCTATTTAATTTTTAGACAGCTTTGGATGACTGCACTGGAGGTAACAGCAACCCTCCAAGATCAAACAGCCACCAACTCTTTACCTGGATTGTTCCTTCCTCTTTGCTGATGTAATCACTTTCATTATCCCTCTTCAGGTGGCCTGGACAGCTTACTTTGTTGGGAATCCTCAGCTTGTCATGTCTAGTGGAAACAGTAGCACTTTCTATATCTTTGTTTGACAGCTCTATTACAGTGCCTCAAAACTCAGGAATTTAATACATAGGCCTCCTCAATATCTCTAATGGCAAATTTCATGAAAAAAAAAAACCCTTTTCTTGGACTTTGATCACCGAACTTTCTCTAGCTGGCTGTTCTTGGTTCCCAGTTCCTCTAGCTGTGCCCCTTGCCTTCTTTCACCTACCTATGAAGTAAAGCCGATGTCCTGGTTTTGTCTTTTCAAACTATCTTTATGAAAACTAGTCACAGCTCTTGTCACAATGGCTTCACCTTAATAGCAACATGAAAGTCAGACATGCTTCTGTATATCCTCGGAATAGCTCACCCCAGGCAAACTGCTGCAGATGACACAGGTAGCCAAATGAAGCAAGGTTTTATTCTCGGGTTGGTGTCATTTGTCTTTTTGGTTGTAACATGGAAACTTTTGAATAATACATCCAATTAGTTCCACAGTTCCTCAAAGAATGTCCTAGGCAGAAATGCATAGGTATTTACAGATTTAAGCAGAATCAAATGAGAAAGAAAGTTAATCAGGGAATATATGAAGCTCAGATATAGAGCTGGCAGAACCAGAAGCTTCAATATGATCTGTAATTGTTTACAGATCAAAGCTATTAACAGCATGCAGTGTAACAACAAAATATCTCATCTCTGCTTGTCTTCTCACTGTAGGAATAAGAGAATTAATAATGGTGTGAAAGATAGGTGTGGAGGAAAGAGCCGCAAGAACCCAGGATGTATAAAGGATGACGAGCCAATGGTTTGGCGATGGGAAGAGCCCCCATGAGGCCAGAAGGAAGGACTCTCCACTGGCAACGTCCGGACATTGGGAGGGCACCCGTAGTGTCTGACACAACGAAGGAGACGGGTGCTTCAGGGCATTCCTGAAAATGTAACAGACTGGGAAGGTGGTGGATAGGATCTTCGCAAGCTAGACAGACGAATATAACAATTGCTTAATGTAAGGAAAGGCCTAAAAAGCAGTATCCTGAAGTATTCATCACCCTGAACAGTGCTTACCCTGGGAGATTATACAAGAAAAATAATCCCATGCAAGTTTAGAAATAGCCTTTGTGTTAAAGGTATAACAAAAGCCTTGGCAGTAGGCGGTTGTTATCTCCTAACCTCAGCTATATCTGAATAATGATTAAAAAAAAAGATGTGTAAACTACATAATCACTACTTGCAGTAGCTGTTGTAACCCCTCGCTCATACTGTCTGTATCCTCATAGACTGTCGTGAGTTTTGTCTAAGGAGCTTTGATTCTTCCTGTAAAATTGACCCAGGGGTGAATGATTATACATGACTTTTATGAGAATGGACTATCTGTTATCTTCCCCGGTTAGCAACCACTGTCTGAAATTTATCTTTTTTTTTTCAGTTTGAAATAGGGGTCATTTGTTATCATGTTTCATTTGGTCTGCGGTGACAATCATTTTGGGACCTCTTGTTTTTGTTAGGTATTGGCAATATTGTTCTTTTCCTTTGGCCTCTAAGTCTCAGATCTGGTAATTCTAATAAGTGGTACTCTCAGTCGAAGAAAAAGGTATTATGTTGTTGATACTTTGGTTTTTTCTTTAAAAAAACAATTTCTCTGATATTTATGCTGATTTTTCTTCTAGTACTTGTGATCATAAAAGCCAGGGTGTATTATACTTCCACTGATATAACAGAGTATTACAAAAATGAGGCAACTGTAACTTGTAAGCGATTATCTATGAACCGGCATGGAATCTCATCTTGGCCAAATTATGGTGAGACTTTGTCATTCAGCATATTCTACTCTAACTCAATATTTAAAATGAGAATCGATCAGAAGATTGCACCACTGGATGATCATCTAGTAGAAAGATTCGTCCAATATAAACTTCTTGAGGGGTTTTTGTGCTTTGACTTCAAAATAACCAATAATTTGTTTCTGTAACTTTTCCATTTTTTAACTTCCAAGGTTTTTTGCCTGGGCTGGCCCCCCTTGTAGCATATCCTGGCAGATAGTGTCCTTGAGCATCAGCCTGAGCGGAACGTGCAACTGGTCATTGCCCAGGAACCTCAGCACGTAATGGTCTTTTTTAAAGGGTCGCCTTGTTGTGTGCCACTGTCCCTTTTGGTGCTCTGATGAATTTGCCAGTGAATACAACTTCTCTGTAGTTAGTATCGTTAATCCTTTCCTAACATTTGGTTGCCGTCTTGTGCAGTACAGTCTGTCTCTCAAAGTAGGGGACTAATTAGTTTTACTTCAGATAAGCAGTCCAGAGATAATTACTTATTCTTCTTCTAGAACCCTAAAGATTCAGGTCATGGCATTGTGATGGCTTATAATTTCTGGGCTGGGTTACGGCTAAAGAGAAAATTTGGAAAGAGGTACCTACTACGAACAGACACAACATTTCTGAACCTCCTTTACTAAGTTGGCTCTACCCAAACTAATGGCTTTTTTTCCCATTACAATACTTCTACATTTCAAAACGTACTCACGGTATCTGCCACTGTCTTTGGATCCTCATCTTGTTTTTTCAACAGTGAGTTTATTATTACCTTAGTAGATGTCTGAATTTATTCAGTAACTATGATTTTAACCACTTAACTTTCTTTCGGTGTTAACAGTTCAGCCCAATGGAATTTATATCAATGTGTTACCTTTCGCACGTGAAGAACTTAAAGTGCTTAAGAGATTTAAGAAAAGCATTTGAGTCCTGATCAGTGGACAAGGTCTACCCAATAGACACAGTTGATGGGTTGATTCTGCAGCCTGCTCCTCAACCCAAATTCACATGGGATCCCTGTTGCATTGCTTCAAGTGCTACTTTCATCTCCTTGTAATGTGATTCAAAATGGTTCAGCCATAAGAGTTCCCATTCTGTTTACATTATTAAACAAGCACAGCTTTTGCTTTTGACAGTAAGTGGTCAGGTTCATACTGCCTCTAGTAATTATCTTTCACTGAATACCAATATTTATTTTGAAATTTACATCCAGGAACTAATCAGGTACAAAACCCTGCTTTGAAAATGTATTTAGAGCCTCAGAGAGAACTGCTCCCGTGTGACAACAGCTTTGTCCTCAAGCTGTTTGTTCATATATGTGTGTTTGCGCTTATACAATTTTGCCTGAGTGGTGCATGTTTGCATTGTATAAGCAAGTCATACAAAGCAGAGAAAGGTAGTACAATTTATTAGACCAAATGCTATAAATGGGGAAAAGACAAGCTTTTCAGTGCGTATCCCTGTCTTTGGGTTTGAAATAGACACAGGAAAATTTAAGCTGAGGTTTAATACAATTGTGCCAGCTTAGCTAGACACATTATTGCATCCCTCTTCATGGAGCAGTTTTGAAATATTTTACAGTTGTCCTACATTTATGAAAACCAATTTGTCCTTCTTTTTCACCTTTTTCTAACTCTGTTTTCTGCAGTTGTGCCAAGGCATGTATTTCTAGTGAATGCAGTTCAAGTCTGTAACTGTTTGCTAACACTATCGTTTGTAAAGACGTCTTTCTCAGTAACTCTCAAAATATTCAGTCAATTTACTGCAATAATTGCTTTGGCCTCTATATTCTTTCTACCATAAACATTTGGTATGATCAACCTCACATTATACAGACTCATTAGCTAGGTCAGGACCACAATGATCAATGATCTTATCCAACATTTTATTGTAAAGAAAAAGTATTTTTGCCAAGTGTTTATCAAAGGAGCCTTAAAATATATTCCCTGTAAAAAACACTGTACAGCAAAGAAAAAATGTTCCAACTCCCATCCCTGGGATTATTTCAGTACTTTATCCCATGACTGATTGTTGAAAAAGGTATTGTTGGCTACAGTGGGTTGAAATGTAACCACTGGACTAAAGAATCACAATCATCCATCCTTTCTCTGGCTCCATAAATGTCTAAACTGCAGCAGCCTGCGCAGAAGGAACCAGCCCACGTGCTGCCTTGTCCTACCTGTGGGGCAGCAGAACACACAGGCTCAACTTCAGGCAGAACTTCAGGCATCTGGAGAACTTTAAAGTGTGTACAGCTGGGGGATACATGTCTCCAACGACAGACTACACAGAGCATCTGAGGAAATCTGAGGAAATTTTGATCATTAAGTACCACTTTAAAAACAAAGCCCTCCGTAGATCTAATTCTACAATAAATAGATGAATTCCACCTGAGATTTTTCATCAAAGTAACTAGTCATAGCTTGTACCCCAGATTTTATCAAAATTACACATCTTTGTTTTTTATTTTGGGGTTGTCTCACAGAGAAGAGCAAAGCTTGACAGCAGGCAGTATGTGTGTGGGGGGGCGTCAGTATCCACATTAGCTTTGAATAAAGTGCCAGTCTCCAAAAGAAGGCCTATTCTGGTTTACTGCAGTATTCAGAACTTTGGATTTTGAACGAAATGTCTCAATTTTACTACATAGGGTCTTAGTTTGTGTCTAGGTTTGTCCACTTGTTCAGTGGATATTCTGTGAACTCTTATCTACAGCTACCTACAGCTGTGGGGGGCTGGACGCAGTAAACTAGGGGACACCTTCCAATTCCAGCTATCTTGAGGTTTCAAAAAGAAGTAAAAAAAATAAAGTAAAATCTAGGGTCAAAAAGCCCTAGAGTTCCAGTAGTTTATCAAAATTTTTTCAAAGGCAAGACTATAAGGCTTACAGAATTTAGTTTTGTCTATCCAGCAAAAAATAATCAGTCAACTCCATCACCAGGCAAAGGCAAACTCTTTAATTTAAACCCAAGTCCAGTATAAAATATTAGGTGCGGGACATGTTGGTCTCCCTAAATGGTTCTGCCAAGATGAAAACAGAATTTTGTACAACAGACCCAGCAAGCCCATAACTTACCCTCATATTTCAGAACTGAACTATGGAGACCATGAAATTATCAAATAGCATCAATGCTAATTTTTATTCATTGGCAACTGCATTACTTCTAGAGCAGGCCACTAAGAGAGTCATGCGTTTCCAAGCAGTGCTATGTATTCCAGGAATAGCCAGGAGTTCAAAATACCAGCCTGGAAAGCCAACTAGCAGCTAAAAAACAATGATTGGTTGATGTAGTGCAATGCTCAAATTTCTTCCTCTATTAAATTAAAGAGGCAATGCTACTTCAGAAAAAAAATGCTTGACACACTTATTTAAAAAGCCCAGATTCTAAAGTTTTGTCTAAACAAGAGATCCACCAGATACGTATCATTTAGGTATTCCAATACATTTTCTGTTGTAGGGAATTTTATTCTAAAATAATAATAATTTTATTTCAGGAAAAATTATTGTTATCCAAACCAGGGAAGTTACTTCAGAATAAAGTCACTTGTTATTGGAAAGAAACTACTTACATGGGGGAATTAGTCCAGAATAGCAAAAGTGAAATAATAATTCTGGGATGGTTATGCAAGCCAGTTTCAAAATGTAGCCCAAGTGTGACTCGACAGAATATGCCCAAAATGCAGGCTCTTACATGCTTGAGGTGGTACATAAATTACAGCAGTGGAAACGCAGAAAATTCACTGAAGTCCTGTGTTTGGGTGGCTATTTGCCACGCTATGTTTCCAATATCATTATGATAATTTTATCATTAATGAGTTGTACTATAATAAGTCCAGAGACCGGAATCAGGGCACTCTGCTAGGCAGTGTTCACGCAGACCTGATGTGGTTATCCCTTCCCAAAGCAGCCAGGGAGTAACAATGGAAAAGTAGTAACTTCAAAAGGTGCTGCTATGGGGAGTTAACCCACTGAAGTCAAAGGTTTTAGCTCTGAATTTAGAATCAAATTGCTTTTCTCCTTAAACAAGGGCTTTTTCCCTATTGCCCCTTTCTTTCTTTTTTCTGTCTGATTCCATCGTGAAGACATAAAGCAGAATTTGCAAAATCACAGCTATTTCCATGGCAACAGATTGTGATGTTATGGTAGCCACTGTCGGAGCAAACAAAACAGGCAACCAAGCTGTGGGGATAAGGAAGGGGTAGGAGCACTTTATGACCATAAAGATGCATCTCTAAACTCGTTGCTGGTTGGTATCATACCCATTCCATAGACATCCACTACCACTTTCCCCCCCAGGCCATGGTTATTTACAGATGATGGGTTAAAGGGCTGATCTAACAAACAGTGAAGTCAACTGTTTTTTTGGGAACTGTGTTGGACAAGAGGAGGAGGCCACTATGAATGTGATGTAGGTAAGTAGTAGCATTCTTGTTTAAAGGGGATATAAAATAAAATGCCATGTGACTATTCCAACATCACGTAGTAGATCTCTGAAAGGTCTGTCATGGGGCTGATAAATGACAGAATTCTTGTCCTATTTTTTAATAAATCACAATCTAACGTCAACATTCCACTGACTCTTCAGGTTTACATCTGCCCAATAGAATTCTACTTAAAAACGGTGAGTTTCGATTTTCTTTAGGAGAGACAATAATTTTCAGTATTATGGGGTTAAATTTAAAATTTTATTTAAACTTCAAGGTTAAACTCACATTGAAGTTCCACAAAATTAGGATAGAGAAAAAAAAATAAGAGGAAAAAATGAATTCTGATTCCATATATTAGCAACTTATTTGAATATAACACTATTTGTAGAAATATAAATGTTATCTTTAAAACTATGGAACTCAGTTCTGCTGCCATTGAAGCCAATGGAGATTTTGTTTCAATCATCCCCACTGTCAGGTTTATATTTTAAAAAACATTTTATTATAAAGAGATATATATTTTAAAAGTGCCCCTTTGATAAATGGCAGCAGCAGAGTGGAATCTTTGAATAAGCTCTTTGAAGCCTGCAGTTTTATGAGCTCGGTGCCTTCAGAAGCTTCTAAAGTAGTTATAGACAAATGGAGACAGCCAAGGCTTTGCACGCTTACTTCAAACATAAGTGAGTGACTAACAGAAAATTGTAGTGGCCATTAAAACTTCAAAGGAGAAGTGTGACCTGAATATTACTTGTCACAGTACAGAATTGGTTACTGGAAGAGCTGATCAACTTTTTAAATTGTAGTGTCTCCCCCAAATGCCAAGATCATGACATAGATCAATTATTCTGTCTCAAATAAAATTTTATTCCTGAGATTTCACTTACGATACCAGTGAAAGCTGGTAGTCAGATGATGCTGGCTCCCCCTCCTTGCTTCCAGCTAAATCTTGCTACAGCTGCTGTCCTCATAAGCTACTCTACCTTCTCCCTGCCTCTCATGGTATCTGTGCCCAGAAAGCCTTTCCTGCTGCTGCAGGCCAGAAAACTGTCCTCTCTTCTTACAAATTTCTCTTCACAACTCCCTTTTCTCCCAGTATTTCGCCTGCTATGACCAAACTTTCTAGCCGTCCTACAGACACAATCATACAAATACTTACGATGCAGTTCAAGAAGATTAAGAGGTCTCTGTTACCAACTCATCCGTTGGTTACCTAACCCCCACGGGAAGTGTGGCAACTCTGTGTGTGAATTGTTAATCCTTTGAAAAATCTAGTGATCTAGTAGTCTGGCATTTATTTCTCTTCCTGTTCTTTGTCTGCTAGATGTCATCTGTTTCTTTGTCAAGTCCTATTGTATCTCACTTAGCCTACAAGGTCCTCAAATGTAATGACTTCCTTAATTATAATAAAGACAAAATAAAAGTATGCACATATATATACAGCAATATGTAATGGTATTTACATCTTAAAAGTTATGCTTCATTCTCTGGAAAACAACCAGAAACAACTAGAGAATTTGAATGATTGACCTTTATATATATGGAGAAGGAAGATAATCTGGTCTTTTACTATTTCTTTAGGTCTCAGAACTAATTGTAATTTTTTATAGATCCTCTGTTTATGGATAAAAAATTACGACCTGTATTTTATCATGTCTGGGGCTTTCAAGCTCACTGTAGTGAAGTTATTTGGATGACTTACTTGCATGCATAGAGTTGGATGACTGAGCCCCAAAGTTATTGCTTACTACTCATCCAGAAAGATGAAAAAAAAAAGTGGGAATGCTGGTTACTCATCTGGAAGGCTTCCCTTTTGATTGACCAGTCCCAGGGAGTCTGGAAATATCAAACAAAACGTACACCAATTGCTACCGAGGGTGATATTTGGTAGAAAACACTGTGGGAACCACTGCCGCAGCCAAAACTAACTTCTCCAGAACCTGCAAATCTTTCATTTTGAAGTATATTGTTTAGAAAACTACACGACCCAGGGTTGCATATACTGTTCTAAAGAAATACGTTAGGAAGCCAAAAATAAGGGATACATAAGTGGTTTTGAAGCAGAATTTAAGACTTGTTATTCCAGACTTCAGTGCCATTATTGCAGGAAGCTTGCAAGGTCAGCAGAGGGCTCAAAAAACTTTTGAAATCTGCAATCCGCAATTTAGAAAATATAAACTGTCTTTAGAACAAAATAGGACCCTTCTGTCTTCAGATGAATCCTTAGCCACTCCCGTTAGCTGTAAGAAGCCTTTTAGCTTGCCAGAATATCTGCAGGAACGTCAGTCATAGTTTTTCTAGCTACAAGCAATGATAAATGGGCACATTTCTCTTATTGTTTTAGCAAGCAAGGTTCCCTATAATTAAGAGAATTCAAACGCAGGTGCAATGGCATGAGTCCCTAAAACTGATAAAGGGTAGGGAAAAGTACTTTAGGCAAAACATTCAAAATACCAAGCTTTTCAGCTCTTTTATTAATATAATATGTGGACTGGGGAAGAAAGATGACTCTGAGTTTGATAAGATGTAAAGTAGAGTGAACATTATGTTATACGTGTAATAAAATTGGACTATAACTTTGAAATATTGTTTAAAATTGTCCCATGTGCAACTTCTGATTATTACATTGACATTAAATAATCATTAAAACCAAGCTGCAAGTTTCACGTCCATTAGCCAGAAACTGATCTCCAGAGATATCACAAATAATACATAGTAGAGACTTGAGTCACTAAAATAAAATTCTTATCAGATTAAAAAAAAAAAAAAAAAAAAAAAGAAGAAAAAATTTAAAAAGTACTAAAAAGTATTTTTGTGGGGCAAAGTACGATGAAGTCAGCCCTTGTGGCTGAGCTGTCCGAAAGCTCCTGAGTGAGAAGCAGGAAAGGACTCTATGATCAAGGGGAATTTCTCTGCTTTGTGACTGTATTTTCCATTTTGCAGTCAAGAAGCTTACCTTTTCCTTCACTAGAACTTCTGCAGTATTTTCACAATTTGATTTGCGTAATGTCAAGAGTAAATTTTCATGAATCTGGCAATCATGGAATACGTTGTTTTCTTTAGAAGAAATCTTGAATCTTTAAAAATCAGAAGTGAGCTTAATCGCCCCTATGATATTCTGCCTGGAGGCAGTTTCATGTCTCTTATCTACAAATATCCTCTTCAATGGAAATCTCTATAGTGAATATAAACCAATGAACTAGCGCAAAAAATGCAAGACACAAATGGACCACAATGTTGACTGTCCTAAGTTTCACAGAAGACAGTAAGGCATCGAAAGAAAAGTTAGCAAAAAATGCCCTAATAAATTACTGAGGATGAAGAGAATTTTGCAGGGAGTGGGAACTGTTTGATATTGCTCAAATGAGAATTTGTTTTATAAAAGTACAGCTCTACATATGCATTATAAATTGGTTTGTAGCATTTTCTCAAGTCCTCCATGATGCTGTACTTGGAGCAACCCGCAGTGACCAGTGCAGCAGAACTGCTGAGAACAGAATTGCCATCCTGGACTGAACCAAAGGTCTCTTCTGCACTTCTCTCTCCTGACAGTGGCCAAGAGCAAATGGTTAGGGCATAGTAAGGACAGGGCAAAATAGACAAAGGCAAATTCCCCTTAGAATGGGGTTGGTGATCTCTAAAAAAAAACACTTGGGGAATTAGAAGAGAAAGGAAATATACGCTCCACTTATTCATCAAATGTATCCGCAAAAGAAGGTACTAAAGTCCATGAAATTGCCTGATTATGCACTTAGGTTAAAGGTATTAAAATGCCAATATGATGATGCTCATGAAAAAAAATGAACAGCCAGTAATGGTAACCTTTTGCAGAACAGGCCTTTAAATTATAAATTATAAATTCTTCAAGGTGCCTGCCTTCCTGACGGCACGATTTGTGTCACGCTCTTTTGTGTGCTTGTTCTATACGTACCCCTCAGAGCCTGATCTCCTCAAAGCTTTTTCCTGGATGCTCTACTGGGTATAGAGCTGGGAGCACAGAAGTGAGAAGTATTCCAATCTTCAAGAATTAGCTGCAGGCTTACTCCCAAATTCCAGTGATGGCTCTGGAAACTGGAGGATCAGAGGCATTCTATGGAGTAATCCCTGCCCTTCTCCTTCCTCTCTGCCTCACTCCAGCTACCACTCTACACTTCCTCTTGGAGGTCTGGGAACAGACACTTGGCCATGTCCACCTCTATCTCGGGGAGTAACTCCAATGACATTTTATGAAGAGGTAACATCCCTCCATACTATTGTTCTCCAGTGGATCCCCAGGGACTAGAATCAAGGGACAACACTTGTGCTCTGGGCCTCATAGTCATCCAATTTGCGGCCCTTTACATCTCCTTCCTTCTCAATACAGATACCCAAGAAAAGGAGAAATACCACCACATTCCACTGGCAGCATCTCTTTATGAGAAACAAGAATTTTTCATCTTAGGAACATAGTATATCCTAAAGTTAATGAATTACTAGGTCATTTGGAATCAGCTATCATTTTCAAGTGTCTATTGAGAGTTATTGCTGTAATAACAACTGGCAGAACCTCCTTTTTTAAAATCTAGGAAATAACTGTATTATTTCAATCATTTACCACTTGATCCGCCTATTTACCTCCTCCTTCTCCTGCCTGAAGAACACCTACCTCCACAAATCTCCATAATTAAAGAAATTTTCCATGAAGATTTGTACTTTCCAGATACGTGAAGACTTACCTCCCTTTCCTTCAATACTCTTTCAAAAATTCCTGTATTCATTTAGCAAAACTGTATACGCATATCATGGGCATTATATTTATATATGTGTGTGTATATACAGACACAGAAATTCGCAGTTATGTAAGTATACATACATATAAATGTACAGAGATCGCTCGAGATGCTCGCTTGGGCCATGCACGGTAGCTTCTGTCGACGTATAATGAAGCACCACTAGACAGAACAGTCACTTGTGGCAGGTAGCTAAGAAATTTCAATAAAGTAAACTCTCAGTATTATCAAAATTATACATTTGGGGCTGTTAGCATGGCCTAGAAAAAGATGAGGACAGGCTCATCTCATTAAATGAGAAGAAATAGTGGAATTAGCTTGAATCTAATTACAAGCCACACTATCTAATGTAAAAACATGACTGTTTTTTCACTCCCATTCATTTTGGCTAGTAATTAGTTTTGGCCTCTAAAATGCCACCCTTTAATCATCCAAACACAGATGTGATTTGCCGTGCAATTTAATCTTGCTTTAATGAAGAACTAATGGACGCATCGCAAATTACTTTCCCTGTTGGAGAAAAATTCTATTTCCTGCTTTTCAAAAGATCAAGAGTATCTTGTGATAATAGCCCAAGCGGCCCTGGCAGCCTTGTCGCACAGAGCAAACAAGCTCTTTTACTCAACTCCCAATTCAATGGAGAAAAAGAGGCTACAATTAGCAACAAAGCAGGGGAAACGCGGCATTACAGCCGAATCACTTTCTGCAGCTCAACCCCCAGCAACCACTGCCTTGTTAGAGCCAGGTCTAAAGTGTCAGGAGCGAACAATGTGCTGTGATAAATTACTCTCTTCAAACAGCTGCACTGCTAATTTTCAATTATACACACAAATGGCTCTCAGATTGGAAGAAAATGGAGTGCATGGGGAGAACAGTAGTAGATTTCTATGTTTGTTTGGTGGTGAGTGTGGAGGCGGGAGAGTGACATCCTGAAAAGAAAGCTGTAGCATGTGGAGTCGGCATTTCAACACCGGATGAGTCCTCCCAAACCTCACAGAACCTGGTGGCTTCCTTTCCACATCGCTGCTAGGCTGATGGAGGGAAAGAAACAGAACCAGTTAGATCCATTTTTAGAATGAAAAGCTTTGACCATTGGCCACATCGGTAGTCTTGGCAGCAGATGCAAACCAGCTGAACAACTTGGAGACATGGGTTCAGATCCCAGAAGGGCTGATCCCCTTTCTCAGCTTTTCAACAGAAAGGCAGCGGATTCCATGTGCTCCTTTAAATGGGAGATGTGCTGAAGTACACGAACCCATGATCTGTGTGGACACTGATCATCTGACGTGTTTGGTGACAATTTCCCCATGATGAAGGTAAAACTCATCACCATACAACCAACTACTGTACCACCTCCTGATGCGGCGGGATTCAGATGACAAATTCTACAGAACGTCCTTGGGAAACGGTGCCAGTGGAAATGATTAGGAGTTTTGTTTAAGTCACGATTCCTATTCTTAAGCATTTGGGATTAAAAAGGCAAGATGGTGGTACAATTAGGCTTACTGTAAACAAAACGTGGCTCAGCTTCAATAAATTACAAGAAACTGATAGTGATTTTTTTCTTGCCTTAAAAAACTTCATAGCCCCATTGCAGTCAACAGGTATGCCTGAATTTGGCCCAATATAATAAAGTTCTCATTGATACTTCATCATGATTTGTTTTCTAAAAGATGGGAAACAAGTAACAGAACTCTGCCAAATCAAACAGCTTGCACTAAGGTTGAACAATCAGTTCAGTACAAGTTTTGAAAGAAAAAAAAGGAAAAATGTAGCTGTTTTTCAGTGCATGGTTTTACTTGACCTTAATTTTGATGAATATCAGCACTGGGGGATGGGGGAGGGAGGGGAAGGCAGGGGTGGTTTATAATTTTTTTCCCTGCCCAAACTCAGAGAACTTTTAGAAACAGCTTTCTTTAAGATGTTATACTCACATATCATGATTTGATTGTTGCTATCGAATTTGATGTCCAGAAGGTAAACATTTCAAATCCTTTCAAAATCTTGGGCAATTTTTACATTTTCTTAAAGCTAGAGGAAGAAAAAGCAATTTTGGCTGCTGGGAGTAGGGAATCTACAATTTTGCCTAACCCGATGACAATGTTCCTGAAGTTCTTTCTTTATTTGTAGTGTAGTGGTGGCCATTTGCCGAAAATGGCTACTGGGCACAGCCCTCACAAAGGCACAGGAGAGAGAGGAGAACCACACAAGGGCAGATTCTCAATAACTGTAACTTACTGTAGTACCTTTCATTTCATTCTGAAGCAACACCACTGCAATTTACATCCCTTAAACTTCTGGTTCCTAACGTTTTCTCTTTGCACGCCTTCATTAGCTTCGTACTAACCCTAAGTTCAGAGTGAGTTTTGAAACAGATTTTATGGTAACTGCAGTCCGTAGTAGCCCTGAGACAGTCAAAGATGACATACGTTATTAAAATGTTTATGGAAAGGGTTGGCAAAGTCATCAGATTTGTTTTATAAATAGCTATCATTTCAAATGAAACAGGCAAAAAAAATCTAGTTGATTTTAATACTTTTCAGCCTAGCTTTTTTTTTTTCTACTTCCAATAAATGCTAACATTGTGTCTCCTAATTATAAAGCGCATTACCATACAAAAAGGATTATTTTTAAATTTAAAAATGCCAGTCACAATTTAAAATTACTTTTCTCAAATATGGCTCCTCAGAGAAGCTAAAGCGAGAAGAGAAAGTAAGGGGGGGGTGGGTGGAATGAGAGGGGGAGAGAGAGAGGATGCAATATTGAATTGTAACAAGACACTTTTATTTTTTTGCTGAAGTGGGATTTCACTCCCTCTAGTTTATAATCGTTACAGAAATTTAAACCTCAAACCATTTCAGTCCAAGCTTATACTAAGCTTGTTAGTGGTTTCTGATGCTGCATATGATAGTGCTACAGCATTACCATAAATCAGCAGAATTAACTATGATCTTCAGAAGCATGCCTGAAAGTGGGTGACAGAAGTCTGCAATTTGGTGCTCTGAATATTATGATAACATTCTATATTAAATGTTTATAATCTACTTAGAGCTGAGCTTCAAGTATATTTTATATTTGTGCTTTACCCAATATTAGAAATCATGGGCTATTACGGCTTTCCATGCCTATGTTGTTCGTAATATCCAAAATTAAAGAAAATATAAAAACACAAGGTGGGCAAGTTTGTTTTCCTACCAATGCAATGTTATTAATATTAAGAAGTTAAAGTTTACCACCAGGTTTGAAAATTTAAATACACCTTGTAATAAATACACTTTACTCCTTTCCATTCATATATAAAATAATCTACAGCACTGACCGGATTTCAGAAACTCCATCCTAATACAATTTACAAACTCTCTGCTGGCGTTGGAGATACAGACTCAATTTTCCTTCCAGCCTTCATAAAAGTAACATATCTAAATTTTTCATCTAAGAGTCAATAATGATGATGATTTGCAGAGAATAAAATCACAAACTCAACAGTTTTGATAGCCACAAGTACAAAAATCAAGGTTGCCACATTAAAGAAAGAAATGGCCTCATCCTAAAGAAGCATGATCCAAAATTTAAAAACCGGCACTGCCAGCACTAGGTGCGGGATCCCATTTCTTCCCTATTCCAATTGCTATCCTCCCACCTTAAAAAAATAAAAGAAGAATTGGAGCAGCTAGTATTTGCCTACATACACATATAATTACCACTGGCAGTAGATGTGCGTTATGAGAACGCCTACTGATGAATGCAACAGTCCTGCGCATACACAGTCTTGAGAGACAACGCACTAGACCCTACCAGAAATCAATATATCTCTGTGGATCCTAGCAAAACTAGGTTGAATTTCCACCAGCCGATCATCTAACTTCATGACTTTTCAAGTAATTCTGAGCATGAGTTACAAAAAAGTGCTGGTTTTATTGTTGAAAATTATGGTTAAGAGGAGATTACTTCAGGTTTAGACTGCCAGAAATATGAACTAAGTGATGAACCTGCATTTTTTTTTCTGAAAGGACGACATCCATACAAACAGCAGCGGGCTCAACTTGCTGTGCTAGTCACCAGACATGGAAGGTGAGACAAATTTTATTGTGTAACGAGATGATTTAATCCTGACTTTAGAAAAGTTTTATAATTAATTGGAAAGAAAAGCAGAAGCTAACCACTCTTTTGCTGTGTCTGCACTGTCTTTAGGCCCCAAGTTACCTACCGTCTACAGAGACAAATGGCAAACAGACCCAAAATGCAACCTCCACGATGTACACCCAGAGAAGCAGCACCCTCCCCGCAGGCTCCTACACAGCTCACCAGGCCGGTGACTGGACCAAAGGGGACACAAGGAGTGTGTCACGTTGGGGCTGCTCTTGCAGAGGGGCAGCAGCCCCGTGTCTCAGTGACTCGGGCACATTCAATCAGCTCACGCTGAGCTGTTCAATACGCTCTGGGCTTTTTATCATCTCAGAAATGACCTCACGTTGCTACCGGAAAGATGCAAAGAACATCAAACAACATAACGTATTTGTTAAAATATGGAAAAAAGGGACTTAAAGCAAATCCATGTCAGAAGATTGAAAAGTAGTATTCAGTGTCTTGGGTTGATAACTGCTGAAAAGGAAATTATCTTCTGCAAAGATCGTTTCGTAAATTCTAACACGGCATCAAGTCCTATAGATGTGCTGTGAAGGCAGAGCTGCCGAGAGCCAGCCCAGCCAGCTTCTCAGTCTGCCTCAACCCTCTTCTTCTTGCACACAAGCACACCCCACACTTGCCTCTAACAGTTGTAAAATTTTGTCTAAACTTTTTCTGCTACTTACGGTGTTAAATATAAGCCAAAATAAATCTATGTATCTGCCTAGTCCATGAATCTTCAAGATGAATTCTACTTGAAAATAGGGACAAATCGATAGAGCAACATCCGTGGATGAAGTTTTCACACGTACGTACCATAAAGTAGAAAAGCACTGTGTGCCTCCTCCATCCTTAGCAGGAGTGGCTTTGGAAGCCGTGTATTTCATAGTTTTTTGCTCCATCTGCTCTCTTCTCTGCAGCCCAGACTTCCCACCCGCGCCAAATGCTCCCCACAATGCACACAGCCACCTGCGGGTTCTGCCCAAATGGGTTTTCTCTTTCTAGAGCCATACGCGGTTAAACCATGTCGATTTTTCTGTGCTTCAGCACCATTACAATTAGCAAATTACCTTGAAGGTGCAGCTGCGCCACTGTTTAAGATGAACTACACCAACAGGAAAACAACTGCACCCCATAATATATGGCAGGTAAAAGAGAATAAAATGCAACCTATTCTCTCATTACTTTAGTTCCCATCCTAGACTATTTTGAAGGCTCTTTACATATTTTTTTTTACTCAAAATACACTGAAGTGTAGATGAACAGTCCAGCAAGTTGGTTTGCTGTAAGTTTTATTAGAGCTTTTGAGTTTCTTTAAGCTGCAGCATTTTCCAAGTGAAGGACGAGAGCAGGGATTTACCCTCACGACATTGACTGAAATATATTTTTTGTGCTAGTATGAAGACTACGAATTACCATTTTGTGATATTCCTGAAATTAGAAGCCCCATGAACTAACCATTTTATGATATTTATGCTTTGCTTCATAATGCATTCTCCACAGATGAATCAAAGGGCCAAATGCAATTGCTGTTGTGAGATAATAAAGCATGAAGCGGTGTGTTTGGAATTAAATTTACATAAGACGAAAGATGGTGGGAAAGTTTATGATGACAGTAACAATCGGTGAGCATACTGCGGTGCGGGCTTCTCAGAAACCGCTGAACAAAATACCGCATCATGAGCATGAATAATTAAAGCAGTATCTGGGGATTCAATCAATTTAAAAAGGAAGAAGAAAAGTTTTCTGATATTTTCTTGAGTTTTATGATCAGAGCTATGTATAGAACCTGTATTAGAGTTATTTCCCCAAATAGTCTCATAATGCTGCGTAGCTTGCTGGTTTTGTGTTTGCCTCTCTCTTAGAGATGTGTTTTCTTATTAGCAGAAGGTCTGTTGGATTAAGCTAGGCAGAATCCCGCACAGAGCTCCTGGATTCAGGTGAACCTACAGCTTCAGACTTTCATTTTCCATCTTTCTACTCCATGAGTGTTCCTGACCTCTCTCCACTGCTCCGGAAAGTCATGGGAAGGAGGCAGCCCCTGCCTTGCAGAATACAGTCATTGCAATTGGGTCATAGTCATCGTGACTTCTGCCTGTCCCATCACCCAACGCTTTGAGAGCCCTCAAAATGGAAAAGCACACAGTAATTAGTACCAGTCACATCTTCAAAGTACCTCACAGATATTAATAAATTAGTATCCCTCTCACCCTCACATCATAGGTACTATCTCATCCTGCCAGCACCTGGGGGAAACTGAGGCATGGAGAAACTAAAATGTTTCAAAACCAGCTTTTACTTTCTGGAACACGTGAGACATCTGGTTTCAAGACTTTGCATGTCTGCAGTTTGAAGTTGAAATTATTTTCAAGGCGTGTGAATACTTGGACCTTTTACAGGCACAGCTAGTTAGGCACAAAAAATTAGACATTCCTTCAAAAACCAGGCAACACCACTCCCCTCAGCAAAATTTCGCACCTGGGGTCACGTGCCACTTCGGTGGGAGAGGCAGGATTGGAACTCAGGATTTCTCGAGTCTTAAATCTATTCAGACATAAAACCTACTTAAATTACTCATTATTATCTATGAATTATACTTTCTGGTTTCATTCTTGATCATGCTGTAGCCATCTGCCAAAGCAGAGGAAACCCTGAAGACCACAGTAAGACACTCCCAAGAAGCGGATGGCATCTCTATGTCATGGCCAGTGCGAGGTCTTACCAGCCCCAGTTGAGTGACCAGTGACAGCTGTAGGTATCATGAAAAAAATCAAAAATTAAACTTCTGAAAAGTTTTAAATAGTATCTGTTGCCACACACTCGTTTTTTTTCTTAAGCGAGCAGCACTAAATTTCTGTAGAGCATGAAAGGAAGTGCAGGTAACTGCAGGCAGTGAGTGAGAGCTCATCACGGCACAGTTTCTAACCTCCAAATATTAAATTAAAAAAGAAAAGGGTTTCCTTTGGTTGATGAGAACAAAGACAGGGTTTTTTTGGGTTTTTACCCTGTGCCCAGGTTTTACAACCTTTAAGACAATGACAAAACGTCACATCTTATTCATTAAGGTCTGACTGAGTTTCAGAACACTCTGAAGTTGGAAAATATCTTCAAATGTATGTTTCTTAAAGAGATTAGAAAGCAGAACTCTAGTTCGCTTTTGTCTGTCTGTTTTGCTGAGGGTGTTATTCTAAGAGCATGCAGGAGATGAATGATCAGCACTGAAAACCTTGACGCTTCTTTAAATGCCTTATTTTCATTTTTTAAGAAATATGACAGCACGAATTAGTACTGGCTCTTCTATTTCAATAATGGTAGTCATGTTGAAATGACAACAAACATCATTACATTTACATGCACATTTATGTAGACAAAAATTGTCATTGCTTATTTTGGTGGAACATTTTATAATTTGCCCTATAAACAAATAAAATCTGTATAAGCTGTTTTTAGCCTTCAGCAGTATGTCAACACAAGCAACTTAGAGCTAGACTTACTGACACTTACCGGAAAGTATCTCCTTCCATTTTTAAAACGCTTAAGATTAAAAATATAGTATTTATTTTTCAGTTTTTAATAATACAGTGGAAATACTTTTTGATTGCTGGCTGCAAATAAAAAGCAGATGGTTGAATGCCCTCAAATGTTGTATATTTAAATGAAAATGGGGGAAAAATAAAGACATAGCTATGTGCCTGTTTTGACTTTAACGTTCTAAGTAGAAAATAAAATATGACAAAAAATAAGATGCAAATTGAGAAAAAAGTACACCTTCTTTTAGTCCATTTGCAATGAAAAATTATTCTAATGTTCTTCCACCATATTATCTATTTTCTCTGTTCTCACTTCCGTCTTTTGTCTATGCCCTAATCGCTGTTATAATCAACTTAAATACTTTGTCCTACCCTACAGAAGCCTTATGGTTAAGGCCACAGGTGCTAGAGCACTTGGCACACGTATCCACTAAGCATCAAAGGTAAATGGGAATATTGCACAGGAAAAAGCATTTCCTAGTACTGAAGGAGCTGAACTGGCTTTTCTGAGAGTTACTTGTTTGAATGTACAATTGGGTAATGCCAGAAGACTTGGGAAGTATCTGGGCAGACTACGGAATAGCAGGACAGAGCTCCAGGTCTACTGTGCAAGTCTCCTATAATTAATACTGAATTTAAAACAACGATAACAGAAGGAGGAGATCAGCTAATTAAGCTACAGAAGACAGCACAGGAACAAACTTGCTGTTACATTTGGTTTGTCATGAAAATTTTTCATGGAAAGAGGTCTTGGATCAGCTTTCCAATAGGGAATGTAGGGGGCAGAGAACCTACCCTGCTTTAGGATGGAATTTCAGACGTTTATGATCAGAATTATGTGACAGAGCTGTGACTGCAATAAACAGATTTAGTGGTCTAAGATGCTGCAGATAGTCTTGTCCTAAGTTTCTCTGCTAGGTGTTAGCGTCACATAAAAATTAGCACTGGTCAGACCATTTGATAGAGGTAGGTACAAGGTGACACAGAGCGGAGGAGGGCCGGAATGAGCACATATCCCTGTCCCTCTATTTCAGCTCTCCCATGCTTGCAGGAGCCAGATCTCAGCAGATGGTGGCAAAATGTCTGTCCACCTTGGTACGGAAGTTTCAGGTTTTTTCTATTTCTTCCATTATTTCTTCTCTCTCTTTTACACATTTGCTAACAGTGGCCAGTGACTGCAACAGGGAAGGACTTTATGACCCAGAGAGTGTGAAGAGCCTTGCAATCTATCTGCTTGAATGTTACCACTTGAATTCTAATCACCATCGTTTAATACAGTAGCTGAGCCCATGTCACAACAGTGCCCAACTCTGTCCCTGTTTGTGCTGAGCAAAGGCTGAAGGAAATCTATTGACTTCAGCAGAACGTTTTTGCATTTGCTTCAGTAGGGCCGAGACCAGCATTTTCACCTGAGAAGAGAACTTACAGTTCTCTTTAATATCAAGTCTGTTTTCAATATTGGTTACATTGGGCCAAACTCTGCTTATATACTCGGATTAGCTTCGCTGAAGTAAACATAGTCATTCTACATTTATACCCATGCAGTTTACCTGAGGATTTTATTTTCCTATTTCTTACGGCCTTTAGTAGTCAGGATAGCTTGTGAAAGTACTGAATATGGGGGACAATGTAAACCTTGCTATCAGAGTAAACCAAGAAAAAAGTAATGCAATAGAAAAAAGTCATGTAAGTGTGACATACTTGAGTGCTGATATAAAAAACTGAATAAGCAGCTGAAGAACAGCTGGACACGGTCCCCTCACATGGGCCAGGGTGACAAAGGGCTACACCACTATCGCTGTCATATGACTTGGGTCAGTCTTATTGGCTCCAACAGCACAGTCGCATCTTCCCTCTTTTTTGAAATTCAAATGTGAACAAAATATATTGCCAACTACAAAGAATCAGTACAAACCAATACAACCAATTACAGGAGTAGTTACTGCTAACTCCTGGTAGCTGTTACTACTGCTTCTTGAATTAAAAAAGAAAATAAAATGGCAAGTTTCACTTTGAGACAAACTACCTGGCTGTTCCCTCGTCCTCATTGAAAAACATGATATAATATGATATGGCCTTATGCAGGATCTACCTTTGGGTACCATAATAAAAGGAAAAAACTCTTAGAGTTTTATGAGTTAAGAAAAGGAAAGCTCCATTTGGTTCATTTAAATGATTGTAGCATATTTGTTGCTGTTTTAAAATACTTTGAACAATATGTGCATAGACCCCAAATATATTTCTGTTAATGAATAGTGAAAATACAGCACGCAGAGAAATATGGGGTTTGTTCCTCTCTCCTTGTTTAGATTAGAATATCATTGACAATACATTGATTTAGTCTTAGTGTTGTTTTCTTCATAAAGATCTAGCCCCTCTCGAGGCGATACAGGTGATAAGGCAGGCACATACAATAGATTTAGTATCAGTGGGTGCAATAACACGAGGAATAATTTAGGCAGCAGCTTTTTTCTCAATCTTGGGGAAGGGTGAGGGAAACCTAAAACTAAAACACATTCTCATCAGGAGTAAAAAAATCATTTAAAAGCTTGTCATAAATGAAAACAATTTACTTGTGTCAGTGTCCTTAAGTGCCACAAACTCTTCTGCTTCTGCTGCTACATTCTCTAATGATATTACTGCATATAGCACATCTCATCTAATCTGTTAGTAAAATCCTAAAGTCACTTATGTCAGTCTCTAATGCAAGCCAAATGAATCTTCCCAGTAATAAGAAGCTTCGCAGAATTAGTTTTCGTTTTGCAGAAAATTGCCATTGGGGCTGGCACTTTTATCTAAAAATTTCACTCGTGCATAAGCAAAAAACTCATATATTATTTGGTTACATTCCATCAGTATGAGAAATAACATTGTGAGAATTCTATGCATGCTAATGATATATAGAAATCCACCTGCTTTCAGATAAAATGAGTTTAATTTTCTGTTGCCCACTGCCTGGTTGGCCTTTCATAAATTACTTATGCACAGCTATTATTAAAATAGAGGGAAAGCAAATTAGAAAGTCCTCATATCTCTCCACTGGATTTAACCAAGGCAGGGCTGTGACAGCTAGAGTCAGCGTTTTTGAAAAAATTCTGCTCTCTTGAAAAATTTTGCATCTCTATACAATTCTATGCCACTGTTGTAAACGTTCTGACCTGCCTTCTTACCAAATTAACCTAAATCCTTTCTATTTTTCAACATTAATGGAATCCTCTAGAGTCCTGCTGATATATATTAAAATATATTTATTGGTTAATTTGAATTCCAGCATTTTGTACCTCATTTCCCAGTACTTCTGTTATATCTGAGCAGCTTGGAGCTTTAGCATTAGAAACTTACAAATTAAGATAAATACATCTGACAATTATCAGATCAAAACAACTTAACTTTCATTGGAATATATGATTGCGAATTTCCCTTCCTGATGAAAGAGAAAATGAGGACTGTCTGCTTGAAACAGTTAATTGGATTTGAAAGTACTGTACGTTTCAGCAATCGGTGCAGCTTTTGGTTGGTCAATGACTACTTGACCTCCTGGTTTTCCTACAGACAATTGGTTTTCATTTCTTGAGGGTCTTTTAAGTCCATAGTTCATGGTGACTTTAAGTTTAATTTTCTGTTAATGATATTATTTTGGTCTTTTAAGATAAAACTTTCTTGTGATGTGCTGAGCAGCAGTGGCAATCCCATTACTGTGCGAGGAAGGACACCTTCTCAAATTGCATTCTTTTAATATTGTCTGGATCGTTATGCTATTTCTAAATGTCATTTTAACACTTCGGGTTTGTATTTCATGTGCATTTAAACTGATAGCTACTCTGCTCCTTGAAACAAAATACAAATATAAAAAAAAAAACATCAAAAAGCCATTGCAATCACCTGCCCGGTCAAATCTCCCTTTTAAGTAACTGGGTCCCAATTCTAATCAGCTACTGGTTTAATGCCTTCCACTTCGGCAGACTGACTCCTGATTAGAAGTGGTGTGGGTTAGTTTGGGCCAAGGACATGCCCTACAGGTTTCAGGGCTCAATCTCTCCATTTTCAAGCCCATTAAATTTGCATCCATGCCATATAATAGTGCATTAAGCCCATCCACACAGCAGGCAATTTTCTAATGCTAACAACAATTTTGCCCATCGCTGACATCGGCAGCGCGTTGCTAACCCCAGCCAGTCAATGCTGGCACTGCTGAGAAGTCTCTGCAGTTCTTATACTAAAGCGGCTTTCCTAACGACTTGAAGCAATTATTTCAGAGGCATTTTTCACTAAATCTACATAAAATGCATGTTTATTTGTTATGTGCTATAGGAATTATTTTATGGACATGCAATGCTGGGCAGCTGTCAGGCTGGTGTTTCACATCTGAACCCTGCAAACCCAGCAGCTCCCTGCCACCAAGGGGGGGACCGTCTTGTTCTTCCTCACCTCCACTGCACCAGCTCTCACAGTGAAGCAGTTCACAGAAGCAAATAGGAGAAAAACATCTACTTTTTTTCCTAAGGTTAGTTTTCTGATAGTCGAGGTTCCTTAACCGGTTTAGCGGGGAACTGAATAAATGCCAGAGTGGGGCAAGAGAAGCAGAAAGGCGATAGAAGAGAAGGGGGAGCAGACAGCTCTGTTAAGCAGCAGGTAGCTGTTAGACTGACCTAGGTATGATGTGAAACCAGTTTCCTGACTCTCCTCAGCAAATTTAAATTCCAGTGAAGAACAATGACGTATTTCAAATGTCCATCCATGAAAAAAAGGCTCTGGATAGATAGGAGAATGAAAAATTATCAGTAGGTGTAAAACTGGATTGCAAAGAAACTGTAGAGCTCTGAAAATCTACTGGAACCAAAGCTAGAAGTCTGTGTTCTTTACAAAGTTGAATAAAGAAAGAGAGAATCAGCTGAACAGTTTATGTAGATTTGGGTTCTGGGTCTTTAATTTCACGTGAACACAGCACCAGGTGGCACAGAGTAGAGTGCTTGGGACTGGGATCTGAGAGAGCAACTTCTGGTCGCAGGAACTCATGCATTTATCAACCCTAAAGTAACCCAGAAGTTTTTAACTCTTCACAATGCTTCCTGATGCTCTGTAGTAGTTGCTAATGCAGAGATTCAATAATTCACATTCCTACGTATGTAGCTCTACAGAAATGGGATGAGTCAAACAAACCTTGTGCAAGGTATGTTATGAATCTTTAAAAGTTTTTACTTGGCTAGAATACACAACGCAAATGCAAACCAGCACACATAGCTTTCACTGGTTTCCCAGCAAAATACTTTTTCTTAGCTGCCTAAAAGGTTTCTAGAATGGGTTCGTATATACACATCCGAACATTATTGCACACTATAAACATTTAGAAATCTTAGAATGAGTCACACAAAAGTTGAAATCCCTTCTAATGTGGAACATCTTCAAATTCCTTTCCCTATTAATATTAGAACTTATGCATTTTCTCTCATTTCTTACAGTTCTGTTAGCTAATCGAGAGGACAGGTGGCTAACTGATTAAACACCAGTTTTTACCAATATCAACAACATTTAAAAACTCATTACTCATCTTCTCTGAAATAATTCATTGTTTTAGCTACAAATATTGTTGATAGCTACAAATACTGTTAAATTTGTCTCTGGTTTTGAGACTTTTATTCTGTATTTGCTTCATAGTCTCCAGAGTTAAAACTTTTGTGTCCATCTCCCTCTATCCTTCAATGATAATTTCAATTATCATAAATTCACGTGAATCCAGGAATGTTCTTTAATGGAAAGTATGTTGCAAAATTTGTGATAAAATTGTAAAAATTAGCAGATAGGGTGTAATACTGTGTTTCACACATAAAACTACATATTAAATGGTTATACGCTTGAATAAATTGAAATGCAATGTACTAAACGTTTCAGAACACTGCTATCCACAATGTCTGATTATTCCCTGCAGTTTCCTATCCCTCCTGACAATTCAGTACCTGTAAATCACACCATATATTTTGATATAACTCTTAACCCTACGCAGTCAAGGCCTAAGCAGCTCATCTCGAGGCCTTAATGGAACACACATGATGCAAAGGCTTTAGACACCATGATACAAATCACCTGTGATGAATTACTGTAATTTATGGCTTATATTATGGGTGCACATAGGAATAGAAAAAAAGGTCCTGCCAGAAGTTTGCAATCTAAATAATGTAAGTTGTAGACAGAGCTGTGCACATAACACAACAAGCTACATAAACAGCTTGTGAGAAATCCACAGACTGAAATACATTCTTCTAAAACAATGAGAGATACTTTTGAAAAAAAACAAGCATTTGCACTAAAAAAAAATTTAAAAAACTCTGTTTCCAAATTGTTCTTGAACACAACAAAGTATTCACTTTATATAACTTACCCAGATGCAGCAGACAACACTGAGTAAAAGCCTGTCATGAATTAAAAAACGTTCTGAACATAAAAACCACCAGGAACTATGACTTCTTTCTGTACCCTCTCAAGTACAGAATGTCCTGTGCACTAGTAGAGGACATCCTATACTATAAGACTGTTGAAATGCTATAATTAAAGGTCTGTCAGAGTTTCCATTAAATCCCTGATTTTCAGGGTTTAATTAATAATAACAGTGAAAATTAATGTGAGTAGAATTAAAGCCACTGTCATAGCTCTACTGCATATTAATTCCTGATTTGAAGTCTCTACAACATGTGGGACTGATCCAGCTTCCCCTCTTCAGGCAGAACTCCTATCACAGGGCAGCCTCCTTGAATTCCTCATTGGAGACAGGGGGCATTTGAACACAGACAATGGATCAGGCTCTGCAACACCTGTAGCACTTATATGGTGAGTTAAATGAACATTTCAGAAAGTTGAGAATTACTGAATCGCATAAAGTTATGGAAAAAATGTGTTAAGCACAGTTCAAACTTATACACCCTGAACTGAATGAACATTCGGAACTCCTCAGTTAATTCCTTCCCATCAGTTGACTCAATGTAAGTTTATGCATTTATTTTTGAAATATTAGTATTCTTAACTACTTCTAATTTTTCTTAGTAAGAACTAAGGGATTGGCCCCATAATGGAAGATGGAAAATATATGTACCTATTTGGAAATGGGCTTTCTCTGAAAGCACGAGAGCAAATCAAATGTTCTGTTACTGAAACAAAGGCTACTGGCATTTTGGATTTGAGTGCAAATAATTTCCAACACAGAACTTTCCATAAGATTATTCCCTGAAAATAAGCACTGGTATCTCACCATACAACACAAGGAAATTTAATCTTTGGCATAAAAGGATCAAATAAAACTACCTCAGTGTGGAAGTCTAGAGGGGGACCTGGCAGAATATTCGAGGATATTCACTTCTCTTCGAAGTAAATAGTATTACAGCTGAAAAATGTGGAAGCATGAAATTTGCTCAACACTGCTGTGAGAAACAGACCCAGAAATACCAGACGTATGCAAAATACCACAGGGAAGGGTGGAGACAGTACATTCAGAAGTTATTAAAAATGTTAAGAAGATTTTGTTTCACATAAAAGCACCTATTATAAAATACATGGGTTTTGTCCAGATTCCAAACTAATAGGTGGCATTACTTTCTCTTACATTAAAAACCTATGTTGTAATGTAAACCTATATCACACACTTCTGTGGTTAATAGTGAAAAATGGGTTGAAAACGAATTGCTGTTAGGACTGCAGAGTAGGTCAAGGAAGTTTACAAGTAAAAAAACTTCTTTTTATAAAGAAAAGTGGGTATTTATACAGCTAGTGAAACCCATGCTTCTCAGAAGAAGCACTACAAAAAAACCAAACACCACCTAATTAAAAATTCCCATTATATCATAAATAATAAACAAATAATCTGAAATAATCTATAGTCTGCAGAGAATATAATCTGTTTTCAGTACAACTGGATATGTTTGCAGCACAACCCAAAAAGAGTGCTAGAAGATAACAATCAAAAAAAGGATGCTAATTCTATCGTGACCTTGTATCCCAACTGTCTCGATACCTAAATGGGGGGATCCATTGTGTTGTCACTGTGCAATTCACTAAAATACGCAGTCTTTGATCTAGAGAGCTTAAAAACTAAGCAGATAATACAGACAAAATATAGAAAAATAAAGTATTATCATAGCTTTATCAAACTAGAATTGAGGCTACAGTTCCACAGCAACCTAAACAAAATGTAACTGCCAGGCCCTGCCTCTGTCCTCCCCTCTCTCTGTGCTTCCTGGGCCATTTGTGGAGCCATTTTAGTTCAGTATTCCAGCATATATCTCAAAACTGAGCACACTTTGGGCAGACCAAGGCACTGACATAGCTCAGTAAAGGAACTGACAATTACCTGGGACAGCAGGGGACACAAATGTATGGCCAGGTGGGAAGTGACGGAGGGGACGGACCCGTGCTTTGGGACAGTCAAACACACAGATTAAGCCACTTACCCAAATTCACTTAGAAGTTCTATGGCATGCATCATATAATATTTCTATTATCAGAATAAGTAGCTATAAACAGATCCTGAGTAAGTTTAGGATGGACATTTCAAGAGACTCTTTAATCCCCAGAGCACCAAAAGTTTGCGTCAGCCATCCTGCGAGGTTAATAAGTGCAAAAATCGTAAGGAGATTTTAGATGGAGCTTTGCATTATATGAGATGGTTGACAGCGATGATAAAGGGTTACGACTTGAAAACTCAAAAGTGTCCTTTCAATTCTATGCACTTTGAAATGGCTCAACTAATTCACAACTAAGAGAAGCTGAAAAAAGCTCCTTCAAGTACACTGTATTGGAGGAAGTTAAATCAAATGAATGGCAATGCTAAAACCAGGAAAAAGATACAAATCCAATTCTGCAACCCTTAGGCGCTGAGAATAGTACCCTCTATAATTTACTAACGTCACTATAAACCAGGACACGAAGAGCAGTTAGGCCTTTGATAGAGACAAATTACTTGTCACAACAGAGTTACCTCTACTATTAATCTGGAGTGTACCTAGCCCGGCTTCCATAATCTTCCAGAGTTTAAAGAATTAAGAGACCAACCCAAAACTTTGCATGGGGACATAGTCTGCTCTAATCCATGTCATGATGAAACAAGGAATCTCTCAACCAAAATGGATAAAGCCATTAAGTGTTTGTGTATATCGATTGCTGAGCTATGAGCTCTTGTGTTAAATTTTAGCTAAGCATCACACCATCCACTTTCTCCTCTCTCGTATTCTCCAACGCTGAAGCCACACGACAAACATCTGGTGATCAAAGCAAAATCACGAACTGGATAATTTCTATTTGGACATTAGTTTTTGGCTCCACTTACTCCTGCAGCTGGAGCATTTCCTCCCAGCAGCTCTGGGCTGTTTTGTGAGCAACGCTGGCAAAATGCCACAAATTTATGAGAAACTTTGAAGGGGCTCAGTGTTAAAGACTTCTACTTTCAAATCACTGCAGCTTGAATCAATAACACTGCTTCGAAATGTAAACAGGCATAATGGAAATTTTACAAAGCAAAGCCATTTGTATGTAACATCAAAAACAGCACAGGGTCCTCTTTCCATAAGAGTGCAAATCACATTTCGAGTAAGGCCAGAGAGAAAAGCAAGATTACTTTGTGATGATTTGCTGCAAAGTTCACTACAATATTTGCTTGATAATGAATTTCAGTCATATTGTCATGTACTTCAGGCTTCATCAACAGAGTGCTACACTGCAAAAAAATATGATTTTAGCACATTGGAACAAAGGTGAAAAAAGGAAAAGGAGCACACATTATTATTTGACTTTATGCAAGTAATAATTCATAAAATTATTATTTTGCTATAAACTAAATTCATGTTTCTAATGCATATTAAATATAGAATCAGAACTCCACTGGATTTCAAGTTCTTAACTTTCATAGTTTTATATTCATTGCAGCAAATTATTGTTTTTATTTCACTTCCATACCAGCAGACAAAATACAGTATGCATTTTTCAGTAGAATAACAACCAGGATGAGATAAGACTTTTTTATAATGCAGTTTGAGAAAACACCTTGCTCTGTTTAACCACAAATTCCAAAAAAGGGAAGGCAGGGAGAAAAGATGGAGGGTGCTATTGGAAGAATGAACATGGCTATGCTTTTGAATTAGCACGAGGAACTGGACATGGAGGCAGAGAACAGTCGCTTTTACTGCAGGTCTTGTAAAGAACTTGCTGGGAATTCTTCAAGAAAACTGTTCTCAGAATTTCACGGGAGTTTACCAATTTCAGTGAAACTTTCAGAGGGAAAAGTATCTCAAGTCAAAGACTGGATTTCTGACAGAGGTACGAGGGGCCTGGCCAGCATCCCCAGCACACAGGTACTAGCCTGGAATGCCAAAAACAAGCATTCAAGTTCACATTCAAGTGAACCTGAGACAGCATTCATGATGAAAATATAACACTGTACTTATCAGAATACCTACATTTTCCAGATTGTCACCAATATAGAAGCTGCCTGGGTGCACGAGTCCTGGATGTTGACTCAAATTACAACATTTACAAGACTGACACCATTCATAAAGAGCCATCTTTCCTGAGAAAGTCAGGGATACAGTGCTGTTTGGATGCACAGCACGCTGAGAAACCGCACTCTTCGGGAAGATATAAATAGGAGTTTATCATGAGCAATGACGGGAAAGTCACCTAAGGACTGTGAAAGTGCTCGCAACATCCATTTGATAATGAAGTTACTCCAGTAAGTTCAGTGAAATTATCCTTACTTTAAACAGGGGTCAGAGAAAAAGGAAGCTGCTTAAACTGTAAAAATCCACCTTGTATATCTTATCATGCAAATTAAATTAAAAAAAACCCACAACAACACGGAAATAGTCCCAAGAACTTTCCCTGCATGTGGCTGTAAGTCATTTAAATCACTCAGTGAGACAGAATAATGGCCATTCTTTTTCACTTGGCCAGTTCATATTGTGACACTAGGAGAAAGACAGTCTGTCAAGTTTTTGTCTGCAGCGTCTAATTTTTCACCACACTGCTCCTGCCCTCCCTCCATTGTGTCAGGAGTGCATTAGGTGTTGGAAGGGCAACGAGAGACTCAACCAGTGGGTGGAGAGGCTGGAGAAGGGGACTGAATTACAGGCAGCCTGCGGAGTCCGTCTGAAAGGCTGAGCTGTTTCTCTGTGTGGTTGGTACCTATCTACGTCCCCCTGCCATATTGCATGGCAGGGATTAGAAACGGGATTTCTGATATTTCAGTTGACATGTCAGGAGAGATCACTTCATGCAACTGTCTATGTTGCAACCTAAATTCAAATAGTCTACCTTTTAAAGGGATTGTATTTATTTTCATCTATAGGCTCAGAACCTCATTCTGCAATGACCGATACTGCAACGAAATGCACTTCAAAGAGCCCAATTTATAGGTAATGTTTTGTATCTATAGGTGTACCCTACTCACTCCCCAGTGACATAAATGATTACATGAAATGGGAATAAGTGTTAGAATAGCTCCGAAATCTATGTGAAACTGTGTATCACAGTTTGTAAAAGTTTGGAAGTTCCTTTGTAAATAAAAGAACCAAACATCAGCGTTTTGTTTTGTTTTAACCATGGCCAAGTAAATAAAGAAGCAAAGTAACAGAAAAATATCTCAATTTAACTGTAAGTGCAAGGTATCAAGGTCACTGACTATAAATATAAATAATGCTGCTGCACATAAATCTTAAACAGCTTACTGCAACTACTAATATAACTTTGCAGTATTTACAAGATTAATCTTTTTAAAGAAAATTACAGGATCATAATATCAAACAAGATTATGCTATGTCCTATAGAGTATTTTACTATACAGGCAGCAGTAACCTGACAGCAAATATGCACTTCAGAGACATCAAGTAACTGTCGCATGAAGATGGTACCAAATCCTAAGCACAGCAACAAGTCTTAGCACCATCTGATCTCCCCATACAAAATATGTTATTAAACTCTTGATAGCCTCATTGTATGTCTAATGGGAAACGGATCATTTTTCATGCCTCCGTAGAAATATGTATTGAGTATTCCAACTATAATATACAGACGTAAGATTTTCTAACTGTTGGCTGTTGAGGCAGTAGAAATTCCAGAAATACTACAGTGCAGAAAGAACTGTTGGATCTTGCGCTCGTGACAGAATGAAGGTACTACTTTTGGTAGGTTATATGCATTTCTAGCACTCTTGCAATGGCATTTTCCATGCTGAATTCATGCAGTTCACAGTCTGCACCAGATAACATTTATTACAGCACTGTTCGTTCAGATCAGCTACGTGCTTCGTACTAGCTAAGGATCTTGTTCACTGTTTTAAAGGTTGATCCAGCATGAGAAGCACATCTCCCAGTGAAGGCAAGCAACATCACCTTAAGAATCCAGCTGATAATTTAGACCAACAGATGCCCTTCTTCTGGAGCACTGAATAGTGATAAAAATATTAAGTAGAAAGTTCTGCTTACTAAAAGTTCTAGGTAGTAAAGAAAAGCTCCCTTTCCCTTCCAAAAGGCTAAAAGTATTTGATTTATGCCAGTATTTTAACATAGCCATGTAATGAACTTGCACAACAGAACAAACACATGGAAGAGATGCCCAGTTTGGGCTTGCAATTACGTACCTGCATATATATTAGCATGGTTTTGTCAGAAGCATAAGCTCCATCTCATTATGTTGCACTATCTGTAACTTCTACTTTCACTAACCCGTAAACAGATACCGTTTGCAGCAAAGGGACCACGCACATGTTTATATGACATACAACAAAAGACCTTGGTTCTCTGGAGGATGTTCCTGTCACTTTCTCCTCTGCGGCTTCCCAAGCAAAAGCTGTTGCCTTGACAACTCTGGGGCATTCTCTGGCTCCACGTATGCCGGTAGGAAGAAGGCCAATTTCCTTCCACAAAAGCCAGAACTGCTAAGAAATAAACAATCAACAACTGTTCCGATTCCCTCAGTGCTGCCAAAATGAGGAATAAAATGAAGAATCTTAATACAAACACAGGATTTTATACGCCAGAAGCAGAAGGATGCAGGCACTGAGGATTCATAGACACAAGCGGAGAACAGAAGAAACCGCAGTAACTCAAGACTTCAGCAAAACAGCGGGAATGGCTATGGCTAAGGTCAGGCTAAGGTTCTCCTCTTTGATCAGCTTCTGTAAGGCCTTCCTTGGCATTGCCCTTGCTTTACCATTACGCCGTTTATAAAGAAAGTGATAAAAAAATAAAAATAAAGTAATATATTAAAAGGATCCATTTGCAGTTTCCACTACTTTTGCATATAGCCTTTGATAACATTAAGTAGGACTAACTTTCTTATTCTGGAATTTTGTGCCCTGTTTTTCTTTGAGTGCAACTCTTCTTCAACTAAGTTTATTTCTGAAGTAAAAAAGAAGACATGGAAAGACTGACGGTGAGCAAAGAGATCCCAGTAGCTGTACTTCACTTCAAAGAACGGTAGAGAGAGAGATGCTGTTTATATGTAGCCCAGAGAAAACGGTAAGCATGCTGCCTTGAAGCTCTGGTCTTTTCTGTACGCTGTACCGGAGCTGCGGCCTGCTCAGCTATGCAATATTCAGCTGTGTGGTCGTTCTGCACTAAAAACCTCACCACGTCCATGAGGAAAAACACGTTCATTGAAAGTCAAAGCTTGTGTGTAGAAACACAGATATGCTGTCATAATCTTTGAATTCTTCATTACCTTAACCACTATCATGGCTTTTGGCATTTCTCTCTTAGCAAACCTTCCCCTCCTTTAAGGGTTGGTCAAAGCACAAGCTATCTCTACTGCCAGTAGATATCTAATGATAACAGGTTATGTGTGTCCTTTCCTAAAATGAAATTATTTTGGAAATTGTCCATTAGTAATTACAGCTGGATTTTCAGAGTCAATAGAAGCTTAAAGTACAGGAGAAGCTACTCACAATTTCACGATGCCAGTAAAATCTTTAATAAAATGCAACGTGCTCTGTATTCCAAAGAGACTGCAGTACATCAATAGACACATCTGCCTAAAGCACCTAACACCACTGAAGCTCTAGCATGCATTTTATTTGTTGATTGTATTTTATTCAAGGAAAGGATAGGCAAAGGCTACTGTAATAACACTTCTGCTGGCAGTTAAATTTAACATGCAGCCATGTACGGCCAGGCTTCACGATACACCAACCTGCTAGTCAAACCAACAGCATTTCTATTTTAAGTAAAATGGAAGGGGATTAGGGTAAGAAAACTCCCTCTATTGACCACTGACATTGTTTATTACATAAAAGGTAATTGCTTGAAGAAGATTCTATCTCCTTTTGCTGCAGCAAATATCTTGCTTTGCTGTTAACCCTTCTCCCATTTCGGTGTAGCCACGTGTGTACCACTGCTCACAGAAGCATAGAGAGCCTTCTGCGTGATTGAGGGCAAGAACTTTGTAATGCACTATCTTTATCTGCCATATTTTGGTCTACAGCAGTAAATTTTGTATGCTTCTACTGACTACTGCCTGGAAATATGGTAAAGATGTGGCCTTTTATACAATGATAAGGTACACAGAAACGATATCCAGAGAAAATATGGTAATAGAAAAGAACAGGCTCAAACAACAATGAGCAGCTCACAGACAAATCCAAAAGCATTAGAAGATTTCAGGCTGTGTTGGTAGAGTACAAATCCATCTGGGATCAAATTATTCACCCATTTACTGTGGTCCCTCACTTGGCCTGGCAATTAGTTCAATTTACGGGTACATTCACAATCCCTGCATACTCTCTACAGCACAAATGGACTTTAGAAAGGAAGAACTGGATACAAGCTACCCTATTTAAACAAAATAGCAATTAATTTCACATAGGTGTTAAAGTTGCGTCTGAAAACAAAATGCTGTTAAAAATTCTCATCTCCTACTTTGTATTCTGGGCCATGTGAGTCAAGTCGCTTAACTTCTTTGTGCCTCTGCCTCGTCATCTTTAAAACAAGGATCGTGCTACTGCCTTTATGGGACGCACTGCCTATTTTCGGGCTCTGATAGGGTCTTGAATTTTCCTGTTATGTGTTACATACATGTGAAACTTGGTAATTCTATGCATGTTTGTAAAACAATGCTCTCTCGTTAGGCCGTCTTAACATCGAAAAAAAATGATCTGCCAAGCAAAAATCTATGTTAGCAAAACTCACTTAGGCAAAACAATATCCATGAATAGGGCAAAAACAAATCTGATCTTTAACACGTTCTTGAGGAACTCACCTGAGCAGCTGAAGGTAGAAATTAATGTCACTGGATAGGCCTGATCTGCAGAAAGAGGTTTTCCCATTCTGTTTAAGGTTAAACAAAGAGAAGGAGAAAGCTATTTTTAGAATTACGATTTGAAATGCCCAAGTTAGAAAAATCACGGAACGCAAAAGTATATTTTACCCTCTTTTTTCCTACCAGTTCTGGTTCGTCATTGCATGACACAATTTTTACAACAACTTAACAGCGAAATATTGCAATTAGTTTAATCCTGTAGGGATGTAAGCTACTTTGTACATGCGTAAATAAAACTGCTTTAAGCCAAAGTGTAAGTCTCAGTCTCTCCCCCAAAACTGTTTAAAGTAATTTTGGTTATAATTAGCAACCCCTCAGAACGTAATTATTCTATGACTGGCAATTTTGCAGTAAACTGTCAGATAGGTTTTAAACAGAAAAGTCATTTTGGCTAATAATTTCTATGATTTTATCTCTCTCTCCCCCACAGATTTAAAAACTCAAGTTAACACATGATGCCTTAAGAGAAAGGGCCATGTTTTCTTTTAGGGTTTTAGAAATGTACTATAACCTTGACCTACATGAATAACTTCTGGAGACAAAAATGCAGTTTGGTTTCTCAGAGTAAATCCTTGGCTTTACTCCCAAATTCCTCAGAAGGCTGCTAATCATAGCATCAAACAAGAGGGTGATTTTTAACAAGTTTTGTGCTCCAGTCAGTAGCATTTGCTCGTCTAAGCACAGTGCTGCCTTTTCTTTTGCATTTGCCTGCTTCCACTCCATGTAAGCAGGTCCTTAGTTACCTTTTAGCTGACTAGTGTCAATGATAATAACAATACATTCTTATTTTTAGAACACCTAAATCTAAAGGCAAGTTAGCTCTGCACACATATGCATGCACACACAAATGTAAGTAATATCTGAACATTTCCAAAGGGCAACAAGTCCTTTTGGAATAGTAATGAATAGAGAAATCATCTTGTGCCCTGCATGAGATAGGTGCATTTCAAGATTTTCCTGTATAGCTTCCATGAAAATTGGCCCCTAAGCAAGGGTGTGAGTCATTGATGAATACAGCTCTAAGGCTTCACGCTGTGCAGCAAGAGCTGTAAAAGGCATTAGAGGAACACAGGGGAGGAGGAGGAGAGAGAGAGGGGGTTAGGAGGTTATTAAATAAAACCTAGTAATGGTTTTACATGAACATTTTCTGAACAGTGTTTTGAAAACGTACATCCCAACCCACTGGGCACCATCCCGGCTGCTGGCTGCAGTGCCCTCTGTTGGCTGCTGCTCAAAGGGGCTGTGGAGACCCTTCGCCGCTGACATAAAACAAGCTTTTGTCTATACTCAATGGGATGTGTTGTCACAGCTACCCTAGCAGTCTCAAAGTGAAAATTCCCGTTGTACAAGTAAAATAAATAACCCTGCGTATGGCTTATAGTAATTTTTCAAGTGAATATTCAAGAAAAAGGATGGGTTTTTTCTCCTCTGCACACATACCCACCACACAAAAGCCCATGCCCACAGCACTCTACCAGCAGAAGTCACAGCCTCCACGAGCACAACTATGCAAAACGTACAGAACAGGCCAAAGGGAATCTATTGGTGATAAACTTAAACTTCCACAAACTTCAGAGGTATTTGATTTTGGCTTACATTTGTCTTTTTTTTTTTTTCTAAAATCAATGTATTGAAACTGGTGTCAATTTATATCATTCACTGGTTAGCAATGGACTATATGTAACTGATAACACATCAGACCTGGATTATCAGCAATTTTCATTTTTATGCAACTGTGTTTCTCCTATCTGAGTCAGGAGATCGAGGTTTCAATAAATAAATCAGATTTTGAGCAACATGCTCTAGCGGAAGGTGTTCCTGCCTGCGGAAGGCGGTTGGACTAGATGATCTTTGAGGTCCCGTCCAACCCAAACCATTCTATGATTCTAAGTCAACACATAAGTCATTATCATTCCAGATTCTCCAACCTCCTAACTTCCCGCATGTTCTGATCTCACACTCACGCAGTCCCCTCAGTCTCTTCCCATTTTTGCGTCTTCCACTGTGTTCACAGCGTTAGTGCACCCATCTGAAAGAAAATATATAATGTGTCCCACTACAAAACACCCTGCGGCTTCCAGAGGAAGAGGTTCATATGTGAAATTTATTCTGAATAGTGATTAAATAACACTAACTGGCTACATCAGTTTAGTTATAAATAATCCAATAACCCTTTAAATGAGTCTTTTTTCAGTAGATGGCTCAGATGTACTGTCAGGAAAAAATGTTTTCCTGTATTTTAGATAACAAAAGTATCACTTGCTAGAGAGCAAATCAGAACTGAAATCTATATTTTCACACAGATAACCATTTAAGAAGCTTGGGCATAAACAAACAAACAAAAAAATATTTTTTTAATTTTTTTTTAGCAGGCACAAGAGGAGCTATAAGTCTTTTAAAGGCCAGAAACAGCGGTTTTACATTTATGTAATTTGAACAAATGGGCACAGTGGTCTCCATAATTGAAAATTCAATCCAAAAGGAATGTTAACAGGGGAAAACAGTTTGTCATGTTACGATTACTTTTGTTTCTCTAACAGCTTTAAAAATAACACACATAGTTTAGAAAAAAATCTTCTGTGTGTATATATATTTAAGAATAGGAATTATATTTTCCCCTTTTAACTGAGCAGTCATTAACTGTTGTTAAAAAAAGAAAACAACAGAAACACCCCCCTGAAATACGCAGACATGCAGCACCATCTGCTGGATTAGCACAACTGTCAAACATTTATGCACCTAGAGAATATACTGCCACAGGCAGAATAAGGAAAAAGCCACACAAACAAAAGCGTATCATGGAGATTTGTTTAGTCAGGATCAGGCAAGAGAAATCAAGGGGTGTGGAACTGCCATGAAAATTGTGAAATAACACTCTTTACTCATATTACACTTTATACTTTTCAGACACTATGTATAAATACCGCACTCACAAAAACATATGATTAGACCACTTATGATTACAAAAATTCAAAAGTTCAGTAGATGTTTTAAATAACTGCATCACGGTTGATTTAATTTGGTTTCTTGCATGTATGCATTATGGTAAATGATTCTAAATTACCATTTTTTCAGTGGATGCCTGTCTTGCTTAGTAAATAGGACTGACCACCTAATAACAAACAACTATGCAGTAATTTGCTTCCTTCTTTTAATTTTAATGCACTGTGTGGTCTCCTGTGTTATTTAACACACAAGCTCTGTTTGGGTAACACAAGATTATCAGGTGCTCATCTCTGCAACGCCACATGGCATTGCAGATGTTAATTTTAAATCCCTGCAAGGTGAGCTGCATTTATTTTCAGATACAGTGAGTAAAAGGAGGTTCTCATTTTGTCTAGGGAAGGAAGGGGCCCCTAATACGTACATGGTGATGTGCCATTGTAGTCTCTGCTGTATTTCTAGTAGCTTGTAGTGTCTTTGGAATTCAACCTTTTCATTCAGTCAGGTCACCCAACTGCACTCTGCAATACCTGGCTCTTGGCACGCCACCCTCCAGCAGGTCAAAAAGCTCAGTACTTCGCAGGCAGCCCTTTCACCTGACACCTTCCAAACAGCTGGAGCTCCCACTGCATGATCACAGCAACGCGCCACCTCTGCACCGGTGCCTTTGTGCTCATCCCCATTCGTGATGCAGTACTGAGAGCTGCTGGTCCTCGGGATTCATTCTGAAAAGCCAGCTGCCTACACGTGGCAACCTTCTAGAAGGCTCCTCCACATATACTAGAATCAAGGATATCTTAAGAAGCCTGATTTTTCTGCCTAAAGAAATTCCCCTTTTTCTTAATGGCCATATATCTCAGCTACCTTATATCCTCCTGCAGATAACCATCTTTGTCTTCTCCACGCTGGTGATGTGGGTCAAATCATTCCACATGCCTCTGGCAGACACTAACTGTACGCTCTGCACGTCACTCTCAGCATCAGACGGACATCACCACTGAGCTGCAGACTATAAAAGCGTATGGCAAGGAGATCAAAACGGAGGACTTTGGCCATCACAACTTCACACATCCCAGAGGGGAGGAAGGCGATGGAAGGCTGCTCGCTGACAATTATTGTCTCGAGCCACTACATTTTCCTGATGTTTAACAGGACTGCCAAGCTTGCTTCTTCAAAAACATTACTCAGCACATCTTAGAACCACCCGTAGCCTCCCGTGCCACGTGAGACAACAAAGGCAAAAAAGAGCTTCCTCGTGACCTCTGTATTTGTTTCACAGGTAACTTGAGGCACTCAGCCCTGCACCATTCCTCTGTCTTCAAGAAACTAGGTTGCCTCCTCACATTGTTCTTCTTTTGTTTTTCAATACTGTTAAGAATAACTCAAGGAAGTTGAGGATCTCAGGGGGGATGGTCAGTGAAGTGACCAACAATCGAAGACCAGCAGTAATGCAAGTTGCCATTTTGGTGCATCCGCCTCAGGCCTGACTTTCACTGTTCTTCAGCAATCTTTTCTTCTCTGAAAATATTATTCCATAACATATGCAGGTATCTAGCAAAATCAATGTCTCCTGCTACAGTCAGTGTTGCTACTATGCCATAGGCCCATGTTTTCTAACAAAGCTCGCTGCAAACTCTTCGCCACCTCCCAACCATTGTGAGTACCTCTTACTGTTTCGCTCAGGCACTTTTTAATCGTGCTTTAATTATTTCCTTTAATGTCATTTCACCTGTCATCCCTCTGAAGGCAATACTCACACAACCTTTTCAGGATGCCTTTTCCTGATAGTGTGAAGCTATATCCTTCTTCGTGCTGGAGTCTTTACAGATATTTCTTCCTCACATCCTCTGTTCTTTTTGAGAGCAGACTTTGTGCTGACGCAGAAATTTGGCTGCTCATAAGTTTCAGCCAGACAATAGGACAGTCAGTCACCAAGAGAGGGTTTCTGCAGCAAGATGGGTGTGCCTTTCTCCATCTATGAACAATGGAACTCAATGGCGCAGGATGGTTTGCACCCCGGAAGCACAGATGGGCTCAAAAAGGAATGGCCAAGTTTATAAAGGAGATGGTATCAGTGTTTACGGCCACTTGAATGCCATCTCTGGCTCGGGAAACCCACCTGTTTGCCATTGGGAGGTAACCCAGAGGCCTGTTCAGAAACATGCGCCGTGCAGCCTGCCAGGGCAGCACTGTCAGCTGTGACCAGCACCAGGCGAGCTGCCCGGCCCGGCTGTGGCGGAGGCTGGTGCTGCGGCAGGGCGGCCATCGAGCGGGGCCTCTGCGGCCCTGCCAGCCGGAGGCCCGGGGGCTGACACCTTCCACTTCAGCACGGCCACAAGCGATGCAGGCGAGGTCGTGCTCCGGTAACCCCGCTAACAGCCCCACTAACGAGCTGATGTGGCCGCTTCCACCAGACATTTCCAGATCCAGCGCTCCCGGGTCACAGCGGGCCGAGCCCGCGGCGCTGAGGCCGCCAACGGGCGGGGCGGGCGGGAGGCGGCTGCCGCCTCAGCCGCTTCCCGTTTG
>VYZM01012607.1:355294-375783 GCA_013398915.1 Dromas ardeola
CGGCAATATGGCGGGCGCTCGGGGGCTGCTCCTGCCCTTGGCAGAGCGCGGGGGTTTCTTCTGGAACCTCTCGTTTCACGGCTTCGGAGGCACGTTGCCCACGCTTCTGACGTTTTTTTGGTATTTTTAAGTAGTTGCAGGTAATAAGCACTCAACGAAAAGCGGTTAACCTGGCAATTCTAACTCTTCAACAGCTGCAGAAGATGCACAAAGAAAAAGCCAACCTGCAAAATGAGTTGGCCGACACTGAAGAGCGAATAGGAGCAATGACATCTCACCTGAAAAACGTAAGGCAGGAGTTCAGCTTCACTCAGGTAAATCACTGCCTCGAGCAGATCCCCTTGATCAGACAGACCTTTCTGCGGCTGCTGTCCTCGTATATTTTGCCAGGGTTGTTAGAGGTTTGTCAGGACGTTATTCCAGCACTTCCACAGGGAACAAAAGTTAAACTATGTATCTCAGTGGTATCATGTGACGGTTGTTGAAAAGACCATGCGTGATCAAATCACTGTACCTAGAAGAAAGCCAAGAAGGATGCTTTTTAACATTCATTATTAATGGAGACTTCTGTAGATGATAAGAAAGACTTGGTCAAGGAAAATAAAACATCAGTGTAAGGGAAAAACAAATTTATAATCTTTAAAAAGTCAAGAGTTAATTTTGAAATCCTAATGAAGAGTTAATTCGTGGACATGAAAAATGAAATGAGATGGTTAAGGTGCAAGTCTTCACTTACACTGAGTTAATTGGCCAAAATGTGTGCTTTAGATTTGTAAAGAGTCCTGAGTCAAAGCTGCACACCTTTCAAGTAAAGTGTCCTAGGTGAAAAAGTCTTAGGAAACTTCTCTACCTTCCCTGCAGAACCTTTTTTAAAAATTTTTTTAAAACTTTAAAAAAATTTTTAATTTCCGCCTTAAGAAACTTTTTAATTAATTTTGTGCTAGAGTCAAGTTTTAATCTGCACATAAAAAAAGCCACAGCACATACTAGTCTCTATTTGAGAAGCGTTTAGTAAGTAATAGATTTGTTATTATACAAGGAAGAAAACCCCTGATAAATCACTTTAGTCAGACAGATTAGACAATATAGAGACACTGCTATAGGCCAGCCTGGTGTTCTGTCTCTGCACAAAACAATCAAATGATTTCTTTTGCTGTGCCTCCTGAATCTGCCATAAAGCCACTGGTAATCAAGAGACAAAGGTTTTGATTTTGAAAGATTAAGGTTCTGAATCTTGGGTGAAATATCTTTGAATTGAGTTTTCAGGGCTATAAATGGTTGATCTGTGGATATCTGATACAATACAATGTGTGTGTGTGTATATATATATGTGTGTGTATATATATATAAGAATACATATATTTGAGATACTAAAATCCAAACGATAAAGTTGCTCAGAAAATTCCTGTAATTCCACGACAAAATCATACCATCTCTGATTTAGGATTTTGTTGTATGTAAAAAAGGGGTTTTTGTTGATATGTGCCTCATTTATTGTGAAATGCTGACCTGTATTATTCTCTAGTCTCTTTACAAAGCCAGAGAGAATGAAATTGAAACTGAACAACACTTTAAAGCCCTTGCTGAGAGAGAACTTGGACGTCTCAAAAGTGACATTAAACGACTGGAAGATGAGATTGTTTCCTTAAGAGAAAAGAAAAACAGTCAAGAAGTAAGGTTTAAAATTCTTGTAAGAGAACACACATATTGCAATTAGACTTTATGACTTCTCCTCACTTGAATTTACAGAAATAATAGTATAAGTCAAGAATAGCTAATTAAACCTTATAAAATACAATAAATGATCTGGATGTAGTTTTCCCTGTGTAGGCAAGTAGAGTGACACTGAGGATCTCCTTGCAGAGAGTGGTCAAGACTTAGCAAATATCAAATACATACTGAAAGATTACAGTTCTTAGTGTTCTTAATGCCAGATACACAGCCACGCATCCATATCACCATCTTGTTAATTCTCACAGGTATTTTCTTCATGGTTTAAAAATTAAATTGTTCGTGGCAAATCTTCCCCACAAAATAAACTTGGGGCGTGATTTCGAGATCAAAAATTTGCTTTACATTAAACAAAAAAAGTAATCTAATGCTATCTAATTACAGGGGTTTTTCTGTTTAATGGAACTGTCTTTTTCTTTCTACAAATAATTTATGTTTGTTTATTTTTTTTTATCTCCTTCTTCTCATTAAGTCTGTTTGTAATTTCCAGTCTCTCAGAATGGGTAGCATGATGAAGATTATCCTTGCTATTCAGCTGGATCCAGATTCTTATATTTGTGTCAGGAAATTTCTTCACAGTCACGTGGGACCATTTGTAAATTAATATGCAGGATAAGGATCTAAGAACTAGGCCTTAGTGTGCGAAGGAGAAACTTTACCCTGTGATGCCTCAGATCAGTTTATTATGTGGAATAAATACCCCACATATAGGTATATCTCGCCAGAGGTTGGCTTCTCTGTTTAAAATGATTTGCATTTTAAGTTTGTGGTAACTTAACTGTCTTGTTTCTTTTTTTAAGACCGTGTATTAGCATTCCTTAAGTATAATACACAATTAACAAAAAAGAAAACTAGCAATTCTATTGACAACAAGATGTATGTAAACTTGTTACAGTAGCTTGAACCGGTTGTTTCAGTCACTACTCAAAGAACATACTAAACATTTAATATTGACCCTTTAATTTATCTCTAACTTTATTAGAATACTATATGTAAAACCACTAAGAAGCTGGAAAACTTAAAACAACAGTTGAACTGCGATGAGGAAGTTCTGGAGAGCTGGATTAAGGAATCAAATCGTAAAGATAATGATGCTATGACAATCCAGAAGTATGCACAACAAGATGAAGGGAAACTAGCAGTAAGTAGAAATGACAGCAATTTTCAGAAACAAAACAGAGAACCGTTCTAGCATTTGAAGACTTCGTTATGTTATCAAGTCAGGTAAGATGGAGACAAGATTTTGTACAACAGCGCTTTTAAACTGGTTTCCACTTAGCACAACAGTGCAATTCCATATGAGGTTCATTTTAAAAGTCAGAGAGAACAGGCTTTACAAAAAGTGAAAGGCATAATTAAAGAGATTCGTTTGTTTGTTCGTTTGGGTAAAATTTGAATTTTTCTGAGACAGTGCACAAATGGATAACAAAGTCTAGAAAACAGTGCCACTATCTTAAGACTGGGCAAATAGTGTAGATTTTCGCATTGGAACTGAATTTGTTAATATTACAGAGAACAAAGTACGGCTATTTCAGTAAGACTGCCTAGAATAATGAACGATCATATAATAGACACTCCAGTCACAAGTTCAGACTTTATAAGGGTTAGTTCTCAAGTATAATATTAATTTAGAGATAATCATCTCTGGGTAATATTCTTCTGAGCCTTTAAATACAGGGAGGAGAAAATTGATTTTTACTCATTAAATACTTAACCCAAAAACTCTAGCTTACACAAACAGTCTCACTGGTATCCTTTACGTTAGCAAGTCACACGGCATAGTAGGAAGAGTAAAGTGAAATAGCTGATGCTGGGGACACCACATACACATTTATCCGTGGTGGAGGGTTACTTTGGCCTAGCTCCAGGCTGGTCCCAAGGGCTGACAAAAGATTATGGCCGCTTGCATGACCAAAAATCTGGGAGGCTAGATTCTCAGGGGTTGGGTTTTTTTTGTTTTCTATAACACAGTAAAATTGATGCCTCAGTAATTTCACCCCTACTTACAGCAGAGCTTTAAGAATTTATAAGACATTATATATTTGTTTTCAAATACATTGTATTTTCGTATCCTTTAATTTTAGGCATTAACCCTGCAAGTAGAGAAGTTGACCATGCAAGCAAATCAGAAGCGCAGAGCTCTTGATAATGAGCTTACAGAAACCATAACAGCTCAGGTTTGTGCTTAAGGTTCTTGGAGATAGCTTGTTATATATGAAATTCTTAAAATCAGAAATCATGGGGGTGCTTTCTTTTAAACAGATAGAGCTTGACAAGACAGCTGAAGATTTTCGGAGAGTTCATCAGGAAAGGCAAGAAGTCCTCAGGCAGTGGGAGAATGCAATACAACAGATGCAGAAAAGAGATCAACAGATTGATCATTGCGCTTTGGTAAAACTGCTGTAACTGATCCATCTCAGTACATCAGCCTACTTCTGTATCTATGATATTGATAGGAATTTTTCCAGTTGCACATAGAATGATTGAGTCTTCTAGATGGTCAGTGTTCTCTTTGTGTTTACCTCTGTATTTTATTAAGGTATTATTTCAAACATCAGATATTACCGAAAGAGATTCAGAATTTATTTTGAAAGCAGTATCTCTCGGTGTAATGGTGCTCTGCTTGATACTATGCAAGGTTTAATTTTCAATCTCAGCTCACTGGGAAATGCAAAGCATGCCAGGTTCAGTATTTTCTTTTCTGTCATCTAAGAAGCAGTAAGATGGGGTGTTGTTTCTTAGAGTGTAACGACAGTCAACTGTAAGGGGGGGATTCTGCATCTGGGATGAAATATAAAAAAGAAGATTTATTATTGAAAGAATTAGCATTGCTACCTCTGTGAACAAATGCATGACTAACATTTATGTCAGAATTCTGATAAGTAATTACATTAAGGTTAAAAATATTGTTCCTTAAATACATGCTGCAAATGGAGAGAAGCAATAGCACTCTTCTAATCCAAAAAAGATCCTATTAGGCACTATGAGTTAGTATTAATTTCTAAAAGATATAGTCTTCATTGGTTTTGCTAGTGTCTTATGCACAGATAGTACAATAGTGAGAGGTATAAATAAAGTATATTTTATCCTGACTTTCAGGAGAAGCGTGAACTCCTCAGAAAGTTCTGCAGGGCAATGGAACAGATGCACCAGAAAAAGCCTGAAGTATCAGTGTAGAGAAAAATTTTGTAAATGTGGATTCCAAAGTAACAATGTTTTTTTTATGAAGGGGCTGGGGGAAGTGTAATTGCATGTACAAGAAGGCTTTACCTAAATCCTTAGCTCTGCTGAAAGAATATCAGCTTCGTTATGTTGCCCATATAGGTATTACGTATACCCTGAGCAGAAACATGCTTTAAACAGGCTTAAGATACAACCCTGGAAAAAAAAAAAAAGTAGTAACAGAAAATGACAAGCCAGGCGAAATACTACCAAATAGAAAATATAATGGTCTAATTTAGCTGAAATATTTTGGATTTCATAGATTCCTGCAAAGAACAAACAGCTATTACAAAAACAACAAAACCCCAGCTCTGGTCAACCTTCCATGTATTAATAGTTCATAGAATAGTGCTACTGAGGTAATCTGTTTAGTAAACAGATTCTTTTTTTTACATTAGAACTACAGTATAATTTTCCCTGTAGCTGATCTTTAACTTTCAAAATATGCAATTTTCACTGAATGGCTATAAATCTATCGGCCAAAGCAAGCATCTTTACCAACTACTGTTGGTAATTTTTCTCTTACATTTCCTCCGTTTCAAGTCTATCAGAAGTTTTGTTCACATAGCTCTTTTGTTTTTTATTCCCTATTCAATCAATCAAAAATGATTTTTATTTCATGTAAGTTTATAGTGTCGTGTTTTTTTGAAATTAATGGAATATTTTGGAATTTTGCAATCCAAAACAATTTTAGTATTTGGTGTTGTGATGTGGAATTAAAGTAATTTAAGAATTATGTGATAACTGGGCTGTCTCATGGAAAGAGTAGTCTTAACAGCAAAGTATCTTCTAGTTTGTACCTTTTATTAATCTTAACACATCTTAATTAATGCAAGCAAAGCTAAAATGTTTTTATCCTGATAGCTAATAGCAGAGATAAAACAGGAGATCAGAAAGAAAGAAATTGTGCTGAAAGAGAAGACTTCTTTTTTGGTAAATGAAACTGTTAATAATATGGAATATGAAAAGAAAATTTCTTCTGCTGAACGGGAAGCTACCAGCCTCCGAAATGAGTACCAAGCTCAGGATACTTACAGGGGTCAGCTGCAGGATGAGGTAAGGATAACCAAACAGTTCAGAAAAACAGAAAAAACTGAAACTACAACTTTTGACTAGATGGTGGAAAAACAGGAATAACGTTTACTTCTCTCTGGTTATGGACTAGACTCTTAATAATTCAACAAAACGTCTGCTCTTCTCAATCTGCTCATGATTATTGGGATCTGAACCCTCAGTTTAATCCTTTCATTGATAGTGGTGAAGAGATTAGCTTGTATTCTCTGTTGTGTTGGTATGAAATGAATTTTCTTTTAAATGGTGTAATGCTATTAGATGCTTTGGAAAGAGATGTTTCTTGCCTTTAGCATACGTAGACATCAGCATTGTATAAAGATGAGAAAAATCTCTTCTGGATTCCAAACAATTCCTCTCCTGCGCTCTCAGAAGTGAGTGGTGATGGCCCTTGTAGTCAGGTTAAAATTCTTGGAAGAACCCCCAAAAGCTTTCACGTGGCTTTCTAATCAAGAGGCAGTAGGCCAGGGCTGCCCTGTGACCAAACCCCACTTGATGTTGTCTGTACTTACTCTGTTACTTATACTTCATTTCTTATACTTACTTTCTAAGAGGTAATTGAAGTCTTGTGGTTCTGTTGAGAAGGGATACACATGTATTACCTGGGTGAGTTTTCTCTTAACAAGAAAATGGTAACACTGGGCTACTCAGCAAACTTGATGATTTAAAAAAAAAACCCAAATGCCTGCATGTGCTGTTGCCTCAAATTTGCATAGCTTTTCTGTAGCAGGTGGTTCATAAACTGATATCCTAATTAAACTGTAGGTAGCTCAAACAAGGCATAGGCTATTAGATTACCCTATAATTCATGCAAACTTGAGGGTTCACAGAATTGCTAGACTTTAATCTCTAAGACGTGAGATTCTTGCTTGATGTTTTTCACAATTAATACTACATAATTTGATAATGAGAAAAGTCTCCCATTATTAGGTGTTAGAACATCTGCAGCATGCAAGTGAGAAACAAGGAAAAAACCATCCTTCACAGTTCAACTGACAACTTGTGACCTCCCAGTTTCTCATTCTGGTACCAAGAGAGACCTGCTGTATATACGCTTGATCAGGTTTCCTCGATTGTGAAAGTGAAGACAGTTACACTCACACTGTTAAGTGATACTGTGAAGACTAATGAGCTACCAATTGTAAAATATTCCTATCCTGTGTAATAAGTATATGCTGTCATGCATTTTTTGCCAAATTAAATGTCCATGTATGTTTGTCACAGTGTTCCCTTAATCAAAATAATTTTAGGTACCCAATAAAGGCTGAATTAGAAAGATTCAGTAGATACATAAGGGTATCCGTGTTCACAAAGAACCTCATCAAAGTCAGCTGTGCTCTACAAAACCATTGTTCCACTTACACAGGTGCTGTTAGACAAGAATTACAGCCCGCAGCACCTTCCTAATTCATTCTGTATTCTTGAGTATTTTGCCCCACTATTCAGATTACGTAAATTAGTCTATTGAGTTTATTAGCTGTGCCAATTCACAGCATCTTAGAATCTGCAGCATTTCTCATCTGGAAAACACTGTTAAAAAGAAACAGAATACTTTCCCATAAATAGGTACCTTCCAATTTTAAACATCTTAACACATACCAAAGAAGATCTTGATTGCTCCATTTTGTAATTCATTAGCTGGATGCTTTGAAATCCACTGTGGACAGAACTGCTTCAGATCTAGAGTCTTTGAGAACACAAGTAACCAATCTGAAGAAAGAAATTCAGAAAAAACAAGCCAGGTAAGAAACAGACCTTTTAAAATATCATTTGTAAGTATTAGTAATATAATCAAATCCTTGAGCTAGCAAAGAACTTTAAATAACGTTCATGATTAAAGCTTCCAACTTTCTGGTTACTTCATGTCCTGGATAGTTCCTGGTACGGGGCTATTAAGGAAATACTTGTTCTTAAAGGGCATGAAAAAATCAGTTGGGGCCTTGGTTATCATAGGCTGAAGTTTAGCCTGCTTTATTAGGCAACTGCTGAGTAAGGTATGCTGCTTGGTTTTGGCAGTGTTGTATATGCAACACACATTTAACTTTTTAAATCATAATTTTGTTTAGATTAAGCTTTCTCAATGAAAAGAATGCAAGTCTTTCCAATAAACTGAAGCTCGTGACGGAGGAGACACTCAGTTCAGAAGACAAAGCACTGAGGATGGAAGAAATACTAAAGGAAGAAGAAAAAGTTGTCAAGGTAAAAATGTTTTTCATGGTTTCTGCAAGTGAGGATTCATTTGAATTTGCAAGCTCTGTCTAGAACAAACATTTATGGATTAAAATGGAAGGTAAGAATTAATATGACATGTAGCTATTTTATTAAACGATGAAGTAACGTGCGTGTAGATACATCAGGACCTGTGTTGGCAAAACTCCAGAGGAAAATAAGTGGTCCTAGTAATTCAGACGATGGACTCCCCGTACGTTAACATATGATACAGGAACTGTCATTGTACAGATCTAAACCCAGAATTCTGACTGCGTGCATGTACTGAAGAGAGCATTTCCCTCTGACATCAGCTAAAAGTCACTTACAACTTCTTGGCTTGACTGAAATAGGAGTTATTTACTGGAATGTGACTAATTTTGTTATAAAGATATAGTAATGTTTTGCTTCTGCTTTGTAACACTACTGAAAAATTTCAAAATCTTGTATTTTGCATAGCTCTTTTGGGAGTTCACGTCTCCAAACATTCTGTTTTACGGGCTGCTGAGGAACAGGGGTCCTTGAACTTCCATCAATTTCCCATTGTTAAGGAGTGAGAGTCGTCAGGATGACTTTTTAGTAACATTACCACTGAAAACTTCTTGGCTTTAGTAAAATACCCCCAAAACTTATAAACCTGCAAAGATTTGTAATTTTGGCAAACTGGGATTAAAAAAGATTTTGAAATCTTTTAATCAGATTTGGCTGGCCTAGTCTCCTCTTCATTATTTTAGTTCTACTACATGAAACTCTGATACGTCTAACTTGGACTATTAAATAATTACTGCCTCACTTCAGATTTAATTTTCATGATGAATAAAGATTTTTATCTGGGAAGTGGCATGTACAAGCTCTAATGTGGTGACTATTTTTTTTAATATGTCTAATAATACTTTTTTTTTTTAAATTCAAACCCCACTTCTTATGTTGCAAATTAAGTATAGGAATAAAAATATCCTAATTCATTATCATCTGATGCACTGCAAAGGGCTTTTGAATAAATGCAATGTTGTAATGCAATCACCTGAACTTTCCTGCATTTCAGAAAATGTTTCTACTGTTTTGTCATTTTGTTACTAATTCTCTTAAAGTATTTTACTACTTAGCTTCTGACTGAACTTGCTGCAAATATTTTTTTTTTTTACATTTTGCTGGACACTTGAGTATTGGATATGCTGAAGCTCTCTTTACTGTAAGATGCGCAGGTTACATGAAGGCGACAGCAGGTGTTCCCCCACAAGTGACACCAAAGCTGTTTCTGTGCATACCATTGTATACCCTTCTTTTCCTATTTTGTGTTTCCTGTAGCACGTACGTGAAATAATCCCATGCAGTAGACCAAGCGTTATTTTTTCAGTCCTCAAGCATTAACTGTACATTTTAAATATACACAGAAACTAGAGAGGGGATACCTCTTCTATACGAAGAGTTTTCTTAAATTACCGCCCTTACTGACTGTTCTGGTTTTTCAGATAATTTGAGAACAAATTGGAATGATACAACATTTCATTAAAATGAAAACCTTATTTGCTTCCCCTTAAGACTGTCACCAGGGTGGCTAAACCACTAGGAGGGTTTCTCTGCTTGCATCTGTGGCGGATAACCTAAGATGACATTGAGCTTGGCAGCTCCACAGCTTCAGGGGAATATCATAACTAGGATGAACTGTTCTTGAACAATGTCTGCGATGTATTAGTCAGAAGCATGCTTTCCATCACCATTAGACACACATGGCTGTTTGCTGCATCAGTTAATGTGCTGTGAAGAGATATTTACAGGAACAATGTGGATGAAATGTCACCATTTTGCGCTTTAGTTCTGTGATACTTCTCCCTCTTCAATCTGCAGCAAAACACTGTTGCACAGTGAAGCTTATTGAGTATCTTATCTCTAGTAACAACCTCACTTCAAGGGAGAGAAATAATCTCTATTAAAATGAATTTAGATATGCAAGAAAGACTACAAAATGAAGGTCAAATTGTGATCTAGTTTTAGTAGATGAATTCATCATTGTCGTTAGCTTCAGAAATACAGCTCAGAATTGGGCACATGCATAAAAACCAGTTTACTTCTGAAATTAAATTCCTTTGTCCAGGCATGATCCAAAGCCCATTGACATCACTGTAAAATATTACAGGCCATAACGATTTCATATTAAACTTACACCTGCCTTTTACTTCCTGAGTTTGGGATTTGGAATTGCAATTGGAGGAAGTTCAACTACAAAAAAAAAATCTGTTTGGTAGAATGTGATTATAAACTCTTTGAGTTAAGTTATCTTTTGCCATTATTAAAGCCAGCAAGATGGTTCACAAGCAAATTTCACAATGTATACATATAAAAGTCAAGAATAGGCGCATTTTTAATCAATGTAGTAAAGTGAATTGTACGAAGTTTTGCTATGTTAATTTAAATATGCATCTTCAAACTCTGTACCAGCCTTGTCCTGAACGTAAACGAGTCTTTCGGAACAGGATTGTGATGCCACGTCACTCGTTTTAGAGATGTCCCTTACAGGAGACTAACATGCTGAACGGCCTGAGCTTCGGGAGGTCTTCGGTTGTTTGGGTGGGGGGTGGAAGGAGGGAGAGAAAGAATAAGGTTGCCTTCCTGGTTAGGGTTATAAAAAGAAAGTAATCTCAATTTTGGTTATTTTCAGTACTCTTTCAGTGTGTTTCAGCATTGTCTTACTACAACAGACCCTACTAAAACCTCATTTCCTGCACTGATGTAGGCGTTAGTGGCAACTTACCTCTGAGAATAAGCAAGTGATTTTAAAATGTGCAATTAATTTTTCAAACAAAATGATTCTGACTTATATAAACACGCATATTTACATACATGTGCATACACACAGTTACAAGTTTTAATAAACCATTTAAAAGCTTTGTATTAAATTTATCCAAATACTCACATATACTAGAAGCAATAAGAGGGTTTTTTTGAAAGGATGACAGGAATTTAGTTTTCTGAAAGGCTGAAAAGAGTAGCGTTCCCGTAATAGGAAAAAGGTCATGTAATAGTAAGGTAGGATCCAAGTTTAAAAAAATATTAAAGGTTACATTCTCTTTAAGTCAAAGACTTTCCTTGCCAACCATTTTGAAGACCTATGAAATTCCACGTTCATATTAATGGATACGGTATTGAAATTTTAAAATCTTCCTATATATAATTAATAAAGGCAAATAATTCCTCAGAAAACACTTCTTACGTGATTAATTATTTCTTACTACTTAATGATTAATTTGTCACCAGGAAAAAGAAACAGAAATAAACCAGCTAAAAGAACTACTTTTCAAGAAGACTCAAGAGTTAAAGGTGCAGAAGGATAAGGAGAAGTGTGTTCTAGTGGAAATTGAGGGAAGTCAAAGATCACTTAAAAACCTTAAGAGTCGACTGCACAGACTTGATGTAGATGCATTAAAACAACAAGAATTCATATATAACCAGGTAAAATGTTAATGTACTTTCGCAGTATGGTTGTCTCTTGGGTCTAATGAGAGCAAACTGCTTGAGTTCTGTAGTCTTTGTCAACTTCTTACCATTTTGGGAATGCCATGCAGTATAATTTCAGGTCTGCATTTCCTTCTGTCTCTAGATGTATGGATAAAATTGAAATTACTGAAACTTGCTATATTATTACTTACATTATGCACTTACGTATTTCATTATTTTTTGGATCACTCCTTTTCCCACTAATTTCTCAAATCAGTTCTTTACTTTGATCCCTCTGAACCAGACACCTCAGGGTAAATTTTTAAAGCAATACAAGAGGTACATGCCAAAATCCTGTTATTTACTAATTGGATTTTGTGCATATTTCCTATGCACCACTTTGAAAATTTGCTCTTTTATATCAGCATCTGCTGGGAACAGCAAGATGGCAGCTCCACCGTAAGCCTCCCTACAGCAGACTCTGCTGAGTATGCTTTGTTACTCTTCTAGAAGATTACTCCTGAACCATCACTGCACGTCAGTCATCTAAGAATATTTTGTTAATGAGGTCTATAAGCCATAAATTACTATAAAACAGTAGCTTAATTGGGTGACTGTCCTAAAGCCAACACTTAGATCCAAGTTTATTTAGATCCAGCGTTTTACGTTTATAGGAAGGCTATAATTGCTTATCTCAGACTATTAATAATCTTAAAAATTATTTTAACAGGATTTTTATATTCAGCAAGTACAGAGACGGCTGTCACGATTAGAAGGAGAGGTTAATGCAGATGAAAAACAAGTTTTGGAAGCCAAAATTACTGAACTTAAGAAAACCTTAGAAGAAAAGAAAAATGCATATGACGTTTTACATGCACAGCACAAGAAACTTCAGGTAACTTCCTTAAAACATCAGGTTGACCATGTAACGTCTAGAAACCTCAGTGAATTGAGTAGATTGGGTCTTATTAATTAATAACTTGGTATTAGATTAAAAGGTATCTGGACTTTTTGTTAGCTGTGTGGAAAATTTCATACATTCCCTGTACCTTCCAGAAAAACAGGTCATTCCTGCATGACGGAGGCACCTTGGCAGTAAGACAAAGCATCGAAATGTTGGAAAGGCGAGCTGAGCTTTCATTTCAAGATGTGACAGGCGGCTTGCAAACGTCTGAATTTATCGTTAGGACCATGTAGAAATAGAATGTTATTCTGCGATGCTACTACTTCCTTTTACATTTTTCATAAAATTTTAAGTACAGTTGCATTTAAAATTGTAGAAAGCTACATTTCTGAAATGAAGGGACAGTATTTGAGTTAGTTGACCCCATCCTGATACGTAATTCAGAAATACTACTTTTCTGTCTTTATTCCCATGTGAGAATTTTGCATATATGTGCTTGTTCTCTTGTTTCCCACTATCCAGTGACCATCACTACTTCTTTAGAAAATGCACTAACCTTTCATGTAGATATAGATCAGTCAGTTATTCTGTAGGCAATTTATAATTTCTGTTTATAAGAAATGTATTTGTTTGGTAATCGGCCATGTTTTAGAAAGTTATGAAACCTCTTTTCAAAGACAAAAGCCAAGTTTTTACTAAAACATCACTGCTGTCTTCTCAAAGTGACAGTTAAAACAAAATTTGATCAATTTAGCGAGGGCAAGAAGCTGCTTATAGGAGAACCCTTTAACTGGAGACCCATGCAATGACAAGGTTTAATGTCGGGCAACCGGTGCCCACACTTCAGTTTTAAGGGGATGCAAAATTTGCGCAGCGAGTGCAGTCAAACATTGAAACACACCTCCAGGCGTTTATTCATACTCTGGAGTATTATCAAAGACAGATGGTTTTATGAAGATGAACTACAAATATCAAAGTCATGGTCAGACACTCCAGGAGATTTTTTTTATCTAGCCGAAATACATGATTATATTAGAACTGTCTTATTGGCTAAAAGATCTATATTGTATAAATAACAATTACTACACTCCAAATAAAACAGGCAATGACATTAATACTGCAACAGCGCTCTGCATGAGGACTGCAATGCTCTAGGTGCTGTTGCAGAGCAGCGTATGGACACAAGATGATGACTGTTCCTGGTTCCAGGACTTAAAAATATCTCATTTAAAATTAACTGGTAGCTTTTGGTGCAAACTACATTCACTGAAACAAATTAAACATAACTTGCTTTGGAAACAGAGCGATGTCCATTTCATCAAGAGAGCGATGGATAAGACAGGAGAAGAAACAAATGGTATGATGATCAAGATAGATGAACTAAATCTTTTCAATGAGAGATCAGATCAGGAGTTAAAAAAGGCCAAAGCCATTAAGCAGGTACAGTACTATTTTGCAACTTTACTAATACAGGACACGTTTGTTTGTTTGTTGAAACACATAAACTCCTGAGTTGATCTGAAGGCAGTTGTCTGCCTCCCACAGTGCTACATCATTATATCCATAAGAACCCCCTTTGTAGTTTCTTGACTTACAGCTTCTTTCCCAAACTTTGAAGTCACTTTCATCATTATTGTCTTACTGGGCACACTGTCTTACTGTGACGTCTCCTGTGTATGCTGCAGGAAGTTTCTTTGGTTATCAAGTTAATCACACAGTACTCATACGGCAATATCCACCCAGCCAGTATTCTTTTTCTGAGAAAGGATTGCCTTTAAAATAGAAAATGTATTTACTATTCAAGGACATCTTTACCTAGCACTGAATTTTTAATCTCAATCTGTGATGCTATCATCTACTAAGTTTGGCACAGTTTTGTTATTAAATTGGGGGACTTTTTCCAGCAGATGGTTTGGATCTATCTACATTCTAATTTCAGGTATTAAGAGATAAAATTGAAGTCTTTCTTCCCATATTTTGATAAGCAGAAAAACAAGTTCCCAGTCCTCTAATTACTGCACATGTTTTCCTGCAATAAGCTCTAGCCTGCCTCGAAGAAGCTCTAAGGGAGTAGAACAATACAGGGTCTATGTAGCAGGGGGAAGTTTTGCAATCAACCTAACTGGTGCACTTGCTCCTCAAGGAAAATTCCCTAACCTGGAATTTTTCTCTGAGGATGAAATTCAGGGGAACAAAAGAAAGAAGCCGATGGCATAAAAGAACTTGGAGAAGAAATGGTACGGATTCTGGGATCCATAAGAGACTTCTTTTTTAATGATTCAAAGTGTTTGCATGCTAATGAAGTGCACCACTCGCTGCTTTTTATGAGTTTTGATATATATAACTTTGCTCATCTAACACCATGACTTGTAGACATACAGAATCTAGAACATACTCCAAGAGTTACGATGGCTCAAGTGCAATATTAACTGCTTCAGAAAATTCCTTGTAAGGCCTGCTTAATTTCTTTGAAACCCTCTTTATAGTCTTACCATTCACAATGCTAACTGAAAGAAAGTTGTAGATGGGAAAGTCTAACAACCCACAACTCGGTCTGTATTAGAAAGTCTGATGAATTTGTATAAAACCATTCAGGAAACAATCTACCCCTATCGCACTCACCATGTAAACGGAGAATTTGAGAGAATTCTCATTGTAAAATGAGAAACTGAGAACAATTTTAAATGCAGAGCAAAATTAGTCTTACAGTTGTATATATAAAAGATAAAATAACGGACACTTTATTAAAAAAATTATTAACTGTTATAAATATCTTAATTAAAAATGATGCTTTCTTATTTGGCATTTATTAGGAGATGATGGTTGAAGATAATCTCTTGAAACTAGAATTGAACCGTCTTCGAGATACTCTCTGTAATAAGACAGAGAAAGTTCTAACACTGGAAAGACAAAAACTGGAGTTAAAGAAAGCCATAGCAGAAAGAACTGAGGAAATTAAGATTCATAAAGCAATGCTGGATTCCCAGATAAGACTTGTGGATCAGGAACGGCAGCGCGCAAGGTAACCACTCTTACATAAATTAAACTTGGAACTTTTACTATTTTACATGGGACTCACTGAAAAAAGAGAAACATTTTACCCAATTTCACCAATTAGAGAAAATTGAGGGTGAAGTAAGTCATGCTCAGAGTTAAATACTGAGGCAGTTGAGGTTAGCAAGAGATTCTGCTTCTGAAATCCAGCCTTACAGCTTTGACAACTCGGTGAACAAGAGATTCATGTTTATTCTATTAGTGACGGTCCTCTACAGTACTGAGAGGAAACCTCAGCTGCAGACAACTTTTTAAAACTAAATGTCATGTGCATTTTTCAAGGGACAATCAGGAAACGTGAAATCAGTGTGTCTGGAGGTGTGACAAAATACTTAAAATAGAAAAGTTGCTTTTAAAGAGGGTTTACTCCCAACTGCTTGATAAAACTCTGATTTCTTTGACTCATACAGTAAGAAGGTTTGGTTTGGGTTTTTTGTGTTTTTAATAAATGAGCTCTCCATTGTGTGTCCTATATAACAAAATTAAATCTTCTGAATTACACATGTACCCTCTTATAAAGCAACCATGTCTGAAATAACTTTTCCTTTCTGTAATAATCAGTGCAAAGTACCTGGGACAGTTTTAGCTCTGAACTCCCGGTGTCTGTATCCAGCCAAAATTCCACGCCGCAGCAGCTGACTGCTGACATCTGGCAAGCTTTTTATTCACTCCTCTGCTAACCACACCCCACGCAATAGGAAATTAGAGTGATTTAGTGTGACTAAAGCTTAACTGCTCACCGAGAGTGCAGACTGTGGGGCTTTTTTCCTTTTGATAATTGCACAGCTAATTGATACTTCCATGTAATTTGATTTGGGGTTGTTGCCTACTGTTGCTCGCGCTCAGCCAGTAGTAGCAATATTAAGATAGTATCAGCAGGAGGCAGCTTGTGCAGCTGGAGGATTTAAATGCCAAACCTTTAAAAATTTTTGGGCAGGACTGCGGCCCCCCAAGATGCAATGATCTGGAATATGCAAAGAAATTTGCTGCAGTTTGGAACTGCAAGAGAAGTGGAGGTAACCAGAAGAAAGGGTGACTGTGGCTGGGAGAACACAGAAAGCAACAAAACCCAGCAGCAGCAGAACTGCGGGCCTGCCGGCCTCCTGGTACACCCACAGACTGCTGAAATAACACCCGTAATTTAAAGTGCTACAGCAAGAACTGCCCACAAAATGCTACCAACAAAGCCTTTCTCAACCCTTTTCTTTTTCCCCCCCAAATAAATTAGTGCCGAATTTCAAGATCGCCTAAATAAAATTGATAAACTGAGATGCAGATACGAAATTCTTAATATTGTCATGATACCACCTGAAGGAGAAGAGGAGAAAACTCTTACCTACTATGTAATTAAGGTATTTTATTAACATAATTCATTATAATGCAAAGTATTTAAGTTACAGATTTCCCTGGGCTCTATTCAAGTAACTAAGACAATCTCCTTGCCTACTGCTTACTTTCAGTCTAAATCTGACAATTGTTATTTAAACGCTACAGCAGTTTCACATCACTCTCTACGGTCAGTCCTAATGTCAGGGGAGCCTTATTTTTGAGCAGTTTGAAAATTTTCACTTCACAGCTTATTAATTTATAAAGACACAAGAAGTCACGTGGTAATCTGCTATAAACTGGAAAGAAGATTCTCACAGTCTCACATGATCCTAAGTTCTTCTACCCTTCAGAGTTATTTTTAGGTATTTATTTCACCATATGGTGTTTAAACCTTGTAGAATGTTGACTTCCCTCTGCATGCTTCAGCTTTTTATTGGGAAAATAAAAATCAAGCTTTATCCATAAAGCAATACCATGATTCTAGAACAAAAATCTTATTTTTGATCTCCACAAATTCTCTGGTTTGCTCTTAAAGCAAAACGCTTCTAGCTGTGATCTTGGCGCTGAAGTCCATCTTTTTCCTCATTCTTAAGTCTTAATTTTCTTAATGATGGTATTTCCGCTGCTGTGAGATCTGGCACAGCAAAAGACCCTCAGTAAAACCCTCATGGTCACTGTGGGTGGATATATACCCTCTACAACTAGGGACTCTCAGCTTTTCTGAGGGACCACAGAAAATACTTTCCTTCACCAGCTGGCTCTGTTTGTTAAACCTCACTGATCAGATGAATGGAGACTTGCAAGTGAGTAATTCCCAGACAAACCGGTGGCTTCTAACACTCGCTCAGGAGTTTTAGATAATGTATAAATCTCAACTCTTACTTGGATTGTGTGGGTAAAGGAAAGAGACGTGAAGCACGTGCCGCAGTTCACTTCAGCAGTGCAAAACGTGGACACTGCTCTGTGCAGTGTGGATGCTGCTCCTCAGGACGGGCTGAGCTTAGAGGGAGAGGCAGATGGCTATAATGCAATGCACAGGGATGAAATGCCTCAAAGATTTTCCAATACTGTAAATAACTACTTCCAGTTGCCTAGTAACTCAGATCTCAGTTCAAGCCTGACAACACAGATAAGCCCCCTTATCTACCTGGGATTTTAACCCCTAAATATTGTAGGTATTGTTTTTCTATATAATTGTCCTAATGTTTTCAGTGTGCATGCAGACACCTAAAATACCAGTTTTATTTTTCAGGCTGCACAGGAAAAGGAAGCACTTCAACGTGAAGGCGATGATTTAGATGCGAAGATCTGCAAAGCTGAAAAAGAAATTCTAGCTCTGGAAAACACTTTGTGTGTACTTAATAACTGCAACAGCAATTATCGAAACTCTTTCAAGGAAGTCACTGAGACAAGTATGTAAAATGGAAATTGCTATTTGATGTATATATAACTCGGGTATATAGTGGGGAAATTCCGCGACACAACAGAATGAATCAGAGAGAGAGACTAAACTGACAGTGGTAAAAGGGAGTGCAATTCACATGCTACTGCGACTGGTTCAGCAGAATAAGCACAGACAAAAGTGCAGTAAGGCGTAATTAACTAATATTTATGTCCTTACATCTGCTTTATGTGAAAATCTCTAAGCCTATATAAATTTTGTGAAGAGGAGCATTCAGAAGAGGCAAAGCAGAAAGACAATTACTGGGGTGGGAAGTCATTCCTGGGAGAAAGGAAGGAGTGCCCTCTGAAGTACACAGGTCTAGTGGATTAAACTTGGCACAGTACAAAAAGTTCTGCTTCCTCTGTAGTGCTGCAGCACCCACAGCCACTAATTCCAGTTACAGAAGCAGCTGTGCCACTGCTGGCCGCCTGGTGGTAGTCTGAGCCAGCTGGGGCACAAACTGCCCCCAGAGCAGCTCCACAGGCAGCTTAGGTACAGGTACTCCAGCGATGGAGACCCAGCCCTTGGCTACACCGTCATCATCTCCGATTTTCACAGGGAAAGGGGGGGAGGGAAAGTAGTAACCTGTCATCTGGGAAAATGATGAGGAAGAATAAAACTTAAACTGCACTATTTTAGTGTAGGGTCAGAAGACTTTAAAATCTGGACTACCTAACTGAGTTTTTGGATATTGGAAATTCCTCAGAATTCTGAAAAATATCTTCACCTGTTGTTTCCGTTGCCACTTAGACTTCATAAGCTTGCTCTCCTTCAGTGGAACTGTCTTTGTTTAGCGTATAAAAAGCATCACCAGGAGAAATTACACAAACTTAATTCTAGAAAAACATTTGATTATTTAACTTTTGTGCCCTCTGCTGGCTCTGAAAACAGTAGCTCTTAAATCATTCTCTCATGTAGCCAGTTACTTTTTCACAGTGATTTGGAATTAGTAGTAGAGCATTTAAAAAAATCCTTAAACCTTGAGGTCTCTGCAATGCTCCCAACACTAATCTAGAAATACTCTGTGCTGTAGTTTCTTTAAAGCGCAACTTCTTTTAAAGTGAAAATTGCATTGCATACGCTGCATGTCCAGCATTAATGCTGCCTCATTGTTTGGGATCACAGGTGAGGAATATGAGGAAAAATTGAAACTAGAGGAGGAGAAAAGGACTGCTGATGAAAAATATAGATACAAACGAAGACAGATCAAGGAACTTCAGGAAAATCTCCAGGTAAAATACAAGAAGAGGTCAGGGAAAAAAAAGTTCAAAAGCTAAAGCCATGCAAGCCATCCTATTGAAAGAACAGGAAATTTTGGGACAAACTTTAGCCCATTCTTTTATATCCTACGCTTTGTATGAATGGATATGACTTTTTAGAAGGCTGTACCTCTCCTTTCAAAAATTGAGCGCTTATTTGAATGTTCTTGACTCCCAATAGAACTTCAGGCTTTTTAGTCACACACAGCTAGAATTTCCAAGTCCCAGGCACACACCGACAGATGCTCCCTTCTGGCATCCAAGAAAGCAGCTCTGGTTTTGTGTAGCATACACCACTATCCTGTATCATCCTGTCCAGTACTGCAGAGATTAAAATCCACACATCCGGTGTCCTCTGGCGTCTACATCTCAGGATTTTTCTAGGAGAAAATACTCTGTTTTATTAGCATTCAGGGTGCTTTGGTTTAAACAGCATTCCTGTAGCTCAGGAAAGCCAGCGGACTCCTAACTGAGCAGGCTGAGCACTGAACCCAGGTAATGGACAGCTTGCGATCGGGCTCCACGTCAAGGACTTACTCTTCGTTCCTTATGTTATCAAAAAGCCCACTTTGCCCTTAAGAAAGAGCAACACTAAACTCTGTGACATTTTAGTTAAAATTTTCTTAGGCAGAAGAAGTCCAAGGAGGCTTGTAACATCCCACATCATTATTCTAAGCCCCGAGTCACTGGCTACAGGTCAACAAACGTTCCTATTGCCTATTCTACCACCGAAGGACATACGGCTTACTTAAGAAATAATACCTCTGAAGTTAGAGACACACACGTACTTTCTTCACGGAGTAAGACCTAGGATGACGGAATTTCAGAGTTG
>VYZM01012610.1:0-50943 GCA_013398915.1 Dromas ardeola
TTAACCAAGTGATTTTTTAATGTTTTTTCCCCATAGTATCTGCATTTATCTCTGACATCTTGCATTTTTGCTGTTTTTTTTTGGTTTTTCTGACTTTTTTTTAAAAACAGATCTATAATATCATGGACCAGATTAGAATCTCTTTTCTTCATGCATTTGCCTCTCATGGTAAATTATTTCCATATTTCTCAGTAACAGCTGCTTCTTGCTTCAAGGCAAGCTTCAATTTCTATGGCAAATGCCACAGCTTCCTGGAATGTTTTTTGTCTTTTTTTTTTTTTTTTTCCACTAAGCTTAAACTGGAAATACACATTGTTAGTTTTTAGATATGCCCTGAAAATAAATCTCTGTAGATTTTCTTCTAGTTCATCTGAGGTTCCTTCTTTTTCCCCTCAACGCTCTGATCAGCAGGGAATAAATTCTGCAACATGCATAGATACAGGCTTTCTCTGCTAAAACCCTGGTTTCTTTTAATTTTCGCCATTTGTTTGCACTATGAACTTTTATCGGTGTTTCATTTGCTTCAAAATTAAGTGGAAATTTACAAATAGATGTTTCATGTGGCTGTCTTGAATGAAGGGCAGTGGTTAAGCCAACACGTATCAAGATGCTTTAACAGAAGTTAAATATTAATTATATAGTCTCTAATTTAGTCTGGTGATGACATAGCCCCAAATTTAAAAGATGCACCTATTGAAATATGTATGGACCTACTGAAAGATGCTGAGTGTTGTAGCATAAAATGGGAACAATTAATTAAATAATTGACATGTCAGAAGTTTAGAGGTAACAGTTATCTATCATACTTACCTATCGTAATTCTGTTCAAATTATGAATGACAAGGGATAAATGTTAACTCTTGCAGGAATGGTATACTATTATCTTCTAATTCTTTTTAGGTTTTTGTTGTCTTTATATAGATAGATATTTTATCTATACAATAGCAAACATGTATATTCACATTTGGCTGTTGACTGAATGATTGCATTAAATTACAACTTTTAAAAGTGAGGATTTGTCATAAAATGACTATCCGGTTGTTTTTACTTCTGTTCACGGAGGGGAGGAAACACTCAATAGCATTAAGAAGTCAACATTATTGTTTTCAAATTCAATAGGCCATATTTTCTTTGTGCACCCTCTTCTGAAAACAGGTGAAAAGTCTACTACTTGTCCGCAGCAGTTTTTATTTCAGTATTTATTCAAAAGTAACAATTCTAAATTGACAATATGTTCTGCGTGTCTTTACCAACAGAAATCATGTAAACAAGGACATGAGTTCTACATTTCATATTTGGACATCCTCAAATTTTTATGGTTTTGGGTCAGTGTAGATAGTATAAGGCCTGACCTGTGAGCTCTCATTTCCCAATGAGCCTGGGTTTTCCAAATCGGGTCCGTGTTTGGTAGAAAAATGCACATTTTGTTTTTCTTGTTTGCATTCATTTGCATCGTATTTGCAATTTGTAATTAATTTTGTCATCTATTTTTTCCTGAAGTACTTCTCAGTTTATTATTATTATTATTATTTAATATAGCCTGTGGAACACTGAACACTGATTAAGTGTTGTATGCTTTCTGTTATCTCTGAAGCATAACCGATGAAGTATTGTGGATTTGGCACTGTGTAATGTAGCATTTTGCTTGCTGTGCAGCACTAACAAACAACACATCAGTAGTCATGCCTGTGTCTCATTTAAATGCAACCTCAGAGTCACACTGCATGTTACAAATATCTGGGAGCTGTGTGATTAGTTAACATCTTGTGCATAACCCTTAAAATTATAGCAAGTTCTCAGGAGATAATTAGCTTTCTGGATACCTCTAGTGAAATGAACTATGGCTGAGCAATGCGAGGTACTGTGTGTTCTAAGACTCCAAGGAAAGGTGGCATGAAAATGCCTTTAAAAACAGATTAAGTGTCTTCTACATTAAAAATAAACACATAAATAAATAAATAAATAAATGAGAGAGAGAAAGAAGTCCTTATTTATTCCATGTTATCAGGATTGCCTTTGCTATCATCTAATTTTACGTTCTTTCCTCTTTTGGCAGCTCTTCTGGTGTAAACAAAGGGTTTTCAGCAGGCACCAGCCTCCCTTACTGAAGTCTGCTCACCTCTGCCCCAGAGTTCATGTCTTTTATGCTATGTGTGAGTAAATAGACAAAACGCATCACAACTCAGTATGATATGGTATTTTTCCTTAGCAAATGCTCGAGACTTCAGTTCTTTGTGTAGATTTAGGGAAAGCAATGTTTTCCAAACATTTTTCAAATGTTTTTGTTTCATGAAATAATTTCCCAGCTATATCCCTGTGCAACATTTTAAAGCTTTTGATCCTGCTTTGAAAAGGCTATTCTAAGCCTTCAGTGTTCACAATATTCTCTTCTAGCACTGGAAGTCTCTGTATAATAACCTCAAAATTAAAATGTTTTGGAAGCTTCTAAATATAAGTTATAGCTGCAGCTGTCAGGAAACAGCGTTTTGACAAAATTGAACTTTTTAAAGGAAAGTATCAATTTTGATTAAACTTGCTTGAAAGGTGTTTTCTAATTTGAAACAAAGCATTTCAATAGGCTCACAGCATTTTCCACATTTATTGGAGTATAATGTTGCTGTTTGTTTCAAAATTATTTTTCATTTTGAGGTTCACGGTTAACTACGATATAATCCATGCTTGAGAACTGAAGTCTTTTTGAAACTTTTCCATATTATTTCTATTGACCTTTAAATGCTTTTATTCCAAAAAAAATTGTTGTGTAAGAAACTTCAAATTTTATTTGCATTCTATTTAGTCATTTTTTTTTCTGAAAGGCCAAAATTTTCTATGAAATTCCAGTTGGTCTAGGTGCACTGATTGTGCAAAGATGTAAGCCTGCTCATATCTTTAACCATATTGATCAAATTGAAAAGCTCCCACCAATTCAGTGGATTTTTGTCCAGTTATCTTTTCCAGTGGTCATATTGCCCATCTGATTTGGTCTTCAAACTTTAGCTTTATTAGCCATCATCCCTCAAAAGGAAGGAGACTTCATTAGGTTTCTGAAGGGTGTTAGTGACAAAAAAACCAGGCATACATACAGGTCCAAAGAGCACCGAAAGCTCAAGATACACCGTGGAAGAAGGCCTGAAGACATGGCCTGTGATTGATGAAGGGAAGGGTGAAATCACACATAATCAATTTCTTACCTAGAGAGAGAGAGTAATAAACAATGCTCCAGTGAATAGTCTACTTTTCTGAAACAAGCAAACAGAAAGGAGTTGCTTATTAATACACAGATGTTTGACTGAAGATCCTACAGGCATCCCAAGGATCACTCTGTTGTAGCAGCTGTATTCCAAGGAACACAGCTTTTCAAAGTTTCCGCCTCTCTACAAATAACCATAAAGCATGTTACTGAAATAACCTGAGAAGCAGAAGACTAAGGATTTGGGACACTATTTTGCCTTTTTACCCACTGGTGACATCTAGTATTGTGTGAAGCCAAATATGCCTCCTGATGGCAGAATCAGGATGGCAGAATCAGCAGCCAGGCTCCTTCCCCAGGATACTGGGGAAGTCAGAAACCTGAGAAAGTGCAATAAAATCTATCAAGTGTGAGGCTACCTGCAGCTGCAGAATTAATGAATGGACAGGACAAGTCTCCAAGCTTTACAAAGCTTCAGGAGACCATGTCTGCTGTGTTATTCTGAGGCTCAAAATTGTACCTTTTAGATAAGGTAAGGCCTATTTTGTGTTACCTCTTGTGTGTTCCCTTATGCCTGTTAAAATGCAACAAGAGGGTGAAGAACAGCATTGCCCTGTGTGCATGTAATTCTCAAGTGAATAGCTGCTAATTGAATTGTGAACAGGAGACATGCCTGAGGACTTCCAAGATCCCCTCACCTGGGTCCTAGATTGGTACTCTAACCACTGCCTTCTTGAGAGCACTTTCAGATGCTCCTCATAGAGCCCAAATGCTGAGCACAAGAGAATTTAAGATTTGCTGGGCATGAAAGAAAGGGAAGTAGTGGAGGCTTAACTCTGTAGCTGAGCACTGGCTTGTAAAGGGGAAGATCTGGTGTCAAGTCATTTCCCTCAAAACTCTTTCTGTCTTTTGTAGGAGAGAGAGATAATCATGTTGATGGGAACTGAAATCCAGAAATCTTTCTCTGTCACTTCCACCTCTTTTCTGCATTCCTGTAGCCTACACAAATTATATATTCATCTGGTTATGTTACAAAAAAAAAAAACCTTTCTGTTTACCCCTACTTTGAATTAGATTGAACCAGCTAGCACATATTAGACTTGTTAAATCATTCCCCATAGCACTTATGAACTTTTAATTTAGACAATTAAAAATAAACAAACAAACAAATAAATAAACCACAAGCGGTACTATAGGAAGAGACAGAACAGCTTGATGCTCTTCAGGACTGAATGGAAGTTTCCACCTTAGTAGTTTTGCACTGAAGCAGATAAATTCTATATAAATCCCATTTTTATTGTTTAAGTATCTGCTGGGTCTGACCCTGAGGGTCGGCTATCTAAAGTTTTCTGATTCTTGCCAAAATGACTGGGTTGGCCACCTCTCTCTTTTAGAAATGCAAACATTTGTCTCTTCTGCCTTACATCCTTAAGTGTGAAATAGGAATAAAGCAATGCCTTTTCCTTTTTAGAGTGCTGGATTTCGTTAACTGTGATAATGTAAAGTACCTGAAATAATTTTACTGATATTGTTCACAGAGGTCACTAAGCAAGTGCTAAGTGCCAAAATAATTCTCTGTTCTTCAAACTGGAGCTGACTTGCTAAGCTGAAGGACACACTCTATAGTCCATTACCCTGTCCTCCATATTTTACATTTTTGTCAATAAAAAATAATGTACAGCCAGAGTGTGAAATTTTCTTCTGTATGAAGGGCCAACAAAAGGCCCATGCCTCACCAGACTTCCAGAAGAGAATGACACCTCAACAGACCACTCAGTGTTAATGATTAAAAAATGAGACATTCAGAGCCTATGTGTCAAATATGTAGGGCCAAATTCTTGACTCTGACTGACAGTCTTGGCTGGCTGAAGAGGGCACTCAGGGCAAAAAGCTGCCTTTGGTTGAGGCAGCCGAAGATAAATTCACCTTGGAGAGATGGCAGAGTTGATAAAGAGGTTGTTTACTCAGACTAAAGAACCTTCCACCAAGATATTGAAATATTGTGATTTTCTTTTTTTTTTTTTTTTACCTTCAAGGTATCCTCCTCTGTGCAGCATGCTTTCAAATTCTCTTTAATAGAACTTAAGGCATCCAGTGCCTTGACTGTAAAATAGATTCCAATGTTTCGCTATGTAAACCAGACACGCACAAGCCTTGTTTGAGTTCCCATGGAGTGCTCCATAATATATGGATACTCAGAAATTATTTTTTCAAACGGTTGCCTAATTTGTAAGATGATCACAAAAAAGTATAGCTTTTCAGTTCTCCTCTTCATTCCTTAAGGTCAAATTTTTTCCACTTTTCGGTGAGAGGGAAGCAGAAAAAGTCTTCCACTGGGGGTATAGCACTTGTATAGGACAGTTCTGGCTGAAACTGGACAAGTAAAGCTCATTCATATAATTCCTTCTATCCTAATTCTTGAGGTGAAAGAGAAAAAAAAACAATCAGTAAATCAGCTTGATACAGATGTTCTGCCTTAATACTCAGAGTGTCTTAATGATCCGTCAGGCAGCTGTTATAGTTTATAGTTTGGTTTCCTTGTTGCTTGAACTGTATTTTTGGTTAGAAAATGGAGTTAGCTGGTGGTTAATTTTCATGGGTTTGCCTGTGTGAGAGGCCATCTAAGTAGACTTTCTCAGAGATTTTAAAATAGTTCTCCCTTCTTCATCTTAAGTTTATTTAAATTCTGTAGTAGGTATTAGGTAGAATTTGCATATGGCTGGGCCAGGTCTTTAACTTACGTTAAGAAAAAAAGAGAGCCAGTAGTAGATTCACGTATTAGCAATACCACCATGCTTTAACCTGGATCTTCAGGGAGTTTCTTTGGAATAGTTATGACTGCAACAGGGTGTCCTGTCTTGCAGCAAAAATAGTAGTGTCCCATGTAGTCTAACCTGGTCACCAACTGCTCTTCCTGAATAGCACTTCTGCTGTTGCAATGGAGATGTTGTTTTGGCCACTTGTGGAGGAGATGATTCATTGCAAAATGCCATTTGTGGCTAATGATCACCTGCAGTGTTACAGGGTTTTCACAAAGGTAAAGCAAAAAGAGACACTGCTGAATTAAAATCCACCCCCACGCCCCCATTTTTGCTCTAAATTCTGTAGTTCTGTTATTTGCATTTGTTAAATGAACTGACAGTTTAAAAAAGTCACAATTAGTTCAACTTGCTGGAGGAGTGTTTTAATGGAATGCTTTGAGTTTTCTAACTGATCTTCCCCTTGCAGATCTCAGCTGTTTGAGAATTGGGCCCTAAGTTGTCTTTTCACAATGATTTTGTTTTTGTAAATTAATGATCTAAGTGATTTATTATTCAGTTCTTCCACTGCTGCTTTATTTCTGTTGATCTTTGTTTTTCTGCTTAATTTCTATAAATTACTGTACAGTTTCCCATAAGGTATAATTAAGCAGAATTGCTAAAGTTTTAATTATTGTGTATTATAGATGTTGAAAGCAACATTAGCACTTAGCTTTTAAAAATGTGATAGTATATTTATAAGAGAGCATTTATAAACACATTTACATATAGTTAAGATGAAAAAGGTATTTGAATTGTAGTCATTAGCATTTCTTCAAACATATGGCATACCAGCAGAGGCCATGGGCCATGCCTTCATTAACTGAACACTGTTTCATCAGTATCTCAGCTTCCTGCTGTGCCACCCTGTGGCGTACCCTTCTGTCCCTGAGGTTTCAGTGACAAGGGACAATATGTCCCCAAGGTGAAAATCTGGGAAATAACGCAGATTAGCCCTTAGAGGAGTTCTTATGATTATTTAATCATACTTAGGAAAGAAATACACTGTACCACAAAAGAAAAACAGTAAAAACCCTACCAGCCTCCTATTTTCCACATTCCAGGGTATGATGGTCTCTTCAGTGCACCATCAACATAACTACAGTGGAACATGACAGCTTTATGCTGCCCATTATAAGGCCAGCCTGTTTCAAATTTGTTCATATAATGGGCAAAGCCTACATTGGTACTAATAGGTATCATGGGTCAATTATCATTCATTGGTGGTAATGTGCAGGTGATGGATCAAGATTTAACTTCTCTTGACCATGGCACATGCAGCCATTTAATTTTATATCCTAATAAAAAATGGAAAAGGAATAAAAATATTCATATAAATGTCACGCTCGTGTTTTATTTGTGCATTTCTTAGGTATATAAAGATAGGCTAATATGACAGGCAAAGACATTTGGTTTAAGTCATTAAGTCCTCTCATACTCTACCTGTTATAATATTCTTTGCTAAAAAAAAATATATTTCAAAAAACTCTTAGTAGAAATTTGATTGACGTGATGAAACTTTTGAAAGTAAGGTTAGGGGTTTTTTTTGGGAGGTGGTTTGGGAGGGTTAGTCTTTTTGGTTTTTAAGATGCATTTTTTTCAACATCTCCCAGCCTCACTTTTTTTTCTCATTGTGATGGAGAGTAAGAAAAAACATTGACGTGGAAAATAATTATCAAAAATATTTGCTCAGTTTGGTATGGATATTGGTCTGCTTTCTTGCATTTATATCTATTTTCTTCAGGAAGAGTTAGATCTTTATAGATGTTAGTGAATGTCTTTGGAATCCAGTTAGTAAAGCCTGTTCTTGGATTAAAAGGGGTCAAATATCAACTAGAGTCAAAATATTTAAACAATAATGTTAAATCAGATATTGCAGGGATCCTTTTTCTAATATTTAAACACATATTATGCTACAATCTGTCCTCTTATTCTACCTATAGAAAAAGCTACTCTTCAACATGCATTTAGGTGGAGGAATATAAAATCTACTACAGTTTAGCCTAGTGCAGATGGAGAAACTGTAGATTCATAAAGCAAGTTTTAATTTATATCATTACAAGCATCTGATACAATTTATATATTTTTATATACTTTCTCACAGTTTTTGTCAGGCCTAGCTTTAATTATGACAGAAGGTTTAGAAATATTTTGGTAGGTAGTCAAAGTAAAAGTGTTTAAATTGGCATCAGTCCATTTTTACCTTCACTTTTTTTTATATGGAAGGAATCTGAAAATCTCTCGCTATGGTATCCACCATTAATCAATGGCGCAACGGAAAGCTCTCATTAACTTTAACCCTCCGACCCTGACATTAGTCTACTCATCACAGTAATCATTAGTAAAATGAAAAACAATCAACCAGGGTATCTACATTCTAATAATATTAATGCTTTCACTCTATTACACACAAATGCCAAATGTGACAAAAATCACTGAACTTCAAATATATACATAACAGATTTTGATATATATAAAGCACCAGTTTTTGTTATTCTCACTCAACAGCAAAATTAAAGATACAGTGCCAAGGGGGCCCATACCATTTGCAATCTGTAGCATTTCCAATGTATTTTCAACAATATTGTAAATATTTATGGAGTTTTATAAAGACTCTATGCTTCCTTCTGTTTGTGATGCATCAACAAGACGCAGTAGGATATCATAGGCAGATATTTACTTCTGGGAATTCCCTTTTGGACTCTTTTTGGTTGAAAACCGCTTCATGACATACAGTACCGCAAATCCCCAGAAATGTACCATGCTATTATTGCCAGCTGAGTTCTTCCAAGTAAAGATGACATCAGCCATCTGTCATGTTATACTAATCCTAGGAAAGAAAGCCAACTGAAGAGAAGAAAAATACCTTTCATATCTATTAGCCAAATATTTGTATTAAAAAATGAAATTATTAAAATCTCGCTAGCAAAGCTAATTATTACAAGTGAATAGTCCCTTCTGAGTAAACTATATACCTAGACTGTATTTGTCTTTTTACCTACTGAAAGTATATTATACCATGAACATATGTTTGAAATTCTGGTCTCTTGCTACATATTGGTAGATAAGGAAATATCCCTCCAAGTAGTGATTTTCCTCCGGACCTGCTAGCTGAGCTCTGCCAGGTACCACGTAGCTGCGTGAATGTTCTGTGCTGCTCTGCTGAGGTAAATGGAAGTTTCCCAGGATCTAGCAGAGAAGAATTTACACTCTCCATCACAAGCAATGCTGCCAATCAATAAGGAGAGTGTCTAAATTAACAGTAACATCACAATAAAATGTTTAAAAAGCCTAAACTGCGTCAGGTACCTGCTTCCCCACAGAGTACGGAATGTGTCAATAGGAAGCCTTTTGGATAAACTGTATGACTAATTTACGTGGAGACTAATTCTGTGAGTTTATGCCTTATTTCTTTGTTGTGGGCAGTTACTCAATAGCACGTACCCGAAGTTTAAACTGTTGTGGTGTTCATGATATCTCATCACAATTTAATTAAGGCTAGAACAATAAAACCCAAGAAATAAAAAAAAAATAAATAAACAGCCAGCTAGCCCATTCCCTAATAAGAGTGCAGTATGGTACTGTCATAGAAAGTGATCCTAAAGCACATCCATGATTAGTTTAGTGGTACAGGCATTAATGCTTTTACCTCTCTAAAAGTTCTTTTTGCTCTTTTAGAGTTGTAGAAGCAGCAGCACAGAACTAAATATTCACACATAGACCTACAAAAATAAATAAATATAATATGTCCATCTCGCCACACTGTCTCATTTGGTTTTTACTCTGTTTTTACCACCTAGCATTGTAAAGCAACAGGCTTTCCTTTTAAACCAAAAATGCATTTTGGGATGTAAATTCATATAAAATGGAAAATGAAAACAATGAAAGTTTCAGAACTAAAGACATTTGTTTCTTAGGCTGTAAACCCCTTAACTTGTTTATAAGTCAGAATAATACAGTGGATGGAATGAAATCTTTTGTTGGATAATTTATTAATACAGAGCTAAGAATCAATAAGCAAAGGATTTTCTTACAAGTTCTTCTTAGAATCATATAATCGTAGAACAGTTTGGGTTGGAAGGGACCTTTAAAGGTCAGCTAGTCTATCCTCCTTCAACTAGATCAGGTTGCTCAGAGCCCCATCCAACCTGACCATGAATATTTCCAGGGATGGGGCATCTACCACCTCTCTGGGCAACCTGTGCCAGTGTTTCACCACCTTCATTGTAAAAAATTTCTTCCTTGTATCTAGTCTTAATCTTCCCTCTTTAGTTTAAAGCCATTACCCCTTGTCCTATCGCAACAGGCCCTGCTAAAAAATTTGTCCCCATCTTTCCTGCGGGCCCTCTTTAAGTAGTGAAAGGCCACTCTAAGGTCTCCCTGGAGCCTTCTCCAGGCTGAACAACCCCGACTCTCTCAGCCTGTCCTCTTAGGAGAGGTGATCCATCCTTCAGATCATTTTTGTGGCCCTCCTCTGGACCCACTCCAACAGGGCCATGTCTTTCCGATGCTGAGGGCTCCAGAGCTGGATGCAGCACTCCAGGTTGGGTCTAATGAGAGTGGAATAGAGGGGCAGAATCACCTCCCTCGACCTGCTGGCCGTGCTTCTTTTGATGCAGCCCAGGATACGGTTGGCTTACTGGGCTGCGAGAACATATTGTCACCTCATGTCCAGCTTTGTGTTGATACCAGGGGTTGCTCCAACCCAGGTGCAGGACCCTGCACTTGGCCTTGTTGAGTTGGGTCTTCTGATGGTTCTAGTTGATTTCTAATACACCTATTTGTGGCCCTTGAAAACAGATTGAGGAGATATGAATGCTTTGTCAACTACTTTGATTTTTGGCTTGGAAGATTGTTTTGTCATAATGCTTTCCACCAAAGATTTAAATTTTGTCATCCATATATGATGCTTGGAATTTATAAAGGATAATCAAGTTTTATAAAGCCAAGTAACCATACTGCCTTTTCAGTATGTACTGCTTGCTATAACACCTTACAACATCTTCTGATAGCATATTTAAGTAACTGTCATCGCTTTGACACATGCTTGAAAATATACATAGCAAACTGTTTATGCTAAACTAGACAGACTTAAACATTTCAAACTGTACAAACCCATCAACATCAACTCGTAATTGAACCTAACTGGGACACTTCTGGTGAACAATCTTTCTTCAACTACTATTTATTTGTCAAAATCAACACTTTTAATTGAATGTAGTAATACCACTAAGAGATTTGGAGAAGGCTATTCAGTGCCAAGATAACATTTCTAGTGAATAGTGGGAGAAGACTAGAAACTGGTGTCACAGTTATACAGTAGTTGGCAGCTGATGTCAGATCTCAGAAATCCATGTTCAAATCTCTGCTTTTCTCACATTGCCAAGATGACCCTAAACACTGTGTGTCTGGACCACCTGGAATAATTTTATTTTATTTGCTTTATAGAAATAACTTAATATTTCAAAAAAAAAGGACTTTGTCTGGGTCTCCTACTATGGGTGAAAGACAGAAACCCTAGTTATCAGTTAGCTGCATTCTCTTTCACCTGTGTTAATGATAACTTTGATGCGCATAGAAAGTTGTTTATCTCAAAAAAAAAAAAAATTGTAAGTGCACTTACGATTTTTTTAAATAATACAAGGGAAAATATACAAAGCAGATCTTATTTTTTATTTTGGAGCAAAGGTTGAATGCAGCCACCTGAAGGATAGTATAACTTTCACTTTCTGAGTTAGACAAAGCCTGAAGTTGGATCAAAGGTAAAAGTTTTAGCTGTGCTTGATCATGTGATCTAATGACTAGAAGAAGACTACCAACTTCAGGGATTATTTCTTCACATTGTCTAAAGATGTGGGTGTCTGAGTATTTGTTTTCAAGAAACAGCAGTTTTGAGAGGATGTTGAATATCTGAGAAATTTGCATGTGTGAAAATAAGTAGTTGTTTCAGAGTGTGGTGGGGTTTTTTTCAACTCTGCAAAATTAAAAAGTTTCCCTGAGACAGATGTAACTTGCAGACTTCTTTTTCCAGTACTTTGGATGTATAAATTGGGTAGAAAATCTTAGGATCCAAGTCAGAACTCCAAGACAGGGAAACACCTGGAGTCAGAATCTGCTACTGTCAACTCCAAATTTTTCCAGAATATCTTGTTTATTTATTTTTATGATTTTTATGAACTTCAAAAAGCCTTAGGTTTGCCTTGATGCAAAAATGTGAGTTTTTGAATACGTGGCAGCTTATATAAAACTGAGGCCGTTAAAGTTTTACTTTCAAATAGTAAATCAATGCTAAAATTTGTTACCCAATCAGATATTCAAAGACTTCCTATGTCTCTAAAATACCAAGATTTCTACTTTTCAATAGATTCTAGTATCATCTCTGATACTGTCAGACAGGACTTTTTCTTCAAGGGGAAATTAGCACTATAAAGTTCAATTTCATGCGTTCAAGTTGTGTATCTCTAACAAAAGTTGCACTTATGTTTGCTTCAAATGCATCTTTAATTTCAGTGATGGGAGAACAAATGACACTAACTTTAAAAAATGAACCTCTGCATTTATTGTCTTTCTGTGGTAAGTGAGCCTTTGTTTGGGCAGGGTTACAAAGGCATTTCTCCTGGGTGGACTGCCTGAATGCCATTATGGAATACCATGGGGTTGAAAATTTGTACCTCCATGTCCCACGAGGGTCTCTCCCCCGCTGTTGAAATTAAGACTAAAATCATTTCCATATGCTTCTGCTGCTATAGAAATCCTCACCTTCACCTATATTTTCATAAAAATTACTTCCAAGAAGATCAAAGTGCAATTTTTCTCCTAACCTTATTTGAACGAGGGGAGGGGAAGATAGTGCAAGGTCTTTATTAAGATGTCCAGTCTGGAGGCATCTGATTGAACTAGAATGTTTTTTTGTTTGGTTGTTTTTTTTGTTTTTTTTTCCCCTCCCCTTTTGCATTTTGCTTTATTGCTTAGTTTTAAAACAAAAATCCCATTTCAATAATTATGGAAAATAATTTCTTAAAAAACATGACTCAGTTTCGCAGTCTGCAGCAAAACATATATGGCCTTGCAGAAGCACTGGGAGATGCTTGCTGTCTCATGAAACATTAACATGATTGCTGGTGTTACACCTCCAAAATCCCCAATCAGAACAAAATTCTGTGAGACTGAAGATGAAAATTACAGTGAGCTGTGTGAAGCCTATTCTTCCAAGCAAATATATATTGGCTGCAGGAGGAGCATATAAGCACACACCTGCTGACAACCCAATTTGGTTTTCCCCAGGAGCAGGAATTGGGGAGAGAGGAGAAACTTGCTGCACTGCCACCTCTTCCACTTTCCTCTTCTCTTCGCAGAGTATACAGGAGAGAGAGGACAGGCTAACATGGATGTATAGGCAGAGACTCTGATTATTTTAAACCAGTGAATTTCTTGCTTTTTTCAGGTTAAGAAATTACTTAATAAACAGTAACAGCATGCCTGTGGTTTGATTTCTTTATTCTTTCTAAAATATTGAAGTGGAAGAAGAGGAGGAAGGAACTGAAGGGAGTTACTTTGTTCTGAATATTTCCTTAAGATCTCAGAATCAGAAAAGGATCATCTGATCTTGGGACGCAAGAGGTGTTTCAGGAAAAAAAAAACCAACCCAAAAATTGAATACACAGATTACATACATCCCTTGACACTCAAAAAGGCAAAACAGTCTTTCATGTCCTATGCAGAAAACAAGGGCAAGATAAAATTCTGTATGTCACTCATGGTAAAAGAAATTACATTTCTTTTGGAGTGATTACTACAGCTAACTCCTTTTTTGGAGGACAAATGTCAACCTAGATTACCACCATTCTATCTTCAAAGACAACCCCATTGAAAGAAGAGATGTGATTTTTAAAATAACTTTTTTGTGACTTCAACTTATTTACAGAATCAAGAAATCTAGAGCTAGAATTTTTTAATCACCACCTGTCTCAATAAGAATATACTTGTCCACTTTACAACCCTCTAAGAGTTGGAAAAAAAGTTTATTATCTTGTATTATAAGACTTCATTAGCAATAAGCCATTTCTCAACCCAGAAGACCTTTAAGACTGTCTCCTGCAACGTAATGTCTCTTTGTTGAATGCAGAAACTGGGAAAAAAGCTGAACTTCAGCTATTTCAGTATAAAAGTGAAGAAGTCTAGTTTGTGCAGAGGGCAACAATTATTCTAAGAAGCCTATTAGTACAGGAAATTTTAACCACCATAGATATGACAGTTTTCAAAATGGAAGAAAAAGGTTATTTCTGATTTATTTTTTACAGTTCCCCAAAAAGTAACTAAAATTAAGAATAAGGGGGTAAGAAGCATGTACAAGTGAATTTATTTAGAAAGGGAGTTTTTGAAAAAGAATTGTCATGTCGATACAGAAAGGATGAAAAGAAGAAAAGGTTAAATCAACTGAGAGAAAGTAGAAGGAAGGATATAGCATCATCCTAGTGTGATTTTGGCTATTTACTCATTAGGAGGCACTCGTATACTAAAAAGGCTCACTAGACAGATAAATAGCAATGTGTAAATATTCACTGCTGCATAAATTTAAGTAGAAAAAAGACATTACTGAAACCTGAATTTCTTTATTGAATAATTTACTTTGTCATCATAAATGTAATGCTGTATTGCCTTGCAGTGTAACTACTGGAGAGATGTGTTGGTAAAGCCCAGTCCCAAGAGCGATGGCTGAAGAATGATCAAAAGCTTGGATTAAATTTATTATTTTTTTCTTAGGTTGTTTTTATCATTTTTGTTTTGGTTCCTGGAATTTCTTATTAATTTTACAAAGACTGTCATAGACTGTTTTTGGACTTTCTCCCTTTTGATTTAGTTTAATGGATGAATAATACTTTTCCACAGAAATTATAATAGTAGGAAAAGTTTGTAAGACCGTAAGCAGCAAACTGAAAATATCCATTCCTGTAATGGGTCTGTGATAAATTCTGACATTTGTGGGTCTTCTAATGCAGAAGTCATTTGATGTTCTTGCCCTGTACTGAGAATGTTTCATGTAGGTAGTTCTTGACTACCAAGGCTCTGTTTGATGGTGTCAAACTCCTGTGCACTTATTAACTGAAGCTTAGAAAGCTCACTGGAGAAAAGGCATCTGGGGAAATATTGGATTCCTTCTTCAAATCTGGTGAACTTCCAAAACTCAATGTTGCACATGGCCAATTCTTCCTGCCTGCTGTGTCATTAATAAGCACACAAAAAAATTGGAAATTTTGTTTACTAATTTTCCTAAGTGGTAAGACTTTAATGATGGCCGTACTCTACTTGGGCCAGTTTAAGGAGAATGAATAAGGCTATCTTCAGTTCCCACCCTCCTGAGAAAAATTCTAAGAATGCAAGACTCTTCTTGGTAACTAATCAGTATTTCAGCAAAATGGGATAACCTTTCTTTAGTAATATATGATGGCACATGCATCATGATGCAAAAAATTGATCTCAAAGGGCAAAATTAAAAAAGCTGTAGCTCTGGTCCAAACTTTCCCCACAATTAGCCTGGTATAAATTGATCATAATTGAGGTCAGACTAAAGCACATATTATGGACCAGTTTTCGAGTATTTTGTCTCAAATTGGCAGAAATGAAGATGGCTGGCTCACAGGAAAACTGGGATTTAAGCCTAAATATATTTCCTTGCCCTAATCTGCATGCCAGTTCCTTTGCTAACATGGATAATTGACTAACTCCACATGATCTCTTTTTGCTATGCCAATGAGAATATGTTATTTTATAGTCAAATACTGGTACATACACATGAACCAACAAAAGAAATTATCTCTGAGTTTCAGAAAAGACAACAATTTTTACTTCAGATAGAAATGATAGTCTGCTAAAACTCACCACAACCCAAGTGCAAAGCATCCTACAGCAGATTGACTGCACAGGTGATCTGCGAGGAATTGTTAAAGGCTTTAAATTTTTTTTGTGTGAGTAGAAGATCACGTTGTGCTTTCGGTGCCAATTATTGCTTTTTTTGTGTTGGATTGATTTCCAGACATATAATATTTCATCTTACATGAAGGTGGACACAAATTTCTGTGCAGTTTCAATGAAAACTGCAAGCAGAGCTATCCTATTTGAAGTGGCGGAGGAGATTTGATTTCATTCTCAGCTAACCAGCGTACTTTCCTTGATTGTAAACCAAACACTGTACTAAAAATTAGGGGAGCCATTTTTCAAAACCTTTCCGCCAAACTTGTATTCATTGGTTTCCCTCAACTGAAATCATATTAGGTACAATAATATTGCACAGTTAGCTGTAAAATATGTTTTAATTTTTCCAAGTGAATGAAAAATTAGTGAGGATTGCTTTTAATAAATGCAGCATATTTACATATTGTAAAATAAAATATACTTCTTTGTACATAATCATATAACAGCATATATTAAAAAGTGTATTTCTGGAGAACAGAGGAAAAAAACCTGAACTTATCTGCATATTTTAATAAAGAGACAGAGGTGTTCCTATTTCCTTTCAGCATCTGAGGGAGCTACCTTCATGACGGTCATTCTCCTATAGGGATTTTTTTTAAAAAAATATTTCACCTCTTGCATACATGAGCAAGAGTATTTAGATATATAATGCAGCTTTAAGGTAGGGAATTATATAAGAAGTGGGTTCATAATTGAGTACTGTAGGACACTGCAATAACCGTTACAGATAACATTTCAAAAATGCTTTCATTCTAACCTTCAGTTTTCACTCCTAACTTTCTGAAGTCTTTAACTTCGAGGGGATGTTTTTAGGTGCAATCTCTACCTGCAGTACATCCTTGCTGTTTACCTTCTGTTTAGTACTTTGTTTTAATTTTGCTATTACATATGTTTAATTTTACTAGTTTTTAGTTGGGAGAACTAGAGGGGAAAATCACTCTCTTTAGGGATAGAAAATAATCACGTAGCATTGTTTTTCTAAGGATGGAAAACTGCTAGCAACAGGAATTGAAATGCATTATGTTATTGCAAAAAGAAGCACCTTGGAGTGGTCCGATGAGAAATGATGTTGATTTGATAGAGTTCTCAGCTATTCAGAGCTCCTTTCCCCATCTGAACAGTGTATTATTTTTTTTAGAAGAGTGTTCAGCTTTGTTCATACTTTCTTTGCAATGGAAATTTAATTGCTGCTATTTCAGTTGGGATGACACTGGGTTAGCACTGAGCATTTTGGAAAGAATTTCACTGTAAGAGTAGGTTATAGAGATGCATGCTACATGGGTGTCAGCAGTTATCAGCAGGCAGTGCCTTTTGCCTGTTAATGATGTGCCTTTCCTATGTGTCCATGCCAGGATTTGTTGATTCAGTGAAACAGATATTCAGAGAAGTGGATTTCTGCTCCAAGAACAAGGAGGATCCTTTCAGGACTGATTTATCATGGGTAAGATTGCTTGAGAGAAAGCAAACTGAATGTGTTTATAATTTATATCTATTCCCAAGGAATGCTATAGAGTAGAAATAAACAGGCCAGGGGCATTACAGTAGAAGTTGTAATTAAGACCAACCCTCCCATATAGTTAGACTGTGCTACTGTGTAGGAAATTCTGCCATAGAGACAAAACTCAAGTATAGGACCAAACCCACACATTTTAGCAAAAGGTCTGAGGAAGAGTCTGGTCCCATTTTATATTTCTTTGGCTTAATAATGGCATACGCGACCTAAATAGCTGGTGAGCCTCCTAATGGTTCTCCCTTTCATGCTGCTGGAGCCATCAAACCCTGATAAGTTCATCCTCAGTTAGACCTTACAAAACCAGTAAGCACACTTTGAGGATCTCTTGTCCACTCCCAGCTAGTTTGATCTCTAGAGACTGAAAGGCATAGCAACTAAAAATCATGTTCCTTTTATTTGCTTGTGTACGAGCGGTTTTAAATAAAAACTGTCAGAACGGAGAACTGTTGTGTGAAAATTTGGCAAGCATTTTTCTTGGAACATTTACTATATCCTGTTTCTAAAGAAAATCATGTCTTTGTGCATATCTGTTGTGAAATTCAACAGATTATCAGCAGAAGGACATCAGTTCAAAGCAACAACTTAGTGTCAATTATTTTCAAAACCAATAAATTAGGCTTTTATTTCTACATACCTTTCTTTGTAAAATAGTGTCATGTACCATTTAAAATGGTGTTGCAGTTTTAAGTACAATCTGCAATGATATATGAAATATGTTCTTTGCCTCTCTGTTCCATTTCCACTATAGCTGACCAGATGCTTCAAGTAATTATACATCTAACACAGAAAAGTAACACTGATAAGCGGGTGATCCTATCTCTCTTCAACTCTAAAGGATTGTCAAGACGCTAGCTGATAGATCGAAGCTGAATTTAAAAAAAAAAATAAATAAAAAAAAAAAAATCCTGTCCTGCGTAATTCATAAACCAGGACATTTGGTATTAATCTGCCTTCTGCAAAATGAACCAATCCCAACTTTCGGGAAGATGTCCACATTAAACAGAGAGATATTCTGTGGAAGCCACAATACACAGTTACAGCCAACTTGGGTTCAAGTCCAAATGTTAAAATGTTCTTTATCCAGCTAAAAGGGGGACTTTTTAATAAATTCTGGAACATTTTCCTGCAATAATCTCCACATGTACTTTTTATAAATGTAAACACTAGCTGTTGCTATGCCCTGATTTTATTTTAACCTGAACTGTATTTACTATACCTAAGGATAATTCACATGGAGCAAAGAGCCCTAATATTTGTATTTTAGAATAAATATTATGAATATCTCTCTCAGGGGAAGAAAATGTTTAGATAACCTGCCTTTCACACAGAAAAGCTGGCTGCTGAACCTTCAAGCCAGCAGTTCTTCCCTGTCTTTCTAACTGAGAGACAGTACTGCATATGAAAATTCAGTGCCTCCTGGCCATACTTAAGAAACCCTATTTCTTTGTGAAAAAGGGAGAACGTATGGAAGCTGTAAATAAATTATGATTGCCAAAGATCAGAGGAATTTTTACACAAGACCAAAGCAACTTAAGCTCATTCTTTGATAAAAACCTTTAATAATTCAACACAGTGGTAATTTTGGTATTGCTAGAATTCCTAACAATTGAATTGATCTCCAGGTTGTTAGCAGATGATTAAGAATTAAGTTATTAGTAGCTGACCTCTGCAGAAGTCATACGATTCAATGTTTAATTTAAGCAATAGGTATGACACTCTTTCTAAGAGGCCCTGGAAATCTCCATGAAAACACCATAATACTCATTTGATGACGACACACTGTTCAGTTCTTTAACGAGTATTTCTTGCTCAGATGTCAAAGGCAATCACTCTGAGTTACTCTTATTCAAATAATTCAGAAGCAGGATTTAAATTATGATACCTTAATGAAATAGCATGCTGGATATCAGAGAAAACAATCAGCAAATCTTCTGCCTTTTATATTCCAACAGGAATATCTAGCATAAATACAAACTCACCAAGGAAGGCTCATCCCCTTTAAAAGCATAGAAAATTCAGTTCTGTGTTAGTGGGGACTCACACTTAGAGTCCTACTTCAAACAAATATAGGTTATGAAACATGAACGCTGATTTTTCCTTTGCAGGAAGAGTTTTACCTTTGCACTGACCTGCCAAATCTCAGACATTGTGAGCTGGACCTGTTGGAGGGGGTCCTTCTCCCGCTTGCATGCCTACACCTCACACGTTTGCAGGGCAGCATCCCAGCACCCCACTCCCAGTAGTGCCCATGCCAGCACACAGAGCACAGCTGACCCCTTACCCATGAAGTAGGAGGGAGCACATGGAATTTCACAAAACCAAGAGTGTGTGCTTTCTAATGGGGTGCAGAGACCAGGGAGCATCATTCATCCTATGTGCTCTCTCCCTCTTTCAGTGATTTAAATCCATGGCCCTTCGTCTGTGATGGGGCTCACCTTACCCATCAGATAAGGTAAACCTTGACACCATTCTTCAGCAAACATCGTGCCACATCCTTGTCTTCAGACCAAAGAAGGATTGCCTCACACATCAGAAACCGGGAACTCTGACAGGTCCACATATGTGAGATGGGTGAATAATTTGAAATGTTCGAGCTTCCAGATAGGAACATAATAACAATACTCAAATTCAGAGTGTTATTAAGGCAAAATATTGAACCAGGAAAGTCAGCAAAACTATGATCAGCTCCTGTTAAAAATCCAACCCTGCTTATTGCAGATAATGTTCTTTAACTGAGCTTTTTCCTCAGCTGATGTAAACAACATAACTCTATTGAAGCCAGTGGAGTACTTGATTCCTATCAGCTGAAGATCTGGACCCACAGAATAGCACACTTCCCTTCCAGAATACTTTTTTTTTTTTTCCTTTTATTCACTTAATGCTAATAATAGCCTGAAAGTTTTGAATAACTACTGTGTAGGCAAATGTACTTTTAATAACAAGTAAAAGATTCAAATTCAAACTGCTTGATTTAAAAAAAAAGAAAAGAAAGGAAGAAAGAAAGAGAGAAAGAAAGAAAGAAAGAAAGAAGGAGAGAGTATAAGCCAGCATAAACAGTAGTGAGCTGGCAAAACAGTGAACTTCCAGATGTGCATTAGTTTATTTTCAGGCAGGGTCAGTTAGCATATTTCTGTTCTGGCATGTGCATTCATCTTCTGAACAGGGTGGAAATTCAACATAATGAGCACCTGATCATCCATTACTAATGAGCCAGATATGCCCTGTTATTTAATTTGCTCTTTTGTAATTTCATACACTATATATTGCTTAACACTATACTAGTCAGTCTAATGGAGAAAGCTTGTCTTCATCCTTTTCACTCTCCCTGCTAGTAAATGGATTTAGAAAAAGGAATGTAGTCTATTATTCAAAGATGGTTTCTAAGACGGTTCACAACAGGTTAATGAATGATATCTAATACTCATATTAGACCAATCATATTAATAACAGAGAAGAGCACATGAGGGTCATAGTGCTAATTGCATAGGAGGTCCAGCCAGAAGGCATCTTTATCTTGGAATTCAAGACGCACCAAGTTTGACTAATCACCCACAGTGCGTTTGCAATTAAAATAACACTGTATTAACCCTGCCAATGTGAGGTATCAATATTTTATGTGTGGCTTGACAGTTCTAAGCTGAACATTTGTGGTGCTTGATATTGTGCTCACACAGAAAGCACACAGCTCTTGCTCTGCTTAAGACTGAAACCAACGAAGTTACACGGGAAAATTCAAAGGAGATATTTTTTTTCCAGAAATTTCATTTTCTTCTATCATTTTTTCAGAATGGTCCTAATATCATCAAAAAGAGGTATTTTCTATCTTAAGTTGCTTTATACAAGATGACACAAAATGTGGGGTTGAAAATCTTGAACAAAATCTTATTGAAATCAATGGAAAGACTCCTCTGACTCCTTTAGCTCCACCCTGAATTGAAGGAAATAGAGAGTAATGTTTTCATTTTAGTGTGACCCTGAATGATTGTTGCACAAACAAGTTCAAAGTAGGCACAAGGCATGTTGCAATAATAATAGCTCCATATATGCGGCAGATCTTCACCCGGTTTAAATTGGCATGGGCGTCAGGGCATGTGTATTCTGTTAATCGTGTGATCCTCTGTTTTACACATGTAAAACCTATGAAGCAGTTAAACTTGCAGACTGGGCTCCATTTCCCAGATCTGGTTGTCAAAGAGGAAAATGTTGGCCCTTTCTCCTTAGCCCACACCCCTGAGTTCTCCCCGACACTCTGCCCAACTCTCCTGTAGATCTGGTTTTCATTTGCATCACTGCCGTTATACTTGTGATAGCTCATCTGTAGCAAACACAGCTGCTGTTGTCTGAAAAGCCACTCAACCTTCATCATTTATAACTTAAAAAAAAAGAAACTCCCACCATTCCACACCCCTAAACTTTGATGAGTGTTGAGGGTACTCCAAATTCCCAAATCTCATGCCCAGAATCATTGCATAACTTTCTAGATTTTTCTTTAAAAGAAGCATTTATCTGAGAACCAGGTGCTTTTTTTGAATTCCACTAAGCATGTTACAAAACAAAGTAAAAGCTGCCAGACTCTTGAAAATATCTGTTCACAATGAACCAGCTTCTTTGTTAGATCTCAGGTGTTTTATGATATGGTTTTGTGCCAATGGATTTTTTATATATCTATATCTATATATATATATATTATTCTTGTTGGTAACCCGAACACTTTCAAATGTTTGTCAATTGATGGCCTCTACATAATGGGTACAATCCATACCTGGGTCAGACCTTCCAGTTCAGGTACAATAGCTTAGCTCCCTGGAGCTGTGATTTTTTTCTTGTAATAGATTTGTAAAGAACTGAAATGATGCCAAGTAGACTTAAATGCTTTTCCTCAACTTTCGCAAACAGTTGTGCTTCTGCTTGGATCTTCTGCAGACAGAATTATATAAAGTTATTTCAAGTTTTAAAGAACATATTGAGAGAGGCCTGTGAGACATAAAACTAGTAACAGATTTTCTTGTTAGGCCCGTATGTTCTTGTATCTTATATCTACCTTCTTCAGAAATGCCTTACTGAAGATTCCTGCAGTTATAAATGTGATTGAGGTTTTTAAACCACAGACAACACAGCATAATGTAAACTTTTCAATGAAACAAACAAAGCCTACAAACAAAATTCATACAGGTCAGTAGCTACTAGGTCATGCTGGACAATAAAGGAAGGTCCCAATCAAAATCTGACTGAAACTAAATATTTCATTTTGCATAGATAAGAATTTTGCTGAATTGTGAAAGCCAAACGTAAATCCAAAGTTTCTTACTGTACTTCAAAGAGTCATTGGAGAGTCTACAGAACACGCAAATGGGATCATTTTTATTTCTGTTCTAGGCATACATTGTTTTTACTGCCAATCAGATTAGTTTCCTAAGATCGACAATGTAGATGGCCCATTTGTGCCTTAATGTCTTTTTTTCTAATGAATGGTTACTGAAGTTTGCTAATCATGACTTGAAAGAGACCAAGTCACCCAATGAAATGTTAAAGCCTCCAAAGTTCCATGTGAAGACTCAAGTAACGCAAGTACTATGGTCATATGCTATATCTGAAGCCAGTAAGTGAAGGAGAACTGAGGAAAAATTTGTTCTCTTTCCGTGTGTGTGTGTATTTGTGCATGTGGCAGCACCTTCAGCCTGTTGCTGATGGTGAGAGTCTCTTCCCAAAGAACCACAGAGAGTCAGAGCATAGCAGACAACAAACTGGTAGGTACTGGGTAGCAAGAAGAATAGGACAGCCAGGAAGGAAGGGACATATTCATAAGGCAATCACAATGGTAGTGTACTCAAAACTTTTCAGAAAAATAAGAAAGGGTTCAGGGAATCTCTCATTACCTTAAATGCATTGAAATATGCATCAGGAGAGATTACTTTTCTGAAGAATGCTTATTGGGACATGGAATTATTTCAAATTTCCTTTTTTGTTGGTTTTTTTGTTTGTTTGTTTTCTCTGTTTTAACTTCAATATTGTTATTATTGGAAAAAGAGTCCAGCAGGAAGTAGGTCAGTGAGCAGAGGTCTTGTTAACATTTATTAACATATACTTCATCTACTCAGTCTCTTCAACCACAGTTGTGCACAGAAAAGGGAGCATATGCCAGCCTTGAGCTAAAAAATTCACTGTGTGGCTGTTGATGAGTGGATCGCTCTCTAAAGTGCCTGATGAATTAGGCATAAAGATCTGCATGATGAGGAGGGCTCATTAGCATGAGCTCCCTCTCACCGTAGCAAATCATGCATCGCCGGACTGCAGGATGACTAAGGGGAGAAGAAGGGCGGCCAGCCAACCCCTTGCCAAATGGGTGGTGAAGACAATGAGAAGAGCTGTGCTCCCACTGTGACCTTTGCAGGGTGGCAGACCGTGGCACGCTGCAGACCGTTCAAGCCCCTTGTCGTTAACCCTGCACAGAACTGAGTAGTGTAAATATACAGAGAGGCTCACAGAAACTGTTTATCGTTAAAAGTTACTTGTTTTCCTTCACAGTATTTTTTGAAAAGTTATTTAAACTTCTGTGGTCTGGAGACAAATCCATATGTGAATGTGGGTATTTCCTGGTTTCTTCTGGCCAAGAAATGCTGCATTGCAAGAACAGGCTTTGGGCTCGATTCCCCCCTGCAAATATTGGGTGTATGTGCAGTGGAGCCTGCAGGACCTCATCTTGTGTAATCTCCATCAGTGGTCTCTTGTGGAAAAAAGTGCATCCCCAGATTATATTCCTTTTCCAAGGAGCATCAGACTGGATAAATATGAGTTGATACTGCTTTCTGTTGCTGCAATCCAATGTCAACCTCATGGAAAGAGAACGGATATCTCTGGGGATCTTGTATGCTAGGATAAACTAGAACCAAGCCCTGTGTTTCTTACTTCCCACTTGTGTCTAAAAATGAAAGTTGCCTATAGGAGTTACTTTGCAATCTTGTTAGCTGTGTATACACTATTTATACACTGTAGTGTATTATTACATTCAAATTTTATTCCTAGTCAGTATTAATAAAAAGATCCTGAACTGTCTGGTAAATTATAAGAAAGTAACCTCTATCTGAGCTTCATCTAAGATATATGAAAGGGAATTTTGGATTTAAAAGTAGGCAGAACAAAGACGCTGAAACAGAAGTTACTTCAAATGCACAGACTTTCTTTAGGGAAGGAAGACTTGTAACCATTTATTTTATTAAGAGAACTTCATAAAATGTAGTTGCTTTTTTAGAACTGAAATGTCATTCATTGTAAGCAGTTTGAAATACTGTATTTTATGCAAACAACCTTAGCCTGAAGTTTTATAGGAAAATGGATTGTTCTTTTGCCCAGGTCAGCTTGCAGTTCTGAATGAGAAGTGGGAGGGAGAAAAAAATTTTGCTTGAGGTTAAATAAAACATTATGTTTTGATACTTCTTTGCTTTTTTTTTTCCTTTTAAAAAAATGCCTTTAAAAATAATATAGAAGGAAGCTAAAATTTAGGTCAGTTTGAACAGAAAATGAATATGCTGCTTTTGAAAATAGTGAGGAGAAACATTTCAACTCCATTTGCATTATGAGGAGAGAGATGTCTTGTAAAGTAATGATAATCTGTGTATTGTCGTGTCTTGCAGAATGGTGTAAAAATAAAAAAGAAAATTTTTAATATTTTTTTTTTCCCAAAATATAAAAGTCAGTTTTAAAAGGCATGACACCCAAAAATGTAAATAGGCACTTTGGAGAAATTGTCAGTGTACCTGAGAATGGAGGATAGACATAGAAGCAGCTTGGAATTTCTCAGTAGGTACCTATCAGCATTTTTAGATCCTTCTGCCTCCTCTCCCCTTTTTCTGAGTGACTTAGAAACCACATTTGCTTTTAAGTTCAGCAAATGCCATACGTCTGTGTTGAGAACCTTATTTCTAACGGTTAAATTCAAAGTATTTACATAGCTGGGTCCACATTGTCTTGAAATAGCTAGAAAGCTTCAAGTATATCTAGTAGATATGTAGGCTTAGTATCTAATCAGTATATCTAACGCATACTTAATACCTCCTCTGAAGAACTAACTAGGGCCAAGAGACATGGGAAATTTTGATCTCCAAATGTAAGTAGTCACTACAATGCACACCTTCTGCTTTGCTTTCTTCAACTTTAAAAGTTACTTAAGGTCATAACACTGCTGCCTTCCTCCACACATTCCTGCCTTCCTGTGCCTTAAACAAACTGAAAAATAATCCCACAAAAAATACCCTTTGTGTTTTGCCTGGTTTCCAGCACAAGAAAGATACAGTAAAATATGTGTCCATGAGGTAGTGGGAAGTCAGGAATAACCTTTTTGGCAGAAGAACAACCTTGCTTTGTCTTACATAGCTTGCAAAACTGCACTTAGCTATCAGTGATTGAATTCTGCCCCTCTCTTTTTAGAGGATTTGGAAATCTTCCTGAGATTTCAATATAATATACCATCTCAGGTGTTGACTTTGCGCAGAAGTAGACATCTAACTATTTGTTGTGCCTTTGAAAATAATTCCTTTTAATTTTAGCACAAACTTAAAACAAACTCAGTAGAAAAATCTGGGATCCAGGGGTGCTTTTTGTCATGATGACACAGTTTATATGTACTGTATGAGACTCATGTTTCCAAGAGCGATTAGGATGTTCTGAGTTATATCAATCTGTGTTTACATTTGGATATTTTTATCTGTGGATTTATTTTAGTATTGTACACTGCATTGCAAAACATAATTGGCCTTTTTCCACCCAATTTAAATTCGTTCAATGAATATGTAAACTTAGCAGCCAAGGTTTTTGAAATTTACCTTTTGGATTTTGACCCCATGGGGAATATTCATGTAATCTAATGTAGTTGTTCTGAATAACATCCTAGTTAGAAGTCGAAAGTAGGCTAAAGTTAGGTGTCTACACTAAACAGAGGGACATTTCCAGAATATTATTCGCACAAACTAAGTTAGATGCCTGAAAACAGTTTGGATAAACGCTTTCTCATCATTTAACTTTACTGTTCACTTTGGATGTTCACATTTCTAAGTATATTTGGAAGAAAACATACCAAAAATGTTAAGTCGTCTTCATTAGTTTCGGAGGGGTAGCAGTGTAAGTCTACCTTACATTTCCCTAGCTGTGCTTTGATCAAGGGAAGATACTGTATTTAGAAGGATTTTATGGGTAATTTACTGTGCCTCTGGAATTCCGTCCATTATGTAAAAACATTATGATGCTGAAATGGCTTGCTGATACAATGCTCTGTCACTACCTATAGCTAAATGCAGTAGTAGTTTTAGGATCAGAATATTAGCTACAGCACTACTTGGAAAGAACGTGTGGCTGTTTGTAACACTGACACTGAAAGAGGAAAGGTCCTTCCCAGAATACTGCTTTCTCTTCCGCTCTTGAGCCACAAGAGTGCACTTGATGAGCCCATAGGACAGTTCTGTAGGTTGTACACCGTATCCTGCTCTCTCCCCCAGCCATATGCAAAGTAGGTCAAAACCTATTCAGGGAAGCCCCAAAACTCTCACCAACCAGAAGCCTTAGTTGGTTTTGCTATTTATTTGTGTTACTACCTTAGGATCATGTGGAAAGCCTGTGGATGGAACAGAATGGATTCTCTACTGAATTTGGAACTGAGGGCAAAGTAGCATTACTTTTCAGATCCTTTTTCCTTCAGAGTCTGTAAGTCATTGTGCCAAGCTGTGATTTTTATAAACGTTTAAGGTACTTGCCTTCAAAGAAACAACATTAAGAGCTACTTGAATGGTTAATGTTGTTTCAATGACATTCTAAAATCCTGTAACTCTGTATTCATATTTTTACTGATAAAATGTATAGTGATTTAATTGCCTGGATAAGATTTTTGCATTCCTCTCCAACAGACATACTTGTAGGATCGTAAAGGTGAGTCTATATGGCAGAACAACATCTTAAGTTCACTTTTACAATAACAATGTCATACATGAGGACCTAGTAATAAGAAGTTAAGTGAAAAGTAGAATTTTTTTTTTTACATAAAGTTTGTTAGTCCAATAGTCAAAATATTTACCATTCAGCTGAAATGAAGGATGGAGGAGTAATAATACTTCTCTTTATTTGGACAGAAATAGGACTCTGAAACCAGGTTTTTTTGAGAGTATTTCAAGATAGTCCTCTCTTAATCTCTTCTGTTGAAATAGTTTTACAAAGCATTCAAATATTCCTGGATGCAGGACTTCGAATTTGGGTTTATGCTTCTAAGGAACTTTACAGAGTGCCAACACAGAGTCATTTTACCTCTTTTTCTTTGTTTGAGAGGAAACAAACAAAACTAAAAATTATATTGTTTTTAGGTCCAGTCATTAAAATGAAAATTCAGTTATTCATGCAATCCCAGTCACCCTGAAAAAAGTTCTGCCACAGCATAACAATACTAAAACAGTAGAATTCATATGTTGTCTCATTATATGTGTATAAAATATAGGATTCCTCAACTCTTCCAGAAATAAGTAGAAGTGTTACCATAAATTCTTTTTTATGTGTGAAGATTTTACACTGTTCTGTATCTGAAAAATCAGAAAGGGAATAGGAAACTGTGATTACAGAAGAGAACTCAAATTGCATATTAAATCTTGGAAAGAATGTTTCTTTTTTATTATGTCTAATATTAGCCTGAGAGAAAGACTGTGATACCTTTATTAAACTAAAATAAAGCAGTGTTCTTCCGTACTTCTGAGCTTGATACAATGATTTCAAAATGCCGCAAAGACTGTCTTAAGTATTATTTTGAGCCATCTTCTAAAGCACACTGTTAGTATTAACGTTTCTTTCTGACTCCATAGTCTTAACAAGAGTAGCTGCCTGCTACAATATCTGATAACTACGTGTACTGTCAAAACACCCTCAGCAGGCACTTCTTCCCAATAGAACTCACAATATATTGTTATCACAGCATTTTTTCCTAGTATTTTCTCTTTCTGCCCTTATTGAAAAATAAAGTAAGGCAATATTCTACTTCAATTGTCCAGTACAAAAAAAAAGCTATTGTACCTACCACTACAGTGCTAATGCAGTAGCCTTGTGAACAGCTGTTGTTGAAGAGACACAGTTGGGAATTTTCTTAAGAATGTTTTTCTCAGAATACACTGGTTTGTTGAAACTGAAACTTTTTTCCAAGATGGTATATACCTGTTTTAATAAGGCAAGGATTTCTGATCAGGAGAAACAGACAGATGCACTGACCCACTATTCAGCTGACTCTTTTAGGATATTTAAATCCATGAACAGAGTCTGGTGATGGGTCAGCATTTGATGTGCCTTTATTTCACGAAGTATTGTAGAACCATTTCAACTTGTATCAATAATTCAAGGTTTAATGGATGACACAGGGTCGCCCTGACTGCATGTCTACATGTAGAGTGGAGCACAGCCCTGCCATCCTACAGAGTAGCACGGACTAATCAAAATCTGGAAGCAGTATGGTTGTGTCAGCCTGCTGCTGGACCTACACTGTTTACCTGTGCTGAGGGCTGCAGTGCAGTAGCTTACAAGCACTGCCACTCTCTTTTGTGCTTACACAAGTTTGGGGAAGTGTCACTGTACTGTGCCACCACATCACCCAGGTCAGCTATAGTTGACGATCTCTTCAGTGGTGTAGAAAAAACCCTGCTGTGGACTGTGCTGTCCTGCTCTAATTTTCTTTTCCTGCTCCCCACCCTTTTTTTCTTCTTTCTTTCTTTTTTTATTTGGTTTTTCACTGTTGTTGTTCTCCTGGTTCAGAGCAAGAAAACTTAAAGAATCTTTTAAAACTTCCCTTGGATGAGAAAACAGTTTCCCAGACACTACTGAACGTTCCAGTATCTGTAAGAAGAATAGGAAAAAGGTGGGAAATTGCTAAGGAGTCTACAGCATATACTTATAACTGTTAACCATAGCTAGAAGTTTGAGTGAAAGCATGGTTTAGGCATGAGAACTTCAGAGTGAAATCCTTAAATCAGCTTATTCTTACTTTCTGTATATTGATGTAAAAACATGCTGTCTGCAAAGGTTTCTCGTATCACATCTGCAGTAAACAGTGGTTAGTAAGGACAGAAAACAACAATTGTTAACAGGTAACAAGTGGTGTATTCATCTGTGTTCCACAGAACCTAAAAACTAACAAAAAGTCTTAAAATCTAAGCTTGAGGTTGACACTGAGATGTGTTTTTCTTTTGAGGCTATGCCTCCTTTTACTAGAGTACAGTCCAGCAACATCTTCCTTTGAAGAGATACATGATAGAAATGCTTAAATCCAGCCCCAAGGTAAAAAGGTACAAAACACAATGAAAGTACTAATACACAAAATGTACTGCTAGCTCCCCTAAGAATTAAAGAAACTTTAAAATGTCTAGTTCTTTCCATCTTTTCTGGCAGGGCCAGAGCCTCTGTTTCTAGCCCTTTGAGTTTTAAATCAAAGAGTAGTCAAACTAGATATTTGTTAATTTTGATCAACTTTGAATTGACTGCTGTTTTTAAAGAATTATTGTTTTATATCTCTGTTAAATAAACACATACAAGTTAAGTTACTCCCTTAAGGACACACAATATATATTCGTGATACATCTGGGAAGGGAATCTGACTCACCTGATTTTCAGAACTAATCCGTAAGCAATAAACAAGCTCTTAACATCTAAGTTCTAAGCCAAGGCTTCATGTTCTTGTCTCTGGGTATTTGTAAGAAGTGACACTATATATTATTAAACTTTCCCCTAACTTGACTGCTGGGTGTCCTTTGTAGACAGGCCCCCAGCAGTATTATTTCCAGCTTTAAAACCTAAAGAACAGTTGGCAGGATCATTATTTTCCCTTGTCATGTCCTTGTATAATACCAAAATAGTATTCTACTTACATGGATGTTAGCTTTCAGTTCAATGCTACGCTGTCATTAGCGTTTGTCTATTTCTTGAAACCTCGCTGGAGAGTCACATCCCAAGAACACCCCTGTCTTACTGGTTGACTGGTTTTCTCTTCTGTAAAACTCAGCCTTCTTATGTCAAGAGAAAACTCTCTGCGTAGGCATTCACAGCCTTCAATTTTCCCCCTCATTCTCAAAAACATGCTCTTTTCTGAACTTTTAAATGTGTGTGCCAAAGAGGCAAGCTCTTTAAAATGAAATGCAGGGGGGAACGGGACGGGACAGGGGCCCACCACCACCAAAACAACTGACTTGTTTTCTCTGGCTTTTAGCTACAAGTTGAGACCCTAGCTTTGTTTTTCCCTCATCGGATGCTTTGGCATGAAGCATTGAAAATGTAGATTGCTGGACTTGTTCATGGCATTTCAAAGAGAGCATCATTTGGGCCATACATTAGCAAGCAGGCGAATAATTAATAACAACACACGTGGAAGCAAATGAATGTTTTGCTTGTTCAAAGAGAATGAGAAAGTCAGACAAAGACCTGGGCTCTATGTCCTTGCCCTCCACAGCAGCAGAAGAAATAATGTTATGAATAGCATTTAACTTGAATTTGTAGCAAACTGCTGCTTTTATCATAAACAATTGCCAGATGGTATACATTATCTTCCTTTTTTCTCCTTTCACAAAAGCAGCATTAATTGCAGAGCAGCCCAGGGCTCCACTCAGCTCATCAGTGTGATAACACTTCATGACCCTGATTAGCCGTCAGTCTACTCAATTAAAAAGATCATTTAGACATTCACCCAATCATTTGCCTATCGAGCCACCTGGGCCTCAACCAGGGGCTCCATTTTTAACATTCTCCTGCCCTCTCTCATCTCGCCTAGCTTTTTTACATATCTCCAAAAGACGTAATTGAATTAAATAAAGCGTCTCAGGGGCAGCTGCAACATCTGCTGTTTGTGGTATGTCAAGCCTTCAGCATTAAAAACAGTTACATATGCTCCAAATTAGCAGGTCGCAGAGATGAAACAGTCGATGATAGTGTTTTTGTGCCAGCGTGAGAAGCAGCTCACAGCTGTGTGCAATTTACAATTAAAGGCTTTATCAGAGCTCAATTGTACTAGTGAATCAAGTGGTGAGAGGTCAGTTAGTGAATTAGACCAATTAGAGCTTGTACAGTTAAATTATCTGTCTTATTACCTACTGATAAACAGCCTTGTCATATCTTTACTTGGGTGATGAAGCTTGGAAGTGTTTTATGAGGTGATACTGTACTTTTTTGTGTGTGTGTGTAATGGAACTCAGTAGCTCAGAAAAGTTAGTCTGATGCAACAAGCATACAGCAGATAACTTCTTAAAATGGAGAGGAAAAAAATCCCCAACACCTGCAGTTAGAACCTTTAAGCAAAATTAAGTTAGAACATGAGTTAAGATTACAAATTTTGGCTGTATTTCAAGATGTATTTTTCTGCTTGGTAAAGTCTAAATTCATAAAGTTAACCGAGGGAAATGTTATGCATTTGATTTCTAGGGGGGTTTTAATTACTGTCTTGCTCTCTCTCACTCCCACTCTGAAGGAGGGATGGGAGGCAAAGGACGGAATCTAATAAAGTCAGGATCTGATTTCCTACTGTAAAATAATACAGTAATAATGGACAAAGACAGAAGCTGCTGCTTCTTAGTTTCGGGATTTACACTGTTCTGGAAAGCATCACTTGTAGGCCTGGACACAGATGGCTGAAGATGGGTGAACTGAACTAAGGTGAGCCACCAAAACCTTTTCAGAAGTATTACGCATACAAGTGTGTCAGTTTATACATGGGTATATTGCCATGTCATCCTACTGTGTGAATGAGACATGGGCTGTACCAGGTACTGCAATGCTAAATTTATAGGCCCTAAAACTGAGGAACTTGCTGTGAGGGCCCCTACGCAATCTGGGAGGATAGGGGGTGGTGGGGATTAACTAGCATGCCAAAAAATGACCCAACCTTTCATCAAGTTGCATGGCAACTTGACAGAGCTCTGTGGCATATTCAGCTGTTCTCAGGCAATACTGTCTGAGGATCAGAAGTTGAAAACTTTTCCTTGAAAGTGCTTTGCTCCTGAAAATGAAGTAAGGCTCATGCCTTTCTTTTAAAGTACAATCAAACATTGATAACATGGTGGTGCTGTTCTCTTTTTAGAGAAAGTGCTAGAGATAGATCATCTGCTCAATTCTCTTATCTGCAGAAGATAATCAATGATGTGTTGGGCCACAGGAATGGACTAAAAGCATGCCTGATTGTATAATCCAGTAGGCAGGGAATTTGTCTTAAAGAAGAAACATTGAGTCTATTCCAAAAGTTGTATTTCAGTCTTTCACATCATCCTGTCATTGGATAAAAGGCATAAAAGTTATGCATCCTCTGTAAATCAGTGTCCTGAGTCACCGTTCTTCTCTCCATTCTTCACAATAGCACAGCTTCGGGAAGAAGGGTGGTGAACACCCTGGTAAGCCATCAGAGAGTGGGATAGTTATGACACTTCAGGGTGACGCAGGGTTAAACCTCTGTGAGCAGAGGATGATGTTTTACTTTAAGGTCTGTATCTGGAGACTGTTGTAAGTAACTCTTCTGTGTTGTGTGGAGCTGGGCTGTTTAAGTATGTTCAGCAGATATGTACCAGACCCAACTCTTAGCTGAGATTAAATGCTAGTTGATTACTAAATAGAGATTTGGCAGGGGTGGGGGCATGCAGGGGGTCGTTCTTTGATTTGATTTGATATTGGTGCAAGCATACATTTTTAGAATGGGCTTTTGGATCATGTTTAGTGTATTGCTTCAGTGCATCTGTATTCAGGTACACCGATTTTGCAAAATGAGGAGGGTGAGTTTCAAATAGATGCCTTGAGATTTTATTAAAGATTGTGTTTGAAATAAATTAAGGCGGCTGTGATGCTGACACTGAGGGAGGTCCCAACCAGTTTCTGCCAGTGAATAAAGTTGACTCATTTTCTGCAAGTTTGGGACTTGCATTTAAAGAAACTCTAATCAGCATGGAAAAGGACTTCTTTGAAAGCAGATTTAACATTTTAGTATTTTCCTTAAGTGCATTGACCTCATTGCCAAGCTTCAAAGATTTAAAAAAAGTATTTGAAAGAAAGAGGTTTTGAACTTGTAGACGAAAAAAGAAAGAAAAAGCATATTTTTGGAGTGTAAATGAACACATTTTTCAACAGTCATCCTTGCAAGTAGTAGAGGGTATTTAGTTCGTTCCTCAAGGGGAGGAGAGAAACATGGCCTAAGTATTCTTAAAACTACTGAGATTTGAATGTTCAGTGTATGCTTGGTCAGGATCCCGACCTCTCCTACAGTGCACATGCTTCTGGCAGTTATCAAAATTCTTCATCCTCTCCTTCTGCTGCAGTCTTGCAACTTCTGAATGACATTTGCCCTTGATAAGCCCAAAGTGAAAGTCGAGCCCCAGACATCATAGAATCATAGAACAGAATCATAGAATTGCCCAGGTTGGAAGGGACCTTTCAGATCATCTAGTCCAACCATCAACCTAACTCTCACAAAAACCTTCACTAAACTATACAATTTTTAAATGTTAAGTTATACCTGACTGTATTTACATTAAAATTATTTTTGCCATGAATGTGAGAAATAATGGTTCACAGTAAACGATAAAGCAATGAATTAGAGCTTTTTTTTTTTTTTTTAATTCTTGCCTTTATTGCGTGGCAATCAATAAATTACTTCAGTCCCATTTTTAAGACATTGGAGTTTCTATAGCATTCTAAAAAATTATTTTGAATTTTAAGTGTCTTTTTCCTTACAACAGAGGTTAAGTCCCTGTGTATATATCTCATTATTAAGCATAAAAATGACATTACTTACATAACTCAGTCTTCATCTAAAATAGGGAAAAACCAGGAAAGTTGGTTAGAAGCTAAGATATTGCAAAAATGAGACCATATGATGTTGACAGATTGATTTCTTGAAAATTCTATTGTAAGTACAAAATAAGTCTATGGAGGATACAAGATCTAAAAAGAGACACACTCAGAGTTATCAGCAAATGATAATTACTATTCATCATCTGTTTGCTGAGAAAACAGGAGCAGTAAGGGCTTTGCATCACTTACTGCACTTATTAACCTCCACTTGGCAAGCTAAGCTCTTCACAGCGCAAAATAGTGAAGCTGATCGTGGGCTTGAAAACACTATTAGATGGGGCACTGTCAAGATAATAATCTTCTGACATTTAGTTTTTCTGTTTGTTAGTAGTTGCAGCTTAAATATTTAAAAACAGAAGAATTTTGACCACTGTTATTTGTTTCCATCCGTTTAATTTTTTGCTTTCTACTTTTTGTACTTACATAATAGAATAATATGGCTCTATTCAGATAGTTTCACTCAAGGTTTTGAGACCATATGAAACTGTAGCTATTTTCAGACACCCACAAATAATGCTATGTAATGTACGATCGTATCTCAGCATTGTGCTTTACATTTGTGTGCTGTAGTTTGTGCATCTTCTTTCTATGACTTGTTAGACTTAAAGTATCCCAGTGCACCCTTACCTATCCCTGCAGTACAGACAGATGCCTCCTGACATCATTACAAATAAAAAAATCCCACCCTATTAATGGCAGGTGCTGCCAGTCTTCCTTATTGTATAAAGCTCTGTTCTTCCCAGGCCCACCAGCCACGGCACATGCCTGTGTACCTGGAAGAGTCATTGGAAGTGCTCTCTTATTCCTGGCTGATTCAGTTTATCCAGCATCTGCCATTGCAGCGCAGCCTCCCTGCCTGTCCTGTAACAGAGCCACGGGACTAAGACTGATCTGAGTTGCTCATGAGCTGCAGCTGAGTTGACTCGCTGGCTGGGCATCTCACACCTCTGCAACCCAGCCACAGCCCTTCTCAAGAGTGCTTTACAGAAACTTGTTTGGGACAGTTGAACATTGAAGAATTAGTATATGATGATGAATATAAACGTTTAAGTCATGAATATAAATGTTTGAAGAAGTGGAGCACAAATGGCATAAAAGTATGTGTCTCATGGGAACAAATAAATCACCCACCCAAAGAGTGGTGTTTATGTGCTTGCAGTAGTCATCTCAGTTTTTACAAAAACTTTGAGTTTCTTTTTAAAATCTCTGGTTACCCATTTCCCAAACAACACTACCACAGAAATCATATGAATATTATATAATAAAAAGTTCAATAAAATACAATAAGACATTGAAGCAATTTGGTTCTGAAGCATGCATTTCTCTGGAATGGTAAACTGGGACTTACAACAATTTAGTTTTCAAGTCTGTTTTCACCCATTACACTTTGCCAAAAGTATATCTTCATTAAACCTCAGCAATAGTCTTTTTTTTTTCCCCCACACACTCTCTCCAAACAACCTTACTTTTCCTCTGGCAAAAAACTCTTTCATTTTGTATAACAAATCTGAGCTGTCTGAGGTGTTGTGAGGGCAAAGTTTTTGTCTCCACTACCTATAGGCATTGATTCATGACTATGAATAGCTTTCCTTTTCAGATAGCCGTAGTGATTCCTTCCTTTGATTGTCCACTCTACCCTATCTTTAGAGTTTCCTGCCTTGTTTCTACTGTTAATATAGAGACAGATAAATCACCACAATTTACAATACAGCTCATTCGGTTACAATAACAATTTTATTTTTTTTATTTAAGACACAGGCCACAATCTCTGTTGTTCCACTGGCTGCTAAATGAGCACTTTACCTGTCCTTGCACAACAGACAGAGTGAGAAGACAGGGGCAAGAACCACAGTTGTTCCAAAGTAATTATTCCCAGTGATGGATTGGAGACCTTAACTTCAGTCTTAATTTCAGTCTCCAAGACTGCTTCCTGTTGCTTTTTTTTCTTAAACATCTCAAGGCACCGGCAAATCTCATGCTCATTGTGTATCTATATTATTTTCAGGATATTATTTCCCTGTCTTTGTAATACTTCCTATATGTATGTTGTTTGTATATTTTTAGTAACATACAGTTTGTGTCAATGATGAATAAATACAGGAATTAGTGAGTAAACGAGGTTGTATAGAAATCCAGAGCAGAATTTCTTGGTAAGCTTTTGGAAATAGCTGGCTGGTGGTCAGCGCCGGAGGTCTGGCAGAAGTGGTGAGTTTCCATTGGAATGGTTTGGAGGGGAACTGCAGGAGATAAAAAAGAGACTGGAAGTAGTAATAGATATATTTTTAATGAAATGTACATACAGCAGTATTTCTGAATTGCATCACTGTTATGACAAACGAAGTAGATCCCAAGTACTTCTTCCGAAATGGGAGAAGTGTTACCTACCATAGAGTGTTTCAGTCTTGATGAGGCAGGCAGCAGCATATCAGCTGTGAACTTCCAAACTGACTTTATGGTTTCTCCTTAGTTATCTCTGTTTCTCTTCTTATTCCATGAAAAAATACAGAGCAAATCGTCTGCCTGTACTAAATCAGTCCCACAAAAGCAATTGTAGTAGTTGATACAGTTTCACAAGGCATGAAAGTAGGGGAGTTGCTTAAAAATCTTGCAGCTTTATTGCCTTTCTGATTTGTAAACCTTTAAGTAACTTTCAATATTTACACTTCTTTCTTTTTCCCATGTTGTTACAGAATACAGAAGGTTCATCAGAGGGTGATACAGTTCATTAGAGCAAGTTGTAGGTCCCAGGATAACTAGATCAAAGGGGTAACTTCTCTACCTACTGGATAGGCAACTCAAGGAATAGCTTACCTATACGTTTGTAAAGTGCATTCAGATATACTAAATAAAGTGTGGGTTTTACTGCCAGTCTTTTACTCCAACTTAGGACCCTGTCCAGCTACTAAAAATAAAAGAAAAAGCACAATGAGAGAATGAACTAAAAGAGAGCTTTGGACTTACATCATATTTTTTAGATCTAGTAACTCCCTCTTAGAATGCTTCAATTAATTTAATCGTGTAAAAATCATAAGTATTTACTGTATTTACTCTCACAGTGAAACAGCTTCAAACTGTATAATGATTTTTTTTTTTCCTAGTTATTTGCTTGAGAAGGAAATCTCTAACTCGCTTTGTTAATTTAGATAAATGCCGGTTTTGGGTTGGCTTTTTTTTTATAGGCACAACACCAGACCTTCATATTGCTCATGAAAGATTAATTCTTGATCCATTATTATTTTTACTCCGTGTTAATAATGTATTAGATGTGCTTATTGCATATCTGTGGATGTATAGATGGGTACACTTTGGTTAGACCAGTCAGAAGTGTTGCTGAGATCACCCTCACTCCAAACGGATTCTAATGCTTATCGGTTTCATGTTTTAAGAAAAATGAGTCAGTGCATGAAGGAATTTTATTCAAGATGTACTTATCAGATGTGTTGCCTTAGTGAAGATTATACTTTCGGTATTGATCAAACCACTCTCCCCTGGTGTACAGATGATTAATTCCCTATTAACTCCTAAGATATGACTAACCCAAAGAGTACATTTGAACAAGTGGCACTGCTTCCTCCAAAGTGCACGCAAAACCCCTATATTAAAAGTAACTCCCCAAAAGCCTTTTGTGTGCATTTGTTACCTGCTTACCTTGATGTATTGACGTATCACTTTTTCCTGATTTTGCTGAATAACTCCACTTTATTCTTGCTTTAAGTAACACCAGATACGTGTTCATTGCATTTTTATATCCCTTCTTATAATGGTATGTTTAGAGCTGTTTTCAAAAGTCAGATGAAACATTTTAAATTTAAAAAAATCGGTAATTCTGCAAAACTTTGGTGATGTTGGAAGTTTCTGCCTTTCTGACCCGGACTAATTAGTAGCCAGTGGGAATAACATGTATATAAATTCCAAAAGTCCTTTCACTGACCAAGTCAAACAAACTTGTGAACCTGTGTTTGTGATTCTTGAAGCAAAATGTCCTGACTGATGGCTATTCTGAGTGAGACTTTTTCAGTTGCATCTGTTGGAGAGTTTTATTACGTATACAAAGCCAAGAGGAAGACCTGTTCTCTAGCCAAGTGATTTAACGTTTCATGTAATGTTTGAAGATCCAGGGTGGCCCAAGTACCAGCCCTAACAAAAACTTTGTCATGCAGATCTCTAGCAGGAGACTGAGAGGATCTTAATTCTAAGTAGTTTACTGCTCAGTGATCTTGTCTTGCTGAGGTAATGACAGAGTGGCAAAGCTGGAAGCTTAGTGTTTTTGCATGTGTCTTTATGTATGTATGGGAAATTCATAAAGGTCGTGATTTCATCCTTCTGCATAGGATGAATAACAGCATAAGTAAAAATAAACCCGAAGGCATCATCAAGTATGAAAACTACTGCTTTCAGCTGCAGGCGTATTTCCGAATTGCTCTTCAGTTTGCCACGCATTAGATACTGTCTGTAAAGCCATTCCGGCAAGATGTGTGTTTAGAAGAAAACTTGATCACATGAGTAAATCTCTAACACAATACACAACTTGATTAGTGTTATGATTAAAATTCTTTGTGTGCCAGTGTCTGTAAGATTTAGTTTTTAACTACCTAACTTCTCTAAAAGGTATCTAAACTTGACATCATTTCTCTGTTACTGGCCATGAGCACGTCTCCACAAATTACTGTTATCTGTGAATCTTACAAGCATGAAGTTTCGTCTTTTCTTACAGAACTTCAATGAAGCTATGACTTAGTCTGAACCTATTACCAATCACTGTGACGTCCCATGAGATGTTAACACATTAAACTTCAGGCTGATTACTAAATCAAGCCTCCTTCTGTTGGCATTTCTGTCTAAGGGTTCTAGGTAGGCTCACTAGCTAGGATTATTTGAGGGCATCAAAGGTTTGGTGCATCCTGCAGCAAGAATTAAGTAAGCACAAATCAAGACATATTTGCTGTGACATTACAGAGAAGTAGGGGAGTGCCTTTTTCTTACGTTTTTATTTTAAATTTTGCAGTCTTCCACTTTTTTCTGACAAGCTGCTTACCATATCTTTTTGTTTTAAAAAGTTGGGGCTGAATAATATTGGAAGTTTTAGATAATATACTTCTGGAGTTAGTAAAAACCCTATCCTGTGTGTGGAATATTTTTAGTTGTGAATTAAAATTAATTAGGCCCTACTTCCATTGACAAACATTTTGGACAATGTCAGTTTCCTCTATTCAAAATTGTTTTAACACCAGAAGTTTAGAACTAGTTTCATATTCCGTGACAAATAAATTGGGAGACACAATAGTAATGTTAACTGCTTTTGAACTGTGTCTGTCTCCTGAATATTGTTCTCTGGTTTTAGCCAAATATTTTCTATAAATAAGAAGAACATGGATTGTTTTAAAACATTCCAAATTAACTTTAAACATTCATATGGTCTTGACTAGACAACATTATTCTGGTTTTTAGTACTCTGAAAATAACCTTTAGAAGCAGGCTTCTAGAGCAAAAAAATTGCAATTATGAATTTCAGATAAACTTCCTGGAATATTCCACAACGTTTGCTTACAACATTATAGATTGACAATAGTATTTTAACATATTGTGAACATAAAAAATGAAAAATGAATATTAAAGGACAAAACAATAGTAAAAAATTTTAAAATTTTGTAATATATTTTTACATATATTTCATTATTCACCTAATTTATTTGTCTTTTTAATGGTAGAAAATAACCCAAAATATCTTTAAAGCCTGCTTACATGTGGCTTAAATTAATCTTTACTGGATTTCCTGGAGAGAATATATTATTTTTTGAACAGGAAACACAAATATTTGTATAAAAATTTTCCATCATTAAGGAGATTCTTCGTGGCAGTAACGTGTCCCCTGCTTTTTCTGTAAAATAGCTGAAAGAAACATGTTCTTTGACCAGAACTGATCTGTAAATCCATCTTGCTCACTGTTCAGCATTGGCAGTAGGAAAAGCCCACAAGCCTGGTCACTAACTGTGGTATGCTCCCCTAAATTCAGCCATCAAGGGACAATAGAGGATGCATCCTCACCTATTCCCTTTAGTATCTGCTTTTGAACCTGTTTGCCCATCAGTTTGTTTAATCTCTTCTTGAATGTGTTACCTGCTCTAACTCTGTCTCTGACAGCAAGTTACATGATCATTGCCCTTTGTATAAAGAAGCACTTTCTTGTTTTAATCCAAGCCGCTGCAAGTTTCAGCAGGTAACCCTGGTTCTAGCTAGATAGGCTGTCTCTCTGTCAAGACAGCTGCACCTTGCCCTTAATAATTGTATGTGTTCTTCTCTCTACTTTTTCTCACTCCAGTATGTCCTTCAGATATGGCCACCAGTGCTGCTGGTTTTAATTTTTGGCAGCTGTTGGACTTTGAGCCGGTGATTTTTGAGAGCTGTCCATGATGGTTCTGGCATCTCTCTACTGAGTGGTAAGTCTCCATTATGAGCTTTTCATGTACCTGATACAGAGCAGAGGGCTTAAGGAAGCTAAAACAGAACTCTTTCATAAGGAAAGTCTAACGACTTCAAGGCAGTTTATTTGGAGGGGGGGATTATAAAGGAAGTAAAGTTACACCTTCTGTAAGTAACACTTTTCCTTCTATCAAGGGGTACTATTTGGACGGCTAACATATCAGAGCAACTATACATGTAAGGCTTTCCTTTGAACAACCTGCACAAAAATTATTCAACATTTTATCCTATCAATTTTTCAAGATATTAATACAGAAGCCTTCTATTTGCTTTCTGCACAGGATGAATGGCACGTGCTGTGGCCACATTAGATCGTAATACAGCATTTGGTCACTGATCTGCATTTTGAAACTGCAGGATCAATTCAATGCAAATATCCCAGAATAATTGCTTAACCTATCTTCCCCCTTGTTCAGAGCACTTCAGTGTTAAGTATAAAATGAGCCAGGGTTATGATTTCTGGCAAATCAATAAAATTAAAGGATTTGTGACCAAAGCCTTAATTGTTTCAACAAGAGCATGTATGCCTCTCAAACTAATGAATCATCAAGTATTATTGGCTTCTTTTCCCCTTAAACCTTCTGAATACTTCAGATTTTTAAATAGCAGAGTAAATGTTATGTGTGTTAACAGCTTTTCAAATTAGCTGCGATTTTGTACTTTGGACTATGACACTCATTACTGGACTTGTGTCCTGTCATTTCCATTCGTCTGTGATAAATGTGTCTGGATCAACTGATTCCACATTTTTGGTGGGTGGTTGTTTGGGGTTTTTTTATATCTTCAACGTGTACGATAGAAGAGATTAAGTCAGCATTACTAATCGCACCTACCATATAGATAAGCAGATCTTTCCTAATACTAATTTCAGACACTGACCAGTGATGAGTTTATTCAGACGAAGTGTAAAACCTGAGCTGGGGAAAACATATCTGTGTCTGGGACTCCTGTAGGAGCATCTATGTTGTGTGGAAGCTGCTCCTCCAAAAAGGGGTATGACCTTCATTCTCAGAAAAGCATATTCACACCTACACAAGTCTTGTAACAGGATTGTCAGTGATCCTTCTGCTTACTGCTGAGCTGTGGAGGAGGGCAAAGGAGGAAGAGGAGGAGAAGGTAATTTTTCAACAAGCGAAGAATACAAATATTCTTTACAGAGCTGACAATGGAGGTGATGATGTGTTTTTTCTACATGGCATTTTCATTTGCAGGTATCATTTTCCTGGGCCCAATTGAAAAATGCAACCATACCTTTATTTTTCTTTAAACAAGAGCTTAGATCGCATATAGTAGGATTTTCTGTATTTACCAAAAGTAAAATCATGGGCTTATGTGCTTTGATAAGTAAGTGCAAACTGCCAGACTAGGGCCTCAATATGCACTCTTGCCTTTAAGAAGCCTTTTCTTCTTAAACCTACTTAAAATTGTTGATTTTAACTGATTTCCAGTTGGACTGGATCTAGCATAACATCAAAATGTGTGCTAAGGCCTTCAGCAAAGTATTTAAGTCTATGAGCAGTTATACTTCTAGGGACACTACAGAGAATGTAGTATCATGAAATGCTCTATTAGTAGAGATGCAAGATTTAGATGTCATTGCATTGATGAACTTGGAAGCAGTGCGCAGAATAAAGCATAGCAGTGATATGATTGGCTCATTTAGTTTACCTAGAAGACAAGTTTGCTTTCAAAATCGCTGAAAGAAATCTAGAGCATTTGTAAGAAGCATGGCATAAAGGATATTGTGACAATAAAACCTGCATGTGAAAAATGCCTAGATGAAAATCTTCGCACTAGTGTTAGCTGAACGCCCTGAGGGCAACAATTTTGAAGTGGCTTTAAGAAAGGTATCATCCGCCAGCTTTACAAACATTATCTGGAAGGAAATTTATGTTTCTAGGAGAGCAACATAGATTTTTTTATAGATTTTCTTCTTAATCCACATGTGTCCATGAAAATACAAGTGTGAGAAGTTACTCAGAGTTATTTACTTGTGCAGACGAATAACGTTCAGTTGGTAGACCTGCCCAAATTTTATTGATGCAAGACTTATGTCCTTTTTCTCTGATGTTTTGACTACTAAGCTAGAAAGTAAGTACATCTTATTATCTTTATTGACAGGAATCATGTTGTTAATTTCATTGAGGGTTTTTGCTCAAGGAAGTATCATTCCTCAATTTATGGTGTAAATTTAAACAGTAGCAAAAATCCCAAATGCAATTAACACTATACATAGTCTGAAATACTAATGATGTCTAGTTTATATTTTTATCAACTGTTGAAATTCAGAGCTCATAAATGTCTCATCCTGTCATAAACTGCTCAAGCTGAATTCTTTTCAGTGTCTACCAGACACATTCACTCCCAGGCAGATGATACATAATTGAGCAGATTCCTTACTAGATCATTAAAGACCTCACAGTAAGACCTTATCTAAGAACTCATAGTACAGAGATATGATCTAGAGATGGCAAAGATCGTTCATTATTGGTCTGATTCTGCAGGACAGCAGACAATGTAAGTGACAATCTAAGCTGACGCTGGAAATATATCTAGAAATGTTTCTCTGAAAGTCCAGGCCAGCTTCCTATTATTTATTGCAGACTATTGCAGAGAGGCAGCCTGGAAATTTGAAATTATTTGCAGAACTAAGAAATTTTGTAAAGAACTATAGTAAAATACCATTGCTAGAGTAAGGAAAGACATAACCTCCTAATCATAAATAAACCATGAAGGTCATGGTCAACACACAGATGACAGAATGCAACTGAAGGACCACTTCAGTCAACTCAGCCTCAGGCACTGGAGAAAAATTGTATTTAAGTGTACTGATATGTCAGAAGGCAATAATGAACCAGAAATACCATCAACTTCAGGATGACATTCGCAGAAACCTGAACTCTGAGACCATTGATCTTTTGTGTAAAGGCAGGCAGAAAATGATTGCAGTTGACAGAAACTGTGAATTTGAAAGACAAATCTTAATCCTAAATCAGAAATAATGAAACTAATAGTGGTTGTGAGCAATGTACTGTACATACATATAGCATCATTGAATATATAACACCAGTGCAACAGAGAGTTTAAAAATAAACTGAAAATAATCTGATGGTAGAGGTTAGTAAACACTTTGGTATAAATGATGTACTTTCAAAGAGAAAAGTAAAATATTTAAAAGAGAATAGCTTGAACTGATGAATGGCATCCAGATCGCTTTATATCTGGAAGAGTCATTGCTAGTCCCACTAAACCAATCTTTTAAAAGGAGTTAAAAGGCATCTGACATTTTTCATTTGTAATCAAATAATTTATAAGTATAAATTACATTTTTAATATGTAGTTATCTGAGAAGATCTTCACCACGTTTTCATATGGTGAAATCTGACATTTCCTTGTTCCAAGTCGATTGACTTACGGTGACGTACATTGGCTAAGCATCTGGCACTTTCATTTTACCACTCCCATCTTCAGACTCTTTCCACTGAGGATTTCAGATAAAGGAAAACAGAAACAGATTTTTCAAAATGAGTTTCTAATATTTAAATGGCAGTATGCATTTTATGTAAGAGTTTTTGAAGAAACATTGCATTGCTTAATGTATTAAATTCAGTACAGCCACTGGGGGGTGGGAGGAGGTGGGGAGCAGGGGGAAAGCAAAGCTAAAACATCACCTGCTGTGGCAATGAGCCTGAATTTTCACTCCCTGATAGCCATTATATTTACAGAAGAACAGTGTGTCCTGATATTGCTGAAGCAAAGAGACTTATGCAACCTTTGATTTGACAACACAAATAAAATGAGCATTTAGGAAAATTTAGAAGTCAGTAAGTACAGTTCAGATTTTTTTTTTTTAATTACTACATTTAACCATAACATCATACTTTTCAGAGACTGATGATTAAATGGACTTTAGGGTCTACCTCTTTTCATGTCTACATTTTAATGAATGCAGATAGATAATATTCATGGTTTAATTTTATGCAGTTCATGCAGTCACAATTTAACCATCAGAACTGTATGCCTCAAAAAAAGTAGAGACACTGTAAAAGTGGAGAAAAGTGAAAAGTATGAGCTTTAACTGCTGCATATTTTTTCTTAGTTACATATGCACAAATATGATTTTTTACATGGTTCTTGTGCTTGTGCTCTCCGCAATATTTTAAAATGTATCTTTGCTTTGGTAGCTGAATTCTTATTGATGTTTTAAATACATACAGTAGAAAAAATATTCAAACTAAGCTTGCAAAGATAAATGACTTACTGTTTTACTACTAGACATTTGATAGCATTGTTAAATGTACTGGTTTAAAATTTGACTTTAACAAAACAGGGTTGATTTTTATTTTATTTTATTTTATTTTATTTTATTTTATTTTATTTTATTTTATTTTATTTTATTTTAGTGCTGTAAATAATTAAATTAAAAAGAATAGTCCCCAAATGTTGAATGAAAAGTGATTGTAGAAGCAAAATGCAGAGGAACTGCAGAAAATTTACACTTGGCATCAAAAATGGTGTCTCCTACAAGACTAGCAGATTAAAAGCTTTGACTCCAACAATACACTTCATCAGGTGTTTCTCATAACAAAGAAAAATAGTGCTTGGTGTGAGCTGTGCAGAATGATTGCAGAACCATTGTCAAGCCTTGTACTGAAAGCTAATCAACACGGTTCAGTCAACAATCACTAGATGGAAGAAAAGATGAAAGTCCTGCAATTATGCAATCGTCTTATATATTGAAAGAACCACTGCCCTACACAGAAACAGAAAATTGACAGTGCATTTGCAGTGGGCAAAGACAGCTGGTTCCTCATTTTACAAATGTGGTGTCTTTCCACAATTCCATTTTTCTTGATGTAGGTTTCTCATTACATTCACGGTGTTTTGGTGTGCAAGTCTAATTTCATGAGAAAAAAACATTCTCAGAAATATTAATGGATTGTTGCTGAAAAGAGAGGGAAGAAACAAAATAAAATAATTGCAAGTCAACTCGGTGATGCTAAACAAGAAGTAACTGACCTATAAAGCTTCACTCAAGTTGCATTATCTATCAATACTGGAAAACTGTGAGCATTAGAAAATTTATTCACGTGCTTGTGTTAGCCTTAACAAAATCTGGTATTTTGCTTGGAGTTAAAGGAAACACTTTAATTCTGAGTGTCTAAAAATTCTGAATTCTGCAAGCTAAGTGATACATTAGATGCTACGACAGCTAGAAACACAACTGAAAATAAAACACTTGTCCATTTCCCAATGCCATTTTTTTCAGAATAGACTCTCTAAACTGAGTTTTGTTTGACTTTGCTCTTTAAACAGTGTTTGTTTGCTAGAAGTCACTAGAGGACTAATAATCGCCTTGTATGCTTTGGTTAACCAGTTGGCTACTAACCCAGAACACTCCCTGTTGCCCATGCCAAAGTAAATGTTTTGAAACTGTATCAGGATCCAGCTCTGGTTCAAACTGAAAGAATGCAGGAGAAATTAGTGTGCTGATAGGTCCCTCCTGACTTGCAACTCACATTTAACTTTGCAGGGTCTTAATGAAACTTAATTGTTTTCTGAAGTTCCGCCCCATCCATAATCTTTCTGCAAATGGAGGTCAGAGACAATTCAGTGGCTGCTCTGACAGGAGTGAACAGGAGTCCATTGAAAGTCTCTGCAAGTAGCCTCACTGCCTCTCCGCACTGCCTCAGGCTCATCGTGCAGGACCTTTAGAAGTCACTAAGCTAAACCCTAACCAGAAAATGAACCAACAAAACTAAATGGCTCACCTGAGTCAATATTTAATGAAAAAAGCCCAAGCAAACACACACCCCCAACCCCCCAAACCTCACCCCTCTCGCCATCCAAATTACTCTCTTCTGTCCTCTCAAATATTTGAGCACTGGTTCTGGACTGAAATTATTTTTGGTCTGTTGATTCAGAAGGAATTGAGTTTGGTCTGAGTGAAGAAAGAAGCTTTCTCATTTTATTCATCTCAGCAATTAGAATATAAAGATCTGAGGTATTCTAAAGTCATATGAGCATATTTTGACTTTTTTCAACTAATTCACTTCAGAGCAACTGAACAAAACAGAACAGAATCTTATCATATCTTTAAAAAAAAGAAATTGTTTGATGGTTTTTATAAGGAAATTACATGAATGTGAGACTGAACTGAAAAGAGAATAATAGCTCAAGTAGTTTGACTATATGAAAAAAGAAAGAATTATTCAGAAAATGGAGTGCAGAATGTATATAATGTTGATTTGTTGCAAGCATTAACTAAAGCACTCAGTGTTCTCCATAAAATGCACCTAGAAAATACCTTCCAACTTCAATATTATTTCACTGTTCCCATTACCAAAACTGAAATTAATCTCTTTTCAAATGTTTTATCTTATTCCTTGCTTTAGTTTTGTCTCGATATGACAGGACTTGGGTTTGCCAACAGAGGGCAATAGTCAAGCTAGGAAAGACTGCATCCATCATTTTTGCAACTTCTAATGAGTCAGAAGGACACATAGAATCCTCATCTGCTTTTATGGATATTGCTGTGTAATTGCAGTGTAATTATGGCGCACAACAGCTTCAGAAAATTATCTTTGAAGAAAACAGCTGGTTCTCTTTAACAAACAGAGATGAAATCTTGTCAATTTAAAAAAAAAAAAAACCAAAGGAAAAATACAAAAAAAATATGCCAAAAAAAAAAAGGCAAAAAAAAAAAAAAAAAAAGAAATAACATAAAAATTGAAATGGATAAATCAGACAAACTGCTATGAAAAAATAAGACTGAAGTATAAAACATTAGAAAATTACAATGATGTGAATGTGCTTTCATTATATAGTTTTATATTACAAAGCAAACAGGCTCATTGAAAAGATTTCCATTTTCCTTCTTCCACTCATGTGTAGTATGTAGGACCCTGATCCTGACAGCACTTCTGCATGCTTTCGACTCAGCAGAAGAAATCCCCTTGGTTTCCGTGGAATTTCACAGCCTGATAAGGCCAGCCCCAAGCCCCGCGCTGTAGCTCCAGAGCCATAGAGCTCGCCAGGCCTTGCTCTGACAAAGAAATACCAACGGCTTCTGCTGGGGAGGTGAGGGCAGGGTGCCAGGGCACCGATACCTGGGACCAGACTTCAGTGGGTGGCTGAAGGGAGTGGAGAAGGTGAAGGGAGAGGAGAAGCTGTGTACAGAGCTGGGCATCAGTGCTGCGGCTCTCAGGAAGGGCACGGCAGCCGTGGGGAACGAGTGCGTTGTGGGGAGCAGAGCTCGGAAGGAGCAGGTTTTAGCAGCCAGCTGGGGAACGGGACCAAACCGCCTCCACCGCAGGCCTGGACGTACAACAACCGACATTAGCTAAGGAAAGTGGATATGGGTTTAGTGCACTTCTGTAATGTGGAAACAATAAAAAAAGAGAAAGGAAATGGTGCAAAACACTTTTTAGTCATTACAGCAAGTATTTCCAAGACTTTTGAAATCTGTATTGATATATAAATATTATTATGTAATTAAACTTTACTAAAAATTAGTCCAAAACAACAGTTAAACGATACATGCAGAAACATATGTCATATGGCAATGCTCCGTAAGCCCTAGGGCTAGGAAGCTTTCAGTACTGAAGAACTTTATTTCCATATGGTAAAGTAAGTGAACTGAGAGAACGGCTTTATCTCACATAGATTACTTTGTGCATGTCCTGTGCAGCTCTTCTGTAGGCAATAGGTAGAGAGAGAACAGGAAAAAAACGTACATCATACTAGATGTAGTACCTGTGTGTGACGTTTACATGATGAATTTCACAGATTTGTGAAGTAAGTTGGACAATCGGACTCAAAATAGTTATTGAGCAGGGAAAATTAACTGTATTAAACTTGAATGCATGTGGCCAAGGTTATGCAGAGGAACTTTATTTGGCATATGGTATGATCTGTGAAACTTTGAAAAGGGTTACATTTTTGTTTATCAGAATCATATTTTAGCAATTTTTAATTTGCACATATTTAGATTTTTTTTTTAACACTTGAAATATACATTAATTCTGTAGGCTACGTCTGTGTTATATTATGGAAGCATCACTTGTGAGTCTCCAGTTAAGGATGTGCTTTGCACTTACAATAGGGTTATTAAGGTATAATGATACATTTTCAGTCAATTTAACAGCATAACTAATAATAAATTAAACCCACAGCATATGCTATGTAAAAAAATTAGCATTTCTGAAATAACTATTTAATATTCTTAATGGTGCGTGACTTTTTAGCTTCTTGCATTCCTTTTCCTTGTTTGTTTAAATTTGGTAGAAACAGTGATCAGGCTGAAGAAAACCTCAAATCAGAGACAGAGTTCACTCTTGCGTTTGTGTATTGTTTTCTGTGTCTGATGCAGCATAAAACTTGCCCAAGTATTTGTAAAGGCTAGTCTCTGACAGTTGATCCACTGTGTGGAAAACGCTATTCCTCCATTGAATGCAAGTTTTCATTTAGGTCGAGAGCTTTGAACAATGCTGGGAGTGGAGTGTCGCAAGCATGGACAATTGGAACTACAGCTGCAGTGCACTGGGTAGAGGCCCATGTGTTTGTAGCAGAAGGACTACATTCTCCCTGCCGCTTTCAAACGTGAGTTCTGCCTCTGCAAAATGGCACTGTGCCTGAAGAATATGCAGAGGGGCAACAGGTCAATTAAAAAATAAGGCAACTTCAGAAAAATGCAAGTTTGCTAGGAGTCTAACCAGCAGACTGCAAAGTACCTTCTGCACTGTTATCCGTTGCACAGCCTGGGGAAGAAATAATCTTAAACCATACCTCAGAGAAGCGTGTGGTTGATGTTGCTATTTATCCTGCCTGATGATGAAAGGTTAGGGAAACAGTTATCATTATGGCTATTTCTTGCCAAGAGGACAAAAAAGAAAAATGAGAAAAATGTCTTCATGAAAAGGCAGTTGGAATGTGTTAGTGTCATTGGAGGAAATATTGGCAATTAGTGTAACTGAACAAAACATTGAACATGCTTGAACCTGTGTTTTAAATTTTTCAAGCCACGGTTCCATTATATGGAACTAAATATACTAAAAGCAATACTGGTGGGAAATTATGTGTAGACAATAACACAAGTTTTCCTATGAATTCTCCTGATTACTGAAAGAGATTTTTAAGTATTAAAATTAAATATGGACATCCATTTCAAGAAATGACTTCTCTGCTTTTGAATCAGTGTTCGGTTAATAATAGCACAGTTTTACCATGCAGATATTTACGTTTTTAATAACGTGATTATGAAAAATGTATTTTTTATATTGTAACACTCAACAACCAGCAGATGGGGTTTTTATTTTAAAAGAAGGACACATTCCTGCAGGAGTTAATAATTTAAGGACAGATAGAATCATAGAATCATTCAGATTGGAAAAGACCCTTGGGATCATCAGATCATCGAGTATGAAGTCAGACAATGGGAGGAAGAAGCAAGGAATTTTTTGGAACACCAAAGACAAAGAATTTATTTATCCACAAATAGGGATTACATAGACCGTGGTTAAGTAAGTGATACCACCATAATGTTGTAGTGCCAACACTGAGAATAATTGATTCACATAAACTTCAATGTAGTTCATTGCTTGGTTGGTTTTCTAGAAAAATCTCAAAGTTGGAAACACTGAGGATGAAACTAGCTGTGCATGCCAAATTTTAGGCATCACCTAAATGGTGTAGGCAGCACCTCTAAGTGCAAAGGGACTTCAAAGAAAGGAAGAAAGAATTTTTCAGATGGCACATTTTTGGCTTGATGATTTGGTTATGAAACTTCTTTACAGTTGAAGAGGAAGACTAGAAAGGTGTACCTGCCTAGGTAATAATGATTACTCATATTAGTGACGTAACAGTATCTAAATCCATAGCCAACCATAGAAATTGCAAATTACTTTAGGAATTTAGGAAGTATCTTTAAAAGTGATGCAAATGGATAGTTGCTTTTATTGTTCCTGAACAGAGCTTTAATAAAAATAAAGACGAGGTGAACTCTGTGAATCCCAAATCTTTTCAAGAAACCAGGGTAGGGACTTCTAAAATGTAAGTGTTTCAGTGCAGAAACAGAGGTTACTGCATGTGTTAAAAAAGTGAAATTTTTTTTTTTTTTTTTTTTTTTTTTTGGTTTTTGTTTTAGGGGTTTTTTTTTT
>VYZM01012610.1:50954-96227 GCA_013398915.1 Dromas ardeola
TTTTTTTAGTGCTGTGCTTTAGAGGAAGTTTTTCTGTCTCTTGGGTAAGTAAATGTAAAAAGCATTGGTTGGATGGATGTGAGAGCAAAGGTTGGTTGGATTTGAGGGCTCTCACAATGGCCAATGTGTTTTATTTCCTATTTTTTATCCTCTTGTTTTGCTACAAACTGGTTGTGACTTGGTTGCTTTTTATACGGGAAGTTAGTAACTTATGGCCATTTTTGTGCAATGGCTTTCACCTCTGTGTTACCAATTATGACACTGAGAAGCATAATGGAAACATGTCTGTTGGAAGGACATAGCTCACATGAGCAGAGTTTTTGGGGGGCTGACACTTCAAGGCCATGTCTCAGATTTATTTTTCATCATGCAGGAAGGCGGAGTTGAGTAGATAGATACAATTCTGTCTCTCAAGTGATGATGGGAATGTCAAGATTCTCAGTCTTCATTTTGGCAGCTCTACTTAAAATAGCCTTCTGAAGCTCTCTTGCTAGTTTAAACGTTGTAGTAACAATGTAGGTTTTTAAAAGCCTCCTATTTTATTTCTGCTTAGTTGTAGTGAGCTGTCAGTTTTTCAAAAAATGTTTTCTTCATTCTTGTTTATTTCAAGGTCAGACAGAAGAAGGACTGTGCGCACAGCAACTGAGAAAATGAAGCAAAATGTGTACTTTTCTGAAGTTCAGATATATATGAGTAGTTGACATAAAATTCATAAAGGTCAAACTGTTGATATTTTCACAACCACGTAAGTATCTATAGCTTCAAAACAGATGCATTTAAGGTAAGACATAGCTGTAATCATAAAAGTCTTGTATCTCAGTAGTTTTGTTTTGGGTGAGGTTTTTCCATAAATCTTAATGACTATATCGTTTACTTTTTACTCCTCTGAAAAAGTATATGGAATTTAATTCCCACTTTGTTAATCAAGCTTTGTAAATCACCGTAAGCCTCATTCCAAATTTAAATATATGATATCAGAAGGAGATTGCTATCCCATGTTGCTTCCATTTAGTTTGTACTGTGCAGATTTGTTTACTATGAGATGTCTTCAAATAGTATTTTCCTCAGTCCTTCTGAATCTGTCTATCCTATTAGCAGAATCTTTCGTGTTAAAAAATTAAATGTAGTAGTAGATTATGTCTCTCTCTTTCTACTAGTTCTGCTGCTGGAGATCACCTTTTAGCTGCTGGGGGAGACAGAGTTGTTCTCATTTTCTGCTAAAGCCCTCATCCAGATCTACCTACTTCTCAAATGCAGGTAAGCAGCATCTCCACGAATATAGCTTAACTTCTCAAGGAAAGTCACAGTCTCAACCAATAATATATTTTGATTGTCACTGCTAATTTTTGAAGTCAGGCTGGAATGACTTCATTGCCCAGCAAAAAGTTTTGTGTTCCTAAGCACTTCCCGCCGGTGCTATGGCCCGTCCTGCAAAGAACCACAGTTACACACAAGCATGCTCTATTGCCACCTAAAAATACCTTTGTCCTAACTCAAAACACTGCAAGCTATTTAAAATTTACCAGCTAGTGAATATGTTAGTTTAAAAGATTTGTTTTTAAATTGTCCTTTGTTATGAAAGGGGACACTCTACATATGTGAGTGCTTCCAATGTATTTCCTGCCACCAAGACCTCCATCTTCCATCTAGTCATTTTTAAGTACCCAAAGTTGGCCACGGGCCTGTTTCTGAGAGAGAGCTTCTTCACCAACATATGGCTGTGCTCAGAATGATTGCTCTGGCCTTCAGTCTGCTCATTTAAGTCTAATGAGGTCCGCAGAGGTGACTGTATGACTCACACAATGAAGTCATTTTTCCAATTAGCATTCTGACAAATGTATTATAAGTAGAGCTGCTTCAATAGGTTTCCACAGCTGGGAGAGAGATCGTGTATCACAAAATACTCAGTTACTTTCTTCTGATCTGGTCAGAGAAATTTCATTCACTCTTGGGTATGACTGTTCACACAACAGATGGGTATTTCATGTCTGAGGAGTGTGACCCATTCCTAAATCAAGCTCTTTCTGTATCTGCAAGCCAAAATGCTCATGCAAGGCACAAAATTAACCTTAGTCTTGAGTAGGTACTCATAATGTTCATTCTAAAAAGCCTTCCTTTTATTAGGAAGTCTTTTATTCATTATTGTGGGATATAATGTTTGGAAATGTAAGCAGATGACACCTAATGGAAGACTTTTAAGTAACCGACTGAAAAGCCATTCTTCCTGTGTGCCTATGCCCTTTCATTCTGGTATTTGTGAACATTCACTCAAACAGTTTTTGTTGCATGAATATGGGAGGAGGAAGAGAATCCAAAATCACCTAAAGAGTATTTATTATTTTTTATTTGTTACTGGCTAAGCATTATTTGTTATTTTCACATTTAAAAAATATTCATCTATTTAGAAAGCAGAAGCAAAACCACATGATTTAGCTAGCAGTTATGCTCTACAAAGTGTCAATAGTCAAAGTAAATTGTCAGCAATGAAGTTCAGTACATAAACTGTTCACAGATCTAATGAAAACAATGAATAAATTCATAGGAACTCAAATTCTTTACCAGGCAATCTGGAACAGAATAAAGTATTATACTATTTTAGATAATTTATGTATTATGAATAATTCAGCTATTACTAATTGGAAGTTTTCTACTTAAAAATAATAATAATTTGACCTTGTTTGATAAAAGATTGAAATTTCTATGAACAGTTTATTTTTCAAAATTCAGCTCTGTTGAGATATATAATCAGCATCAAGTGAAAACTACAAGGAATTGTGCAGAAGCTATTTAAGAGAAAAATAAGTCTCTGAAATGATTCCAAAAAGCAAGGAACCTGTGGCCTCCTTCCTTTACAAATTGTCTGAGTTTCAACAATGTTATGGTGCATTTCTAACTGGGTTGGTTTTTTTTTTTTTGTCTTTATTTCATTTTAACTTTGGGGCTTTGTTGCTGTTATGGTGGAAGCAGGTAGGGAACATGACACATACAACCAGAAAAGAAACATAATTTGACCACACTTCTTCAATAAAAGTCCCTTCTATGTGATATCTCTTTCGTATTTCAATAAATAGACCACCTTAAACTATGTGGGAGTGCGAGTATTAAAGGTAACGTAAAGTGCAAATTTAGTTTTACACTGTACACACCCAAGCAGGGAAACACTCTCAAAGTAGTGATCTTCCTGCCACCATGTTCTGACATAACTGAGTGAAGATTTGCAAAGCAGGGTGGTACCTGTTATTGGACCAACTGCCACAGCTGGGAAAAATTGTCGTTTTTTAAATACACAAGAACTCCTGTAGATTTGAAGTAAATGAAGGAAACTCCAAAGCAAAAAGCACTTCATTTGTTGCTTTCAAAATAGCATAAACAGCTGGAGCATGTCAATATGACTCAATACAAAGCCCTGTAACAATACTCAAATTAATTCTGAACTAGACAGAATGAGGCAGTGTTGCCTGGACAGAGAACTGTACTAAGGGGACTGCAGCGCTCCCTTTCTGGATGCCCTTGCAAACTTCAGGTAAGTTTTACCACATCGTTGATATGAAGCACACAGATAAGCGATCCTGAACTGCAGTGAGCCACTGAGTCATTCAGATCCCTGTGCCCCACTGATTTTCAGTTATAATAGCTGCCTTTGGGAACAGAAGTTTTCTTACCCATTGTGAGATGGATTTCACTTCTTTTAGGTGTCTACAGAATAAATACCTACAGCTGGGGCTGTAGGCTGTCTAAGGCTGTTGCTTCAGGTTCCCACTGTGGAAGTGGGGTAGAAGAAACGTGGACACAGTTCATCTGACCCACTTTCCCCAGCAAATACTTCAGCAGCAGACAACTTGCCTACCAAACAAAGGGACGAGAGAAGTCCTCTCTGTTTCACGCAGTGATCTCTAGATTTATAGGTAAGGTGGTACAATCCACGTGTTTTTTCTGTTTGATTTTGGTTTTGCAGAACAGGAAAGTTTTTTACTTTTGTTTACCTCTTGCAGTAATACTATTTCCTATTTGTCTCAGTTAACATAGGCTGTTGTGAACACTGCTCTTTACAAACATGATACTGTAGTCTTCAGAGGTCTATTAATGTATCCCTCATAGTCACTTAAAATTAATCAGCTAGAATATTATCTTTGTATCTTTTTCTTCTTGTACAGAGCAAAACTAGCCCTCTCCCTAAAAAAACCCCATGCATTTAACAGATCGAATAGTCTGGCAGAAAAATCAGGCTGGAAAGGGTGGGCTAGAAAAAAAAGAGCAAGGTAGTAGCCTTCTATGATTCCTGAGGAGACAATATATTTGATGATCTCATCATGAAGGTTACTAAATAAATGAAAGTAAATGGCTGGTTGATTCCCTTTAATTCAACATGTGGTGTAGACACTTCCTTCCCATTCCCTCACTACAGTACATTGGATCACATTAGGCTTGACAATAAGGATTGACTTAGTGGTTTTCAGTTCTGTGTAGTGATTTTGATCCTTTTTCAAAATGATTTACTGATTGCTGTAATGTGCTTTCTAGCTCCTCATTTTCTTGGTGGTGCTTTGGTTAACTTTTTTTGGAAATCGTTACTAGAACTTTATTGACATACATTAGCTGATAATTTCCAAATCTCCCGATTAGCTATTTCTATGTTGGTTTTGTTTTCAAATCACTGGACTTTCAGTTCTTTTCTTTTTTTTTTTTTTCATTCTCCCCTGTTGTGTGGAGGAGGGGATGAGCATAGTTGTCAAAGACAATAACAGGCTACCAAAGTTACTATCGCATTAAGGCAGGTATGAATTTTAAAGCGTGTTTGACTTGAAGCAGGAACGCAGTACAAATGCAAATATTCCCCAGTGTAAAATAAAGCAAATGAAAGGAAATGAACATAAAGTACTGATTCAATGGTTCATAATCAATGCTAGAAAGGATGTTGGAATGGATGGTTTAGAATTTCTGAAGATGGTTACACGATATTAATCCACTATCTTGAGTTATTTAATATGTCCTTGATAGATGCTAAGGCATTGGTGAGGCTTTGCATACATCCTGGAATTAGTGTCATTTAAAGAATTATCAGTTTTTATCGCCTCTCTTGCCAGTCAGTACAAGTTAACTTATTAGACTGTAAGAGACAGAGAATGATGGAGACTGCAAATTCTTTTTTCAAATTTCTCATAATCATCCTTTCATGTGACTTTCATCCTTATTGCTTAACGGCTACAATCTTTCTCCAATTTATTAATGGTAGAACTTTTGCTTTTAAAAATTGGTTGACCCAAGTAAGTCTTACAAATGTCTTCAAATATTTTCATGTATCCAGTTTAATTAATATGTTACTTACAGACTTTAACAAAAATCATTAGATATGGGCTTTTTCACCATTACATATTTTAATGGCAAAATCAATCAATTTCTGGTTTATATTATTAATATTGATTTACTTTCATTTTCCAAAAATACCCATCTGATAGCATAGTGCAGTGGTGCTGGTACTTCATCAGGTTTAAAGTCATCTTTTCAAAGAGATTTTGATCTTAGTCAGGACTGTTTCAACCAAAGTGGACTGATAATCAATAGAGGGAAAAATGTTGCTGTGCTTTTGGGACAGAAAAATTGGAATTTCAATCTATTTTTTAACAGCTAAAGCAAGCAACTTCTTCCTAACTTGTTTTTGCATGCGTTGTAAAAATGAGAGTGTAGCCAGACCCCTGAGGTTATTTGGTTTAGTTTAAGCAGACTGTCTCTGCTTTTTTTTAATGCATGTTCCACTTCTGGAGCGCCCATCTTTTTAAGACACCTACTGCTTATGTAATCCATTGACTTGCTCCTTCTGGAGCTGGTGAGACTGCCTTTGACGACAGATATTACTTGTTGTGGGTAAAGAATCCAGAAGATGAGGCTTCAAAATCCTATAGGCAGTCAAACCTGTTCCCACAGCTTTCAGTGAGAAGTAACTGACAGTACAAGCTCATTCTGTTGATATTGGGCAAGTGCTGACCTTAACGACACGATAGCTAGAGATGTGAGAAATGTTCACAATGAAGCCAAACCCCTCTGAAGTTTCATACTTTTAGAAAAGTCCTGCATGTTAAAACTGGGGCAAACCTACTCTTGAATTCAAAAAGATTTTGACTTTCAATTAGGCTCAGAACTTCATACTAGTTCAGAAGCCATTCAGAGGTTTGTTATCCTATTTATAAGATTTTGTAAAATAGTGGATGAAATACAGTACTTCCCTCAGAGGAAGCTAGTACCAAATCAAAACCAATGTGAATATTCATACAAATCTTCAATGAACCATCACAAAATTTTTCATGGATCTCATAATATAAAATGATCTATTAACTCTATGGTTATTGTGTTAAGATAACAAGCACATTCATTTAGATTCTTCCATTCATTTTAACTTCACAATATTTTGGTGCGGTCATCCAGCCAACGGCCCACACATTTCTGGCCTCGAGGCTGGCTGAATCCAGGTGGATTTGTCTTTCAGAAAACTGATATTACTACCCTGATATGGGAAAAAAAGCCTCTGACTGCATCTAAGGTTGCCAGACATGACTCAGTCCCCGAACCTAGAATCCTGCACTGTGCAGTGTTTTTGCCATTGCACATCCCAGGCCTTAGGTTATGGGAGGTGGGGGGAGAAGAGAGAGAGAGAGGTAGGGAGAGAAGGAAAGTGTCGTGTTGCCTACATTCCTGCTGGACCAGTTTTGCACTTGCATAACTGTGGACATAAGTGCTACCTGCATTTGGATGTATTTTTGTGAATGACTGCATTACAAAGCCAGTGAAGCTCAAGAAACAATAAAGTATTGGCTATTTTACAGTCATACATGGTTATGGTGCATGTGCCGAATTATGGCCAGTAAACCGACTGTGATATGGAATGTGTAAATGTGATTTGCTTTGACCTTGGTATGTGAGGGTATCACCAGGCATATATTTTCACTCAGACATGTAACTTAGCGTTGGACCAGAGCGAACATGCACTAGGACATGTGATTTGTGTATTTGTAACAGAGGGAGGGGGCTTGTACTAGGCATGGGATCTTTGATGCAGTAAATATCCTCAGTTATGGAGACTGGAGGGAAAGGAAAAGGTGAGAAGGTCAGACTGTGACTGTCTAAGGAGGTAAAAGGAAGAAAGACTGTTTCTTCCTTTGTACTCACCTAACAGTGGCCTGCGAACCTTCTCTGTCTTAGCACTATTTGGACCTGTTGTAAGGTCATGCATAAGAGAGTAAAAAGGGGAAAGCTTTCTTTGTCAGCTGTTGTATAGAGACGCAATGGACAGGGACAGTCTGGCCTGATCTAATGACAAATTCCGATTTTCCAAGCTGATTTCAGAAAGGTAATTGGAGCTCATAATACTAAATAAAACTTTGTGTCTCTCTGCATTTGATTTACTGAATATTTGAAAAAATATATTAAACTGGCACTTAACCTTCAAAAAATGAATTGTTTTTCCTTTTCTCTTCTTTTCATCTATTGATAGTGCTATCTCTTGCAACTTATCAAAAAACTTTAAAATAGGACTATTCGTGAAAAACTGAATGAGTAAGATTTTTACTCCAGCACGCTGTAAAGATCATATCAAGATTGGCAAAATGTATCACCTACTTGGACCTGAAAGCTGTGATTTCAAGTATATGAACTGAAAAGCCCAGTGTAGAAAAGCCTATGACTCAGCTGTAAGACATTTCGTTACATGAGAGCCGCCATGTGCCATTTAAAATGTATAAGTGTCATCATAAACCTCCCACTCTCCTAAGAATAGAGCTATCACTGGACCCTGTTATCTCACAACCCCAAGGTACGATATGATAATGATACTGCTTAACACCAGTGTATGGAGAGAGAAAACACTGGAGATGCCGCAAGCATCTCAACTATAAAGAAAATCAAATTAAAATATTAATTTACTGATTAATATAACATTAGATGACCCATTTCTCCAGCTTGTTAAACAACAAAGACTCGCAAAACTAAATAAGGGCCTAAGAGACAAGTGTTTTAAGAATTCCCATAGAGATGTTTAGCTCCTTTTTAAACATCATTAAAGATGTACTTTGCATATAACAGGCAGTTTTATTTTTTTGCTGCACTGACAAGTCCTGCTTGTGTTTATTAATGTACACTTTCAAAAAAGTTACAAAGCAGGGTGTTTGGTCACAAAGTTTGAACAATCAGATCCTACCAAAGAATGACAGAACATGAGTGCAAGCCAGACTTGTGGGGAAGAAAAAACAAAATCTTGCAGCTAAATCATGGGACAGAGGGTCCAAAGTTTGATGTTTAACTATGCTACAAAATTTAACCATTTGTACCCTCTGTGCCTCTATTCTTTACCTGGAAATTGGGGGTGAGAAAAGTCCATTTGCTGATCTTTTCTATGTTAAAAGCCTGCTGTTTGGGATAATGGGAAACCGCAATACACAATTTTTAGAAAGGAAATGGCAACCTAAGTTAAAGTAACTTACTTTAAAACTAAAGAAAAGAAAAAGATTAAATCCTGGAGAAAATTTTATCCCTGTTGAACTGTGGTTATGTCCCATGACATCAGAATATTGCTTGAATTGCTGAAAAGTATCAGTAGGAGTATTTAGCCAAGTTTCTAAAAATTATATCTCTCCCTAAGTCAAACACTAATAATACTAGAATTGTCACTGAACTCCTATGAGCCAAACTGTGACTTATTAGGGGAAGAAACTGTGAATCTTCTATTCCCATGGATAAACACCTCTGTCTTTTCTTTAGTGATCCACAAGATATCAGCCTGTGAGCATGGATGTTCACCTTGCATCTTACATACTATATATATTTTTAAATGAGTGCAAAGGGAAGAGAGAACTATGAATTCCAAATTGGCCAGAAAGAAACAACTATTTCTGAAACAGGTTCTTAATATTCCCTTTCTGCAAAGTTTTGCAGTTCTAGCCTTGGCCCCCTCATATATGTGATTACAAAAGCTGCAAATAAGGCAATTTGGGCTTCCTAAAACACAGGGGGGAGAATTTGTCCCCTATACATACAGCGTTTAAAGTTCTTATCCCTCTCTTTTTTGTTTGTCCCCCGGTCGCTGCCTCCAGGGTACCAGCTATCCTTATCCCTGCTCCCATGGCAACAAGTCACTGTTCCAGCAGCAATGACTCTGTCTCTTCATCTCCTCCCTCCGCAGCTATGTTCTACAACATGGAAGTAGCTTGATTTTCTCTCACTACTTTCTTTCCTTTATTTATCAGGCCATCTGTGTTCATTCCAAAACCTCTACTGTGAATATACTGATTCTGTATGTGGCTCCACTTTGGCAAAAAAATGAGTGAATTCAGGCCTGTTTTCTTCTCTCAACATGCTCTGAACTCTTCTCTTCTATGCTTGGCTGTCTGAAAGAGGAAAGAACTATTATTATTTTAAACATTGTCCTCCCACATTTCCATGGCAGGATCAGCACGAATTGAATTGGAACCACAAACATTTTAAAATGTAAATTAGATTAAGAAAGGTTAGAGTTGTATGTGCTTTAAAAGCACTCCAACTGGCACCACACTCATTTTTGTAGGCAGTTTGTGCACAGAAAAGATGATGTGAATTTTTGAAACAATTTGCTAACACCAAATGAGAAAAAGATTTTAAAATAACGGTTCCCTTTCATTTTTGGTTGGCTCCTTAACATGCTGGAAAGCATTTTATAACACAAAATATTCATTTGGGACCATGATTCAATTGTGCAAACAAGCCAGTAACAGCTAACAGTTCCAGAATCAATATGCAGCCATTTAAGAATGTGGAAAGTACATGGACCCAAAATGACAAAAAGAAAAAAAAGAAGATAACAATTTAATGGTAAGAAAGAGGTAAAGTTGCAGTGGGGGAGTTATAAATCCCAGGAACATGGTAACCGAATCAAATTACAGGTAACAGTAAATGTGTCATTTTTGAAACAATTTGCCGACTTGTTATTGTTTGGAGTAAAACAATGTCGCTGCTGAAGAATACATCACTATACATTACAATGACTAGCAAGTTATCCACGCTTTTATTGCAAAGCGATTTTGTTTTCTATAAATTTTTCCTGTTATTTTTTTTTTAAGATTTAAAGGGTTTGGGAGCTGAAAGTTCCTTTAATCTTAATGGGAAATACAGCATATTTAGTAATTGTCAGATTGCAGTCCTATGTTCAGATGGCATTTTCTGAGATGGTGTTTTCTCCTAAAATATAACTAACTGTATCTCATATAGCCCTTGGTTACCTTATTTTTGTGGGGAAGTGCTGGTTTTGCATCTATGCGACGTGGGGGCCAACTGGATAGAAAGCAGCTAGCTCTGCAGAGAGGGACCCTGGGATCCTAGTGGACAGCAAGTTGATCATGAGTCAACAGTGTACACCACAAAAAGGTAAAGTCCATACTGGGCTGTATGAGCAAGACCACAGTCAGCAGGTCACAGGAAGTCTTCATTTCCCCTGCGAACTTGAGTGCGCGCTCACATCCGGAGTGCCACGGTCAGTGTTGGGCTCCCCACTACAAGAGAGGTACCAACAAATTGGAGCAAATCCAGGGAAGAGCTACTGAGATAGGCAGGGGCTGGAGCACATGAGATGCTGAAGGAGAGGCTGGTTTATTAGCAAGGCAAAAAGAAGGCTAAAAGGTGATCTATTTCCTGTCTTTAAGTACGTAACATGTGGTTATGGAGGAATAGCGGCAGATGCACGGTGAAATGACAAGAGGCAACCATAAAAAAACTGAAACATGAGACATTGCAAGTGAACTTAAGGAAAAAATCCTTCACTTAAGGAAAAAATCTTCACTTAAGGAAAAAAATCTTCACCGAGGGAATGGCTAAGTGCTGGACAGGCTGTCAGAAAAGGCTATGGATTTTCCACAAGGCTTTCAAAACTTGACTGGGCTGTGCCCTAATTAACCTGTTCTAACTTCTGAGTTAGTCTTGGTTTGGACAGAGGGTGGGACCGGGTAACCCACAGAGGTCCAGTCCAGCTAAGATTATCCTATGATTCATGAGTCTATGAATATCAGTTCCCTAGCAAGATGAATCTTCACTGTTCTTTCAAGATTCCCAGAATAGGAAATACTAAGGAAAAAAGCAGTAATGTTTGCACATTAGGACAGACTAGCCTACAGAAATGGTTGATTCAGACTCTTTTGAGTAAGTCACTTAAACGGTTGTAACCTTGGGCAAACAACAGAGCACCTCCATGCTTCAATTCTCCTTCAGTAAAAGAGAATTAATAACATTTCTTTATATTTTTTTCGAAGAGCAATTCACCTTTATGCATTAAGGGTTTTTGCAGACTGAGACAAATCAGCTAGTGATCAGAGATGCTATGGTATTATAGCAATTGTGCATCTGGTCAATAGAATACATGGGGGGAAAAAGAGGGTAAATAAATGGTCCCAGAGACCTTCTTCCTGGATGTGGAAACCTGTTTCAGATATGTCTGTGATCCAAATAACTGTTAGAATTATTATGTCCAATAAACACTTTGATAAGGGATATAAACTCAAGGAAACAAATGTCCTTTTCTCTCCCAATCTTCCAAGCATTCCTTAATTGATGCCTCAACACCTGGCCTGCCCTAAAAGAAAATGCTGTCTCCAGGTCTTGCTTCATTCTCCTGCCTGCTATTGCAGGTGGAGTGCTCTACTTCTTGGCTGTATATTGAGACACTGTAGGTGGTAGGTCAGTACTGTGTAAATGTTTTGTGGTTAAAACCCAAAGATGTGATTTGTGTTTATAAGCTTTAAATTGCCTTCCTGACAAAGTATGCACAAGCTGAAAGCTTCTGCTCATGTAAAATTTTGATGGATTGCATTTTATTGGAACTTATGAATAGCTCTTTGATTTGAAACAATGAACCCTTTAAATGCCTTTGGAAATTATGGTGGGAGACAGGTACTTGTCTCCCTCCATCACCACCATCAGAGTGACTAAAAAGCTATTTTTCAGAGCACACACATACAGACGCATATGCACTCACCCAAATATACACATGATCACACATTCAAATTTACAGAACATGTCAAAGCTGACTTTTTTAACTTGGTATTAGATACCTGATTTTCAGAAATAAGCTCAGTGCTAAGTACTCAGAATACACAGAATGTATAGAGTTATGTCTATATCAGAATATACTGTATTTTTATATATATTTGTGTATATACATGTACAAAATATAGATATTAAACATAATAATTTATATATTCAAAGACACAGGAATTCTATGAAAATTATTCTGTGTTTTTCACCTATAGCTGATTTGGTTAATACCCTACTAGAAGAAACAAAGACTAATATATTTTCCCAGGACTTCGGAGTGTGTGAATATAGAGATTTATTTATGCACATGTATCTTCAATATTCTCTTTGTATTTATTTATAGCTTAAAATGTCATTGTCACATTTTAAACACATCTTTTATGCAGGGGTCACTTGGTTTAGCACTCCCAAGTTAAAGGGTGTGCAAAGTCAAGGGAGTATATAGTTAAGAGTAATTCTTTTTTTTCAGTGGAGTCCTTCAAACCAGGAAACTTTGTGTTTCATATATACGTGTATTTGACAGGAAAAGAAGGACAACGAGCAGAGTTAAAACTCTTCGTGAAAGTTTGACATTTTTTCTGGCTAAGAAGCTTTTAGTGGCAATAGTTAAATGTCAAATATGATTAGACAAAACTGCTGCTTAAACTGAAAATAAATTGGAGCATACTTGTGAAGACTGTCTATCAGAAATTTAAAAAGTAGTAGTGCATAATTTATCAGTGTTAATAGCCTTAGGTGCATTTCGGGGGGAATCAACCTAAACAGTTAAACTATCACATCACGATACATAAAATGTAGTTTAATTAATAAATGGACATTCTATTGCCTTTACGGCTACAACAAATCAATCCTCCTTTACCTTCTGTCTACAGTTTGGGTTCCTTTAATGGGTTTTAATGGGTTTTATTCTACACTCACATAGCAAAGCTTATTCATTTGCTTCCTGGAAGACTTTCTGTACTTTGTGGCATAATCTCACAGTGTCTTTGGTACACTTACACCAAAATATCACTATGGAGAAAAATAATAATGCTGTCTGTTACCCTAAAGCATCATTCATTACTCCTGAGATGACATGCTTGGTTCAAGCCTACCTAGGAAGTAGAGAAGTTACTGTAATGTATTGTAGTTCCTGCCAATAGACTAAGTCTGTGAAGCCCTTCAGTTAAAACGTTTTCTTGGGAAAGCAAGGTGTTTCCAGTTGCTCTGAATGGTTAATGCAATACTTTGCTTGTGTAATCCCAAGTCAGTTGGCAAAGGAGAACTTTTCCACTATCTTCTGCAAAAGTAAACCCGATGGACCCATGTCTATACAATAAATGGAATAATTGCGTTGAGAGATAATGAAAAGTATTTTGAGATGACAAGTCCAGATCTGAGACCTGTAGTGCTGGAGGTTTTTGACTTAAAACAAAGTTCATTTGTGACTGTTTCTGTGAAAATATTATAATATCAGACAGCATTTCATTTGCCAGTCTCTGACATTCATAATATGCAGTTAGCTAAAACAACCTGTAGAAAGTGCGGCAAGGGCACAAAGGCATAGGTTTGGGGATGACAGTGGAAATTCTTAGTTCCTCTGAATTCTGAGAAAAAATGCCAAATAGTCTGAGTATGCTTAGAATTTCAAATACAATACCTGAATTTGTTTATCCTCTTATATTAGACAGTTATTAAACTCTAGCAAAAAGGAAGTAAAAAACACAATGAAGACTTCAACAATGTCACAACGTGGAAAACTGGGAAGAATCAGGACCAAAAATTAATAATGAATGCTTATAAAACCACTACAATTTGTGATTTATATACCTGTGATGTTTTGTCAAGGTATTTATGTAAACTACAAAACAAAACAGTTGTTAAATTTAATATATTAATTGAAATATTTCCCAAACAGCTCTCTCATCTGCCATGGTATCTGGTTTGCTCCTTGGGATAATTTTTCATAGGTAGCACTGCTTAGAGGAATCTTAAGACAGTCTTATGGCGTTTTCCAGGAAAGGAAAATGACTCTTTTACATCCCTTATACTGCTGTAATGATGTTAAGCACATTTTAGATGCAGCTGAGTATCTGTCATGAAGGTTTTTCCCCTTGTTATGGGACTGAGTTCTGCTTCCAAAAGAATGAATTAGAGTTTACTTTATTAAAGAATATAAAACACCTGAATAATCTGTCCTCAGACTTTATAGATGCATACACAGATGAATCCTCTTTGGAAGAGAATCTAACAATAAGAAATTAAGATTTTAAATATATATTATATATTTTTTAATTAATATAGTTTTTTGAAAATGTGTGGGAATCTTAGCGTAAGTCCTCATGAAAATGTAAACCTGCTATTTTCTATCGCAAAAAAATATGGTATAATCCTTAAACAGCCTACCATAATACAAGTGATAGATATGTGTCTGGTACAATACTGCTATTAACAGAACAGGGATGAATACACAGAAACATATAGAGACAGTAGTTCATAAATCAAGAAAATGTGGCCTGAAATACTACCACACACACAAAAAAAACCACCCTCCACAACCCTTTTTATTTTCTGCTTCTTTTCTTCGTCATTTCCACACACCTCAGGTAATTAGGTCCTGCTACTCTTTCTTACTTCTCACAACTTCCCTTCCACTCTATTTTAAAGCAAAATGTCTGTGGCTCTTTACGGATACTCAGATCTCCACTTCTTCTATAGAGCTCATCCACTGAACCAAAACCGCAAGCCAAATTGACACCAGCTGTGATCCATACCCAAAACATTGTCCCAAGAACCTACAAATATCATTTTAGAATTTAACCCACGATTCCCAAACCTAAACCGTTGCTATGGCAAAACCTATATGTCATCTTAAAAAGATACAGAGACACAGATCAAATAAAGAGCATAATATGTCACAGGCAGCATGTATGAATAGAAGCCTGACTCAGAGAAGGAATTCTTCCAGTTCCTGCTTTTCTCTGTTTATGAATTATTCTTGTCTTCCACACACAGTTGTCAAAAGAAAAAGGATTTTAGACAAAGTTATTACAAAGTAATAGCTTAGACCTCATTTGGACTCTCTCCAAATAACAGTATATCAACAATAACAAAGATGGAGGCAAGTGTTTTGTTGAAGATATTCATCAAAGAAGTGTTTTGTGGTTGGGCTGATCTTTTTTTTTTGGCTTCCTGCAGCTTCCAACTAATACAAATGAACCAAGTATAGTAAAAGGTTATGAGTCCAGTAGGGTGAAAGAGTTGTCACCACAAGAAGAGGGTCAAATGTAGCTCTAACTTTTAGGATTGCAAATATGGAGTAGTTCCATTGGCAACTGCTGTAAACTTTCACCTTTGAAAGTTTATTTGCCTTTAGAGAATTGTTCATTTGAGCCTCTTCAGGTAAAACTAGCTATAGCTCTAGTTCTGATTGCAAAGAACGCGGAGTCTAAATTTTGCTTTTGTTAGACTCTACATATCCAGGATAGGATTTTTGCAGTAGTCAGATTTTTTCATGATTTTATGTTCATTCATCTGTGCATATATAATCTCTAAACCTTAAGGATCTCTGTGATTTCTTCCCAGTTTGTTGGTTTGTGTTTTTTTTGTTATAGACAAAATAAGCAGCTGCATAGGTAGCTACCTCTATTAGCTACAGCTAATATTCTACATTCTGAAAAATGTTTTTTCTTCATGTCATCACAAATACTTCAGAGGATCTCATCAAGGTGTTGATGCAAAGCCTATTGTGTGACTTCTTATTATACATTTTTCTTAATGAGCCATATCCACTTTGAAGACTAAATTAGATTATCATCAGACTAACACCATCTACAAAACACTGTAAAAAGGTTAAACTCTCTTAGATGGGGTTTCTGGATATTTATATGGAATTATAAATGTTCCTGTTAGAAGGTTATCCTTGTACCCATAGATTAAGGCCACTGTATGAACACTCTTTTGCAAATCAATATTAATTAAAAATTATTATGATCAGAGAACTAAACAAAGGGCCTGTGCTACTAAAGAAAGGGTATGCCCCAGTGACAGATCACTGTTAAAACCTCTCATGCCATTGGGTGATATTTGCCATATGTCCAATGATTGATAGTAAGATTTAATGAGTTCTTACAAGCAATTAAATAATCAAGGGTTCCTGCTGTTACATGGCATAGCTTGATAGAACAGTGACAAATGAGAGAATATCTGCAACCTAATCAAAGGGACATATTTCCTTGGGAACAAAATAATATTATCCACCAGTGCAATCAAAGGACAAAAGAACACAGAGAGGACGCAACAGAATGAGATAAATTTTGTGCTCTTTTCATTATTCTGGCCATACAGTTTCCATTTATTGGATCCTATTAAATCAGAAAGAAAATTAGGCTACTTAAATATGTTTCATTTGTCATACACTGTTAGCTAGTGGGTACATATCCGTATCCAGTCACCTTAGGTCTCCTTTCTCCATGAAACACTGTCTTAAGTTATGCTTTCTGTATTCTTTTTTGGTATTTATTTCTATTGTGATTATTGAAGTCTTCTTATAGGTTTATTTTTATTTTCACTTTAAATAAAGGGGTACGGTAAAAGTCTTTCACTATGCCAACTTTGTCAATGATTAATGAGTTATTCTGAACATATGTATTTATGTTCTCTTAGAAGTGTTTGAAAATAATAGTTCATAATTAAAAATAGGAATTCCACTGAATTCATTTTGGAATTGCTTAGATTCAGATCATATATGCATTATAATTTGCAAGAGTTGTTATGCAGATTTAAAGTCTGCACCTTAATGAATTTGCAGGCCCCTGTACATTGTACACTAGAAGTGAAGAGTTTTATCCCGTACTGTAGCCTAGTGTGGCGACACACTTGCTTTTCTTCATTACTTTTTGCAACCAAAAAAAACGTCAAGAGTGACCTTCAGAAGACATTCAGAGAACTCAGGATTTCACTGACTATAGACTGAAAAATCACTAACAGACAGATTTATTTCCCCATTTTTAAGTTAAAATTGATTGCAAGTAATGGGTATAGATACATACAGGTAACAGAATATAGATCAGCTTATTCTGACTTTTAAAAAAATATTTTACCTTTGTGATTAGAGAAAGAGATTAAATGATCTACCTGGGTCCTGATTAATCAGTATTTAAAACCATAAACTTCAAATAGCCAAGCTGTCCCATACAAATCTAAATGTAAACTTCTGGCCAGAAAGATGTCAATAAAACTGTCTTTGACTTTGATGCAATTTTTCCTTTGATTACGAGTAAAGCCTTAAGATTCTTTCAACTTTCAAATAATTTCATGCTAACATTAGCTCCGCTCTTGATGTGAAATAGCATAATATTTTTAGGAGCAATTTGGTTTTTTCACTAGAAATCCAAGGTTTTCTTTTTTATTTCTGTCAAACAAATAAAAATATTCCAAGATAAGGAACTGCTTTATAGCTAAAATTTTCATCAGGAAATTTAAATATCAGACTGTAGTTCTTCTGTACTATATTTCAGGTAGCTATCTAATGTGTAGGATAAAAGTTACAGAAATGTACTAGACAAATAACAAAACAAGGTGCCCCTACTAATCAGTAAATATATTCAGATATTTAACATGTGATCCATCTTTAGACTGTGTAACACATGACCTTTCTAAATATATATTGAGGATTGAACTCTTTCCTATTTCTGTCTGTGTTGCTGCCATGTGAGAAGGGAGGTGAGCCCCTCTGGAATAGACTGACCCCAGGACAGGTTGTTCCAATTCCACCACACTTTCCCAGAGCCCGTTTCTCAGACTAGAGTTTAAGAAGCAGCAAACTGATGGCATAGCACATGTATACTCCACAGCAAAAACTCTAGTGGCTTTGGTAGCTAATATAAAGAGTTTTCATAGAATCCTAGAGTCATAGAATGGTTTGGATTGGAAGGGACCTTTAAAGGTCATCTAGTCCCCCTGCAATGAGCAGGGACGTCATTTCGTCTGTGTCTCCCACTTCCAAGAGAATGTGCAAAATTGTCTTACCCACAAGGTGGATTTTCCTTTCTTTATTTCTTTTAACTTTGTTCTAATGCAGGATGAACACAAGTTGTAAAACCTTGACATTTTCACAAAACAGAATACGTGTTTTCCAGCCAGCTCGATTCAACAGTGAGGGATGTATCACTGGTTCTATTTTTTCCACATGCCAGTACATTTCTTTTGTTTTTCCATACACAAAGCAAGATTTTTCCAGAGTATGTAGCATATTTCAGACATAAGTCACATTGCTTAACGCCCTAATGGAAGACATTCAGATACTACACGAAAAAGTCAGTGCAAATAAAAAATACATCAGATAACTATAACAGTAAGTTAAAGAAATCACCAAGTAAAAAGCTTCTTATTTTTTCAGTGATTTGAGTATATTTTGATACAGATTCTCTTTTATATGTATATGTAAAAGCTTCCTAATGACAATTTTTAATAAAATCTGACTATGATAAAGCCATAGTTGAGAAAATACCATAATTCTATCTTTCAGCTATGGACTATGCTGCTGAAGTCAGCAGTGATGTGTCATGAAGGTGGGATAAAGATGCTTAAACTAAAGCATATTTTTAGATTAGGAAGATATCCTGGGTTTCTGTAAGTCTTATATTAATTTGTCTACCCCCAATTTTTGCTTTGAGTTTTTATTCAACTCCAAATACGTAGGGTCAGGAACTGCTTAGAATTTCACTGTGGATATTTGGGGACTTGAGGGATCATGCTGCTGATGGGCCACACGTGTGCAGCATGACTTCAATGAGCCTATCAAACGATGCATCAATGTGGTTTTACATGGGTGTCAGTCAGATCACTGATGTATTGGGTCACATCAGGTCTGAGCTTAATCCGGTCTGAGCTTAATGCGACCTAGTGAAGATCAGCTAAATGAGATCAATGTATAGTGGCAAGTCAACAGCTCTTACTAAAATAGTAATTCTGTTGTTCCGAAAAGCAAACAACCCCTCAAAAATCAGGGAGAGATAGTAAGTTTTTGTCAGCATTAAATTCCTAAGGACTACTTTCAATCTATAAATTCACAAAAAGTACACACCTCATTAGATTCCGTACAGATTGCAAAGCTAGCTATAATGTAAAAACAGGCAGACAGTCTGTCTCAATATTATTACAGGAAGGCTTGGTTAAATTAATAGCTTCTCATTGATTAAAAAATCTTGCATTTTACATGTTCTTAAGTTGGTTCCCACCATTACCTTTCAATAACAGAATACGAGTCTTTGGAGAAATGTGGTTATATTGAACTACTGTATTGAAATACAAAGGTAGGCAAAATAAGTTGTTTACATTAGCCTATCATTGTTTCCTGACATAAAGTTCTGTCCACCTGAAAGAAAAAGACAATCCCATCAATGTGTCCTAAGTGTTTGCTGTTTGTTAATTTTTATAATATTCCTAAACTGTTAAAAATATAGTTAGTTTGGACCGGTCACTGAGCATGACTCCACCAAATCATTTCAGCCACAACTGCAAGTAAGAAATCTTTATACCCATGTAGCATTTACCACTACATACAACTCTCAGCTTTTGCCTATTCTTAATTACTGTATAAATCCATCTAGCAATAATTACACAAGTTCTGATCCACTAAAGTTCTTTGCAAATCATCCTAAGGACCCAAGTTATGAGTCTGATTGCTCACAGTTCTTTCTTTGCTAGAGTGAGCTGTTTGGTGCCAGTCATATTATGAACACCCCATCAAAAACCATTGTAAGAGCTTCTGCATAAAATTATTCAAATGTATTTCATTGGCATGCAATGCTGGAAGGCTTTTTTCGGTGTCACAAGATCATCTAAGTTGAATCCAAGTAGTACAAGGCCACAGCATTATTTTTTTTAATGTAAAGTGTTGTGATCGATGTTCTTTTCTACTTGTGCAAACTCAATCTACACCACAACCACTCTTAAGGGTCAAGCGTTCTTATTCCAGTCAAATAGCAAAGGAGGGATCGGATGTCCAAGCATGCCAATATGCTAAAAACAGCATTTCAAGAATAATGTTGCTTCTTGTTTTAGTGCCATACGTATGTCATCTCCTTTCTCAGCAAAAACACTGAATCAGGCAGCATGTTGTTGGATGCATGGCAAACAAATGGAAGCTGCTTGAGCTCCTGTGGTGTGGCTGGGGTATTGGGGTGTGGAAGGGAAGAGACGAGGAAGTTGACTTTATGGGGACAGGACAGCTGGATGATTTTCCCATGTCTCAGACTTTGGGATGTCACTTACAGCAGTGCTTTCAAACAAACACTGATTTTGTACACTCTGGTTTTCGAATCATTTTAGGGATCGATTATTACAGCAACTGAACTCGCTGACTGCAGGTTTGGTGTTACCTCTGAGAAGACACAGTAAGGTGGTAAACATGCAGAACCACTGCTAGCTGCTCCTCGTATTCCTTATTTGCACAGTTCATGTAACTAGTCTTTGGAAATATAAACCTCAGCATCATCTAGAAACGGTCTGTGCTTTTGCCAGTGGAGCCTTCACTATAATAAAGTCTAGTAGATTAATTTCTCATTGGAAAAAGAGTCCATATGTTAATGGCGTCCATTTTGTTATCTTGTAACTCAGTTTTTGATACATCATGCCATTTTGTAAAACTCTTTAGGAAAACACTGTTTCCTTATATTGAGTCACTACCCGTTGACCACAGTGGTGTGTACACAATGTGGAAGTGGGGCTTTTCTGTCCCGTGAGGCTAAGCCACTTCTAAGTTACAGGGGTCAAGCTGCATGTCCACTTCCAGCTGTTCACCTAGTTGGCCGTGTGTTTGCTGACCCTCCTCTTTTCCTTCCTCTGGTTTTAGTTCATCGGAGTCTTACAGTGCAATGGAAAGATGTTGCTTGGTTCTCAATGAATTCTGTGGAAGTACCAAAGGGAAAGAGTAAGCATCTATATTTGGAATAAACACAAACTATTATTAGACAGAGTTTTTGGAAGTAGTTGTAATTTATCTGCTATCAGGAGCAATAGAAAACCATACGGATGATAAAAAACATAACCAGGGCAAGGTCCTTCCTGTGTCTGTTGACAACTAATATGCACCAGGAGGGCATTGCCATATGTTTGCATGTACGTTACCGCAGGGGGCAGTGACATATGTTCACACGTATGTCACCCCTCTGGCCTGCTGTCATAAGGCTGTTTCCCCAGGGGCATGCTCCCTTGAAAAACAGAAAGAAAAACCATAAATGTGAGTCTCCTACATTTCCTTTGTCAGCAGATTCTCTAAGACCAGCACTGCATTGGCAAGCGATCAGGACAGCTGCCTCAAAACAGCAAAGGCTTTTGTAGCCCTCTCCACTGTCCCTTGAGAGTAGTGAATGACAGAGAAGGAAAATAGAGCCACCCTGCTAGAACAGTCACACCTGCTGGAACAGCCATACCTGCTGAAATAACAGACCTGCCAAAACCCTGAGGATGGTAGAGACTTGCTCCTCACAAAATATTTCATGGACTGTCCTCTTCACTTCCTTATGGGCTGGACCCAGCTTCACATCACATCATAAACACTTCTTGGGAGGATAAAAAAAAAAAAAAGTTTGAGTATAGAGGAGTGCCAAAGGGAGAGAGAATCAAAAAGTGTTGTTCACTGTACTTTCTCTTGTAGTTTTCATGGGTTAGAAATGAACAGTACTATTAGATTATCTTGACCATTCCTCTGTCAGTGCAAAATTATTCCTTGCAATGTAATTTCTAGTGTTTTGTTCATTCCATTTAGTACTAATCCAAGCAGATAGCCTTTCTGTTGTATCTCTTGGGAGATCATTTATCCCTCAATCCACTTATTCCACTATTAGGTAGATTTTCTGAAATTTGCAGTGTATTTTTCTTTGCTTAATTTCCTTCCTCTCTTTAATTATCCTTTTTGGTGCAAATGTGGCTCATCTTTATATATTTGCATTTTCTCAGAGGTCATCGAGTCTGATGCACAGAGAAGGAATGCAAACTGTAGTATGAGATTTGCTTCTAGAAAAGGGTAACCTGCAGGACATTTTGTGTGGTGTCAGATGACTTGTGACTGCAAAACCTTTTGGACAGCTTTGTGGGTATGCATCTGTTAACTAAGTCTTATTTGGTCTAGGTCTATTACATTATTTAGACTTGAATGCTAGTAACCATTCCAAGGGCTCTCTGTGAAAGTTTAATAGGAGCATACAGAGCTGCTTCCCTCTTTTGTGAGGGAAATCCCTAAGTGGAGAAAAACAGTGAGAATCTCGCTTACTTAAGAGGGCAACTCTGTGTTAGCCGAAAAAAAATTGCGTCCCCTTTCTCCGAACTGTGCACTATTCAAAGCCAAGTCTAACACTTCAGCAACTGATGGACTTTATTTTCCTCTCCATGATTCATAGCTAATGAAACTATGCTTGTCTTGCACTTTTGTAAAGACTTGGGTGCTCACTAGTGTCTTCTATGAAAGGGCTATGATTTTGGCTTGCCTTTTTCCTTTTCTAGCCTTTTTCTACCTTGTCTCTCTACCTTAGTGTTCTGAAAGCAGAATTACCTTTTTCCTGCACAGGAATTTCACCTCCTCCAGTGTCTGGAAGATTCCCTGTGCTTTAGGCAGCTGTGTTTATAGCTCCAGCACCCCTCAGACATACTCAGCAGGAAGCTCTGAAAGAGGCAGATAGCTAAGGCAGATCCAGGGCATCATCAGAACCTGGTCTCTGGGAAAAGAAAAGCAAACTGAGTAGCAGTAAGTCGCGGGGAGGAAAGAGAACCCATGATGGGTTAGGTGGAGAGATTCTTCCTCTCTCTGGGAGTAACTGGGTCTGCTCAGGATGGAAATTTCTGGATTAGAGTATGTGGCCGGCAGGAGAGAGTCACAGCACTGAGGCAGGCTTTGCATCTCGAGGAGACAGTTGGAGACCACCGAGAGAAGCAATGATGAAACAGTGCTGGCTTCAGAGATGGCAGAAACAATAAGTTCCCAGGGATCAGAGGATACTGTGCAGTTTGCTGCAAATCAAAAAGCCACCAAGTTGACTGAAAGGAAGCTGCAAAGGAATTTCCATGCAGGGACAAAGCAATCAAGGAGAGAGTTTGGCAGAGATTTCTTTATAAAGCTTTTGCTATTTCTGTCTTTCCTAGTCAAGCTGAGTTTTCCACTACTTAAAATAATATTAACCAAAAAAAAAAAAAATAAAAAAAGAGTATTCTCCTTTATATTAACAGAATATCTAGATATTTGAGGTTGAACATGTTTTTGGTCTTCTCTAGGGACCTCACCATAAAAGTCCTGAGCTCCAACTCAAAGATTTCTAACTCCAGCACCAATACAATACCTACCTCATGAAGAAATAAAATTTCAATCTGGTAATTATTTGGAATTATTTTTTTTTATTTATATGCCTTTTTGTTTCTTTTTTTTTTTGCATTTTGTTCATTGTTACAGAATAGAGTTGAAATTGGTACTCAGCTTTCCTTAGTCACCATGTGGTTACAATCACATTACCTATTATACTAAAGTAGTATATATATATCATTCTTTCTGCAAAGAACAAAACAATGTAAATCTGGTCCCAAAAATTTTGGTCTTGTCATTAACTTACATGAAACAGCATTTTACCACAGCTAGTTACTATCCTACCTGCCAGGATACTTTACTTTTGGTTCACACTCCTATGTTTGTCTGGCTGCAGGGCATCGGCGTCAGCCTTAACTCAAAATATTGATAAAGTTCTTGCCATTGGGTTAAAATTCTTCACACAAAATTAGGAAATACTTTCAAAACCAAATAAATTAGACAAAGCTGTAATTGCCTCATGGATATTCTACAACAGGATGAAAAGTCTGAACTTGAATAAATTATTTATTCAAAGTAATTTGCTTTATGAAATCAAGTAGGTTGGAAGTAGTGGTCAGAAATCGGTAAAAGTAGATGCTGGCTAAGGAGATAAACCCAAAGAAAGAAGAGAAATATACCCTTGTTCATGGAAATGGTTGTGAGGGAGTGCAAATTGGACAGAAGTAAACAGCTGGGGCAACGAAGGTTTTCAGTGTTGTGCCCAAAGGCGGTGATCTAGAGAGCCACAAAAAATGTTTGCATTTATTAATTTTATTGAGTGATATGTTGGAAAGTCATGAGAAAAATGAGAAAAAGCCTAAGTAAGCGCAGAAGAAGATGGTAATCATATTATCAGTCACGCAAGTTAATTACGATAGCAGTGTAGTTCTGCATACTAGTATTTTGAGATACTAGCTATGATATATAACTTAAGATACAACTTTGAGGTAACTATGTTAGTTTACCTAACACACCTTTCTGCCAGTGCAATATTGTTCCTTCTTTTATGCTGAACAGAGAATCGGTTATGAATGCCATAATCAAGATACCCTATGAGATCTTCTTTCTCATCCATGTTATAGATTTAGATTTTTGTTTGGGTGTATGCATTTTTAACAAATGGTAAAAACTGATATTTCAAAGTATTTGTTTTCTGAATGTATGTTATGAACAGAGTATTGCAGTTTATTTTTATAACTTAGTCACTGGAATATTGTTTCTGCTTCTGTAGTGTTTGCACTTCCTACTTTTGCCCTTGTAGAATTAAACCTCCGTAGGCAGAAAACAAAAATGTGTCCTCTGATTCGAGTTTATAGTTATGTCCTAAAATTTTGTTATTTACATCAAATTCTGATTTCAGCTTCTTTAATTTCTGTCTTTCTGTCTGTCTGTTTTTTCGTTTGTTTTTTTTTGGTTTTTTTTGGTTTTTTTTTTTTTTAATTTTAACTCTGAATCACAGTACAAGACCACTCTGGCTGTAAAAACCACCAAGAGAACTAAATCCCATTCATCTCTCCAATTCACATTAGTCCACACTTACTGAAAAGGTTAACTCACGTGGGAAAAGCAGGCTAGGTTAGCCCGGTCGTTGGCCACCTTAGAGAGACAGACTATTATTGTACTACCACAACTAAGTCATCTGGTATTTGAACTTCAGTTTCATTTATGAAACCCAGGCCCTTTCAGATTTTTAGCATTTCTGAGAGAGTAGATTATCCCTGGCAGTTCTACATTGCAATATTCAGACTGAGACACAACGCAGGAATGGAGAAATGATACATTGCAGCTAGGCTCGCTATAGCTGCATAAACTAGCATAAGCAAGGTGGTATTTTGTTACTTAGGGGTCTGAAGCGCAAGCCTGGGGCAGGAGAGGAACTGGGGTGGAGGCACGTACAGAAGGGATGCATCCTGAACCCCTGGGCTTGCTTCTTCTCCTGGGGCTGAGAAGAGGCAACAGGAGCTGAGGGAGACTACTCTTGGAAGGGCTGCTCCCCTCTCCAGCCAGCCGTGACTGACAAGATTTATTTTTTCTGTTCCCCATGTACCTTATTCATTGGACATTTAGCTTCATTGAATATCTTCCTCCATTTCTGTCACTTACTGTCCTGAGGTCCTTCCTCAATTCTTCACCTCCTCTTTTGTTGTAGTAATTATGTTTTTGCATTACCAATACACATTGCCTTCTCTCCGTTCATTGTGTTACCCATGAGTATGTTGAATAGAATGGATCTTAGCAAAGATCCTTGTGGAATTCCGGAGGTGACCTCTCTCCCATGTGAAAAGTGACATTGTATTTCTACAGTTTGTTTGATCTCTTTCCTATTTTTGAAAGCTCAGTGGAGAGTAGGACATTTTCCCTTCTGTATACGCCTATATAGAAAGCAAGTACTCATTTTAATCACCACGTCCCAAAGGTTTTGCGACCATTTGGGGCTTGACAAGAACCCTGCAAGCATACTGTCACTTGGGAACAGGTTCTAGAAATAGCACAGAGCACCTGGGCTGGCTCAGATTTCCATACCATTTTACTACTTGTGCTCTATCGAGATGTTTTATTCTTACTTCCAGTGTGACAGCAGCAATAATCCTGTGTGAGCCCTGTGTTTGTCCTTCAGAAAGGAACTGCTTCTTATTCACTTGACAAAAGAAGCAAACTGTGTTTTGCCATGTTTTGTTTCATGCACATAGATATTTCATACTATTGTACTTCCATAGAGAGCATAGTTCTACATAGCATCTGAAAATTTGTTCGTAACATTATTCCTGCTGTTCTCCTGAACAATAGGTTCTCCACAATCCTGTGTGTTTTCTTAGCATCACTCATCTGATCTCAGACTGCTTGCAACAAAGCTAGTGTCTTTAATAAATGTTCCTCTCTAAATGGTGAATTGTGGCCACATTGATATTCCTCCCAACATTTTCATCATCCATTAAATAAACAGGCAAGCTCACAGCCCCAGGGAATGCCAATGCTCTCTGCTGTTGTGTTGGTTTGGTTTCCTTTTTGTACTTATTTCTCTTTTGAAAGAGATAGCTTGGGATGAAGTGGTAGCTATTTTTCTGAGGGAGCATGAAGTTCCTTTGTCTGTCTTGCTACTCTTTGGTTAGGTTTTATCAAGGGAGCATGGATCAGTTTTAATGATGGAAGTGGCAATTAGTGCTGCTGAGCTATAGTTTCAGGTTTTTGACGAGCTGCTGAGCTTAATAAATTATGGACACAGGGAAATAGGGGCAGTAGAGAGGGAAGGAAGGCCTCAGAATCTGCCTAAGCAGCACATGAACTGGTAGTGCAGTGCATTGCATCTCTATTCAATAAATGTCCATTTCAGTCTGTTTTTGCAGTTGAGTGTGAAGAAGAAACATCTTCTGTAATTAATAACAGTAAAAAAAAAAAAAAATCCATATGAATACATGCCAGCACAAGGAATGAAACGGGGACAAAAAAGGCTTTGAAAGGAGACTAAAAAGTGTTTCAGAATAATGGTGAAGACTCAGGCAACCAGCCTGTGGGATGGACAGAAGCCTCCAACACAAAGCTTTGGGGGACACATCAGAGCTAAAGGCCACGCCAGATTTCACAGAGACAAAAATATGTCATCACACAGGTTATTCCAGTGTGTGAGGTAAGGTGAATGTTGTCTCCTCCATGCATCTGTGCATTTCCACAGACAGGATTGGGAATACTTGAGCATCTGTGGTTGAAAAAAATACATAAGCTTGCCCGTCTGTGTGTTCACAGGGGCATGTCTTATTTGCAGTTATTTGTATTCCAGCTGTACCCAAAGTATGGTAGGCACTGCTCAAGTGAGTAGGAAGGAGAGGCTTTGGGACATAAAGACTATGGTCTCCACACACAAAAATCACAAGTGGAAGATGACAGTACCACAACCAGGGAAGTCGAAGTACTGACCAGCCATTTGCCATTGATAGCCTTTCTGCTCATTTTAGAGCTGTAAACTATTCTCTGCGCTTTCTTAATTTTATTTGGTTGTGTTGATATATGTTTGACCTAAACCTTGGCACGTGCCTTTTCGTTAATATTTGACCTCCTGCTGTGGTGTTCAATGCAGTAAATATTATTTCAATTGTAAATACTACTTGTTAATTAATACTAAATACTACTTTCTTAATAATAAGGTCAGTTAAATTTGCGTGGGCACTTATTTTGGCATGGATTTTCTGGAAGTTGGTAAAATATGGCCTTATAGGACAGCTCACCAGAAACTTCAGAAAAGTGATATACAAGTCAAGAGGGTTTTTGTCTACCTGCCTAGTACTTTAGGCGTCTATACGTGTCCTTTTCCCTCCTTTGTGCCCTCTTATCTTTTCTAAGTTTACTGTACTAATAAATTACACAAAGCCAGGGTACAAACTCAACTCAGGCACTTTATTTATCATGTTGCTTAATAATTAGCACACTCACTGGGACGATACTGGCACGGTGTGGCTTTCGGAGGGAGAGTTCCCGTCTGAGGACTTTGCCCTCAGCAGCAGGTCTGAGTGCAGCCTCCCTGCTCCAGAGAGCAAGGAGCGAAGCTGGCATCAGTTGTGCCATGCCACATGGCTTTCTCCCAACGTACTTACTGGTACAGATGTAACCTTTATAGTCTCTATCCCTTGGGTATCTTATGGGCTAAAACTGTTTACCCTTTCTGTAGTCCTCCAGGGAAGGGGGGAAAAAATGCATTTTCCCCACTCTAGCAGCTGGGAGGGAAGCACAGAACTGCCGATTGGAAGAAAAATACCATCTCTGCAGACACAGTGGTGAAGCTCCAAAAAGTGGGATTTTTTCGTAAGGCTATGCCAAAATAGTGTTTTCTGCCTCTCTTATTGGTGTTGGCTAGTAAATCAGAATTTGGTTTCACAAAACATGTTGGGCTTGAAAGTTTAGTAAAAAATGAAAATCAGATAGAGTTCTTTCACGTACATGAAGAGTAACATTCATACTCAACTTCTGAATCCACTGTAGCCCACGATCATGATACAAACATATCGTATAGGAAACCCAGATTCAACTTCTTTCTCATCTTCAGACCAAAAATTCAGTAGCTGCTCTCCCAATTGCCAAGTGGGCCTCTGAGATGCTACAAGGATGGTGACGAGAGGAATGTAAAATCTGCTGCTGATCAGTCCCCATTATCCAAGCTTTTATCCAAACATTACAATTTGTATTAAAAAAATAAATAAATCCAGGTTTAAAAAATTGGCAGATCCTGGAAAAAAAAAAAAAAAATCGGTGTAAAGATCTTGGTCAGTTTTGTGCATTACAGCAACACTGATTTAAATTGTATTATTTTTATTTATTTCTATGGTGTGCTAAATCAGCTCACCCTTTACCAAAACTTGAGTGAGCCAGCATAGGAGGAGTACTTGATCTGGCTTGAAAAGTATTTTTTTCAGTCTCAGGGTGTCTGAGAAAAGTGAGCTGCTTTGAGTGTCCATTTTGGTGAACTGCTGTCTATAATGCATCCCAAGAAGTTGCAGTCATATTGTTTCTATTCACTTGTTCAGTATTTTAAGTTACACATATATTAGACTGCCACAGTGTAGTATGAATATTGCTCTCTCCACAAGGATGGCAGGTCTCAATGTTCTAGTTATTTTTTGCATGGCTTCACTAGTAACACATTATTTCAGGTCACATTATAACAGCTTGGCTCAACAAGAATGCCGGTGACTTTCCCCTTGTTACAACTCCCTGTAAACATAATAATTATCAAAATTATATTGTCTCTTATTTACTTAACAAGCGGTACTTTTGGAAAGAAATAGTCTGACACAAGAAAACATAAATGCTAGCAGAAGTAGTCGTAAGTCTTCCATGCTTTCAAATGCAGCTTCTGGCATTTTAAAACCACAGAGTAAGAAAAACTGGAATGGGGAACAGATGTCTCAGTGTATGTTATCTTGCTTGCACTTTCCCTATAAATGTCCTATTGTCTTTACTCTGGACATAGCTCCACCCACAGGTGGTAGCAATACATACTTGCAAAGCACTAATACTCTCATCCGTCTGCCTAATCTTGTCTTGTTAAAGCCTATCAGACAGTTTGGTTGCCAGTGGTCCATTTTGCTTGCCATTACTCTGGTTCTTTTCTACCAGCGATGAATTGCCCCAGCAGAGGTTTCCAATATTAGGGGAAAAATATCTAAGGAGCCAATATATGGATTTACTGTCAACTGGATATTTGCATTTTTAACATCCTTTCTATGAAAACTTATGTCATCACCTTTCTCTTTTATTCTGCTTAGGTCTTGGTTTTGCACACAGGTTAGCTCTTCATGTTGTCCAACATCTGACTAGATGCTTTCAGCTCATACCTACTGTACAAGTTAAGTTAGTGGGTGGTTTTCAGCTGATTCCAAAAGACGTCTGCTTCGTGACCCTCTAACCTAACATATGCTTTGGGGGAGGGTTTTTAAAGCCACCTTGCAGAAGCTTTCCAGACAGGTATAAAACAATGGAAGCTCTCTAATTCTAAAGCGATCGATTTATTTTTTTTTTACTTTATTAGGAAACATTTCACCTTGCTTTAATAAAAGATTAAATATAGTTATTATTTTTTAAGCACTGTTCTAATTTTAGGTGGTGGTAATTTAGTAAGTTAGACTGTTACAACCTGGGGAACAGAGAGAGTCATCCCTGCCAGAGTTCTAAACACCTAAAATACCTTCAACACCCTAAAAGTTACCATATGCAGGTTTCCCATTTCTCTCTATCCCATTGAGCATATATTAGCAATTCCTAACGTAATCTATTGAAATTATTCAGCCAGTTCACAGAGTGTTGTTTTTAAAATGAAAAATGCTATGATCTTTTAATGTCTTCACTGGTATAATATGTACTAAATTAGCAGAACCCTGAAGCTCTGATCATTTACACCACAATGTGCTATTTAAAACTGGAAGCCCAGCAGGAGATTTTATTTTTATTAATTTAGTATAATTTTAAACATTACAAAAATAGCTGTCTTGCAGCTTCCCTGCTGAGCCCTAGATTGTTGCCACAGTCTCTGTAATACTTTATCAGGAGAGTAACATCACTATAAATACTGCATAGTTGATTCTGGTTTCAACAAAGAATACAAAAGGATGTGGAAGGCTGAAGAAGAGACAAAAAAGAAACAGGGGTGGTTCTGTTTTACATTTCGTTTGTCTTTTTGTTTGCTTGCTTTTAAATCTTCTTTCCTCATGGGTTTTTCTCTAGCAGGAATCATGAATTTGTAGTCAAAGCCTAAAGGTTGAGGTTCCACATCGTAGTTAACTTTAGATATGTCACTGTAGGAAAGTGCGTTTCACTCCAGCTCCCTTGTCTATCGCTCTGCCATTCTCCTGTGGTCTAAACACTACTGTAATGTTACTGTTCAAGTCTAACGTGCAGCATAAGAGCAACCTCACGTGAATTGCAGCTTTGCAGTTTTAAGTACAGAAATGGTTCTCATCTGCTCACTTTTGTGTGTATTTAGTGAGCTTACATCTGCCTGGAAAAAAAAAGAGCAACAGACAGTTATATTCAATCTCTAACCTGTACTAGGGATGCAAACAGAGTCAGATAGACATAATAACTTTTGGCCCTTTTATCACACTTTTCCCTTCTTGGAATGAGCTGAGTTGAGCAGAAATCTTGAAAGTCACTTTCCAATGGAACCTGTGACCCCTCAACAATGGAGGGGTCTTGGCAATAAAACCGTACTTACTATGCAAAAGTTGTGGTTTCGGGTACCACAGTCCGCCATTCGTAATCAAAAGCTGTGATGGATTGCTGAGGGGAAGAACAGACTACGGATGGAAGTTATTTAAAGTAAAAAGATGCAAGTTACTAAAATTAAGCTCACTGTGGAACTCTTCAGTGCCTGTATTATTTATATTTATTGATCAATGTTATACTTTATATTAAAGCAAGTTATAGAGAGATTATTAAATTTTTTACTGGCTACCTGTATTATGTACAGTGGTGGTGCTTTCCAGGTACAATTCTTAGAATAAAATCTGAAAACTGAACAAAACTGTTCTGCTTTGAGATAGAACAGAACCAATTTTCTTTTCAGCAATTGTACTTTCAGTTAAGTCTCTTCTAACCAAATGCACGCTCTGAAATTCGTAGCATATTTTTCAGACAGTGTCCACTTCTAGCAGATAATGTCCGATGTTTATAGCTAATACCAAGGAACAGTATTCAGAGGGGCTCTTGCTTATACTTATTGCTATAACAACCAGGGTCAGCTAACTTTGTTATGTACCAAGTTGGAGGGTCAGAAGTGGAAGTATAGAGGACTTCCTCTATACTCACAGGTGTGGAGAGGAGAAGACGACAGGACAGGTGACCCAAAACCAACCAACAGAGTGTTCCATCCCATCTGTATCATGCTCTGTATAAAAGCTGAAGAATCAAAGGGGTCAGCCTTTTTCTTCAATGGCCAGAGTCTGAGGAGGACCCTGTCTGTTCGTCTGCCTTTGATCCTGTTCCTGAATTGTATCTATATTTCATTATTTTCTTATTAATATTATTATCTTTTCGTATAATAAATGATTAGGATTTACCATGTGACTATATATGGAGAAGCATATTTCACTGGCTAGCAACTGATTCTCTGGCAAAATCTCTGTGGCTTTCATTAATAATTACTGATTTGGCAGATCCATGGTGTAACTGTGATTGGCATATATGCCCCCTTTCTGCATTTGAGAGAGGGGACCTTACATTCAAAACGTCTTGACACTTGGATGTTAAATGTCATATAGACATTGATTGAGCGACACATCAGCAATTCAGCAGTGTCTCAGACAGGGACTGCATGTTGGCCTGTCTGGGGCATAGAAGTCAGGCAACCTTCCTCCTTGATGACCCATCAATTAACCCTAATTAAGTCAATAGTATTTTTCTTTGAAGCACATCAATACTGACTAAAACTCCCCCACCAGCCCTCAGTCCATACAAGTGGGCTAGCCAAGTGCCTGCTAATTAGCTAAGGTAACCATTTCGTCACTGAAATGTTTATTACTAGAAAATGTTGCTGCAACACTGGTGCTGTGATGTTTACACCTATGTATCCATGTACAGGAAATACCAATTCACTTGCAACTCTCTTCTTTTTCCACAACTGCCAGGAGAAGGTGAGTGAGGTAAGTCATTCCAAGGATATTGGAAGAAATGAGGCATGAAATAAAAGCTTTCCTGCACTCTCTGCTGATCCTCAGGAATGTAAAGCAAGTCACTGTAGTAAAGAGAAGAAACCAGGCATTAAGTAAGGCACTAAGACAGTGAGAAGTGAGCCCTCCGTGTGACACACTCTCCTGAGCCAATGACATCAATGTCTTCAGTTATCACTCTGAGTTCATGATGATGAGATCTACATGATGTCTTGTTTGCTATTTTTCTTCTTGGTAATGCCAGAGCTCTTAAAATCAAGATTTTGTAAGATTTAAGAAAGCTATTTTTTTTTTTTTAATAAAGTTTTTCATGAACTGGGTGTATGCACTGACAGTGTTACAAATAGTTAAGTATTGGGCAATTCTCTATTCTTAATATTATTAGTTGTACTAATTAAATCAATCAAGTGGATCAATCTGAGCAGTGCTCCAGCTGTTTCATGAACAAAAGCTGAAGGACTCTGAGGCTCGTACTGAACAACTTCCTGTAGAAACAAAGTGGCATTTTGCCATTTAACACTAGAATTTTCTTTTCATCTGAAGGGAAAACTTCATGTATTTTTTACTCTTGCCAAAAGTAGTTGTGCCGTTGGCTTGTTAGGCTTACATGACAATGTGACTTAGAAAAATATTGCCACAGATTGCTAGTGGAAGAGATTTTGGGTTTGGAGGATTTGGATATCTAGCTCTGAGGATGTTGCACTACCCTATAGCACAATAACTGTCCTGAAAGGAAGACTGACATATAGTTGTCTGTTGTGTCTTTCATCAAACTGCAACAGGAAAGACAATACTGCAAGACTGATCTGACCAGAATGATTAAAATCAGATTTAATATTATCTTCCCATCAAACCAGAAATCCTCATCTTACCCACCCAAATGGCAGAGGTCCCATACATTTCAGCAATAAGTTCTAACATTGTAGAGTTATTCCAAGATATATAATAAATGTGTATTTTTCTAGTTTTCTTTCATCTCATACCTAGTTTATCAAACTGCTACAAAAGGAAAAATAAGAGAAGGTGTATGATTTGTCTTTCCAAAGACCAACTACTGAAAAATAGACTTTTTTGGTGTTGAGAGCCATGTACTTTAATATGAAAAAAAGCACACATAAATTTAATATTTTGCCTATTTGTTGAAATGTGGATTTCTACACCAGAACAGATCTGGACAACAGACTGTGACTTCTGCTAAGAATACTACACAAGTCTATACAGTTTGAGAATACTACTGTTTTTTAAAACTTACAAATAAATGTGTTGTCTATGACAAACAATAGATTGCAACTCTCAAAGTCTAGTTGTTAACAATTTGCTGTATTATCATGAAGGATTTTCATGCAAGATATCTTTAAAGAATCATGCCATTGTTTGTCATAAAATGTATTTTCAGTAATCAATACATAAATTACATATTAAATTTAAGGTACATAGATTTTGATCAATTTACATTGGCTTGAACTGCAGTTTGCTTAAGCCCACAGACATTGTAAAAATTTTCTAGATATACTAAAAACTGCTTGATCCTTTTCCATTGTTTCTTAGTAAAGCACATACAGCTTTTTATTAAATTATTTTCCAAATGATATTTTGTAAAGAAACTTAATAAAATTTACTACTCTGCAATCCATTGAGCACTTCCTAATTTAATTTTCATATTCTGCATTTCCTGGGATTTACAATTAAAATTGTGATGAGCCAGACATTCAAACTCTTACATGTGTGAGATTTTATTTTTTTTTTTATCTGAACAATATCAAAAGGATTTTGGTTTTATAAAATATTTTTCAAACAAAAAGTGCAAGCAAAGGAGGTCTTTTGTGCATCAGTTGTGTTGTTTTTACTAAGTTTGACAAATACTTTCTTTTCTTTTTCTTACTTTACCCACTCAACTCTTTGGCAAAGTTGTCTGTTTATGCCAATGCCAGATACAGTTAATAGAAAATAATAGTTCTGACATTTTATACTCTCCAACATTGATCAAATAAAATTAAAAAAAATCCTATTCTCCAGAACAGACACTGTCATTAAAATTCTTGCAGATTTATTTACATAAAACTCAGCATGTGTCTAACCAAGAATGAGCCATTGTGTTTGAGAGTTAGTTCATTTTACTACTATTTTATTATGCAGAGTTCTTGGAGATCACTACAGATAAATATATTTATTTCTCTTATAGTAGTGATGCTTTATTTTTATTTTGCTTTAAAGATGCCTCTTGAGCTTTACAGCATATTGCAAAGTTTGCATTCATTATTTTATACATTTTATACAAAAAATAAGTTATTTTTGTGCAACCAGCCCAGAAAAAGAAGGACTCCAAATAAATCTTAGGGGTACTGGGTCAGCTGTCCATTCTTATGATCACAGTAGATGCAGTCATTTTTCCTATCCTGAGCTTGGTAAGGAACTTTCAACTAGTCCCTAAGCCGGTCCTTGTGCTCTAAAAGCAGCAAATGCAAAAATACTTGAGTTTACTCAGTGGTTCAGCCAAAATCCATCATTCAGGCCTCCCAGCAGCAGCTTTCAATTCATGTTCAAGCCTCCACCATTTGCATGTATAGAGGCCTCTTCTCAAAATTTTGTAGTAGTTTACATTCAGATTACATTGTGTGGTTAGAAAGTAGCTTCTCTTTAGGCTTTTATCGGAGCCAATAACATGCCTAATATATAGGAGGACACGTTTGAGGATTGAGAGCCTTCTGTAACATCCACTGTGGTAAAAAAAGACAAGCAGGTTTTGTTAGTGTAACTAGGAAAACATCATAAATATTTGGCTCCAAAAGCTGTAAAAGAACACGGGGTAGTGCAGTGCTAGAGAAGACGTAAATTTAGAGGGCTTTGTAGTTTGGCTGTCATTATGAAATAATATTTGTTATAAAAAAAAATTAGGTGTATTCATTTTCAGAACCATGTCTGCGTAGTCTCCTCACTGTCAGTATCACCATCTTTCTATCGGCAGCGTGCTGTTTCCCCCTGTATTTAGTAGGGATGGAGCAGAAGACAAGTCCCACCCACCTGAGGACTGGGACGAGGGATGTCTTGGTGCAAGGGGATACAGCTGGTCCTCTCTGATGCAGGAACCTGCTCATGGCAGGCTGGATTTGGCTGTATGATGGGAAACGGTGTCAGAATTAATAACATACATGTGCACATAATGTGGTCTCCACTGTACTGTTTCTACTTTCCAGACCCATTTCAAGATCTGCTACAATAGGCAAGATAGTGAAATTAAAAAAAAAAAAAATCTCAGGGAATAAAGATACACACTAATTAAGGCCTAATAAAACAAGTTACAATTTCAGCTACAATTCTTAGCAATATTACTGACAGCAGATTGTGGCTGCTTTTAACTGTTTTTCTGGTTGAGAATTATCTTTAAATGGATCCTAAACTTTGCCTAGAACTTACAGAGTTGATTGCAATATGATAGGTTTGCAAGGAAGACAAGAAACTACATCATACTTGTGCTAGATTTCATTACTGAGTAGCCTTTTCATCTGCAAGAAAGTTTTCACCTCCAGGATTTTCCAACAGACATGTTTATAACACCTACCAGGGAGATGACTAGATGATGGAGAAGTAGATGAGCCAGGGGAGCACAAAGGTCACTAGAAAGTCCTTCATATTACAAGCAGAAGAAACTTTTTTCCACCTGTAATTACTGTCTCTGCCACAATAGCTTAAAAAGAGGACAGAGGACAGCTGCTCCTAATACTCTCTGAGTTCTTGGGGACCCTTCATATGACTCTTTCTAAAAAAAAATTGAATAACAGCGCTATCTTTTAGAGAAGTGATGATCTTCAGTATCTCAGCTTTCCATAAGCTTGCTCATACAGATTCTCAGGGGTCATACTAGCATGCAATTAATATGAAATACTAATTGGTATTAAAAAAAAAAAAAGACTGTGCCTGCAGAATATAACTCAGTTCTAATATATTTCACAATACACTTATTCAGTGATGGAAAGCATTCCTCCAGCCAGCAAAGTAAATTTTCTGATCTCCAAATGGACGTTTTATCCCCTTCTAGCCTGATCTTGTGGTGGCATCATGAATTTCACAGACAGCTTGGTTAATCAGCAGAGTACTCCAGAAGAGGTCTTTCTTGGCTAAAAGTAAAGTTACTATTTCTCTTTAAATATCCTTGTCCAAAGCTCCCAAAACATCCCTTAGAATCTAACATTCCTACACTATCATTATATTTGCAGTATGCAAGAAACTAAGGTAGCGTTAATTAGTTCTGATAATACCAGTTAGTTTAGACAACAACTTCTGAGGAGTATGTATATCAGGGTTTTTAAAAAAATTTTTTATATGTTATTCTTTTTTCCGTTTCAATGTTCCTGTGCCTTTGCTCTCACATTCCTCAAGTTTTTGCTGAAATTTGTGATAGTGTTACTGCAGATTAGGAGAAATTTAAATTATATTCCAGGTGCCAGTGACCTGCAAAATAAAAAACGTTTTGAAATATGTGTTTCCATTGAATTGTTGACTTTTAACCTTTTTCTTTTTCTTGTTTGTTTTTTTTCTTTTTCCTCTTTTTTTTTTGTTTCTGTGATTCACTGGTAAACGCTGCCATTTGTTCTGGTCTGCTGTTACCTTGATATAAGCACTGGTATTAAGCAATTCCAAGAGAAACTTTTCAACTTAGAAGGACAAAAAAATGTTCTTATCTGAGAACATCGTAATAAAATGGTTACATATGCTCACATAAAATGAAGGTTTATGCTTTTCTGCCACTGAAAGTTCAGTATTTCTGTAATTATCACAGAGGGCAAGAAAGAAATCTTGTCAATTGTCTATAGATCAAAAGTGATCTCAAATATTTTGGAAGCCTTCAGTGACATCTGTGTCATGCAACACAATAATGTTGTGTGACATGGCTTAAGGTACACAGCCAGGCTTGTCTTCAAAAGTAAGAAAAAAAGAAGCAAATAAATAGAAGTTTTAGAATGACTTTTTAGTTAAACTAGGAATGGATGAAATCATGCCAGCACTTCAAAAGCTTACGTTTCATCTTTTATTATTTTTTATTTCTTTTTTTTCCTCATTTTGGGTGGAAACTAAGGAAATATCCAAGTTTTTCCACTGAGAAAAATTATAATCCTTTTCAAAGCTTCATATCTAGCTTTATCTGATTACATATTAAACAATATTCTTGTTCTCTTGTCAACATTACTGGGTTTATTTCTACCAATACATCATAACTATGTACTAAAAAGCATAAACTGTACATTGAAGTCTATGTATTATATAGACACCAGCAATATTTATTTTGTGGGGTTGTTTTCTCTTGTTGTTTTTTTCTTTTTCTTTTCTGTGAGACCGGGATAAAGAATGAACAATTTAGTTTACAATCTAATTTTGAGGGAAATGAGAAGTGATGAAATGTCATGAAAAGAAAAAAAAAATCCTGAAATAAAGCAGAACTATTTCACAACACACATAAAATAACTCCTTCTCTGTAGCTCGTAAACAGCACTAATGTCCATTGCCTATTATTCACTTATTTGCAAATAAGTGACATTATGCCTGTGCTTAAAGTCAAGCATGTCACTGCTGCAGCAGTGTGGGCACCTGTTGCTCCTTTACCCGTAATTCCTACGCTCCACGGCCTTGTAAGAGGGATGCTGGTTCTTTCATCTGCCCCACATCAGCAAAATGCTGCCACAAAATGGGAGAGGAGTTTGCTGGACAGACACACCAAGGGCCACCCAAATTCACACTGAAAGTAAGGGCAAAACTGACAAAAGGGAAATGGTTAGAGCTGGCTCATGTCCCCTGCCCTGCGATCTTTTCCTGCAGCACAGCTAGTGCCTTTCCAGGCAGTGGGGTAGAAAGGGCAGCCGGGGTTTGAGTGTGCTCAAAGGATAATGCAAATATTGCCAGAGCGGGGAAAACTTTGCTGAAGCTGACACTTCTCCAGGCAGATTGCTCAGCCCTGTCAAGAGTCAGCTGAAGAGTACAGAACAAAAAATCTATAACAAGATCTCTCTGCATTGCATCAAGTATGACAGAAATCTGTAATACTCCTAAATGCAGTCACACCATTACCAAAAAAAAAAATCACCAAAGGCATCAGGCAGCAATATCCAAGTCTTCATGAATACAGTTTTCAATGTCTATATCACACCATTGCAATTGCAGATAACATATATACCAAAAAGGAAAAATGTGGTTTTTTATACATAGAGGTTGTAGTTACATACTGAGCAATTTCGTTCTGGTTACCTGGATTTCCAGGATGTCAAAGCTAGTCTCGGAAATCATAATCCTCAGTGATGGTGAAGGGAAGGAAACACTTACTTTGCTTTTGAAGCAAGTCTTGTTAGAAAGATTTTTGCCTTTGAAACTCCTCTAAATATATTTGTGTTGTCTTTTGTCATTTTTGTCTTCTTTGGTATCTAAAAATGTACATGTGGTTTATTCCACAGGCAATTATTCCAAAATTCTGTTATTTTCAAATCAGTAGTAATACCTTTATTTACTTCATTAAAGTAATGATTTTACCCTCAAAAAAGACAAACATTCTACATTTCCCCAACTCAATTTGTGGAAAGAATTTCTAAGGTTGTTTCTTTTTCCCCAGTAATTATTTTAGCAATGGTTTCATAATAAGCATACTTTCGTAACTGCAAGATAATATATAACTGCATTAGTCTTTAAAACAGAACTCGTTTGCTGCCCACTGGAAATTGTGGGATTGCCGTACAAGATACCCGAAACTTGTGGTTTCTGTGTTTTGGGGTGAGGTCGGGGTTTTTTTTGCATAAGTCTGTTGTATTTTTTTAAAACATAAAAAATAGAGCGCTATCTATCAGATGAGTTGTAAGTACTTGTGTCTTTTTGGCAGTTTTTATTTATTTTTTATTTCTTGAGTAAATGCTTTCAAATTTTTTTCTGTTGAAAAATGCTACTAGTGGAAACCAGAAAAATTTGATGTTGTATGCATCATGACTTGACTTTGTAATTGCCTTTTAACAAGTATATGTAACGCAAAACGCACCTTTCCTTTGAGATATTTATTTTGTGGAGTATAATTTTATAAGGTATTTTGTTATAAAGAAAATTTCTGTCAATAAGGCTTTTGCTTTAAAATAGTAATACCAGCCCCTTGTGTCTCAGTCAAATTGATTTTTCTGATAAGAACCTTGACAAAAGTTATCATTTTTTAATCCATCAAGCACTCACTACATGAGAATAAACCATTCAGTGTTATGGTTTTAGTTTATTTTATGTCTCTTTTTCATGGCACTATGGTTTATTCATTCCCCACCAAAGAACAATCAGTCGATCAAAATTTATTAGCTAGTGTTGACCTATCTGGATCTAGTTAGAAACTGTGGTCTCCTATGTTGGCCATTTAGTGAAATTTTCTATGTAGCTGACCAGAAATACTATTATGTTTGAGAATTTGCATCTACTTTAGTGTTCCCCTAAATTTAAGGGCTTAAGAATAAGTTTCGGACTTCCTGTCTTGCTATTAAAGGAGAATGAGGGTCCTGTTTAATTTATTAAAGAAGATGGACTTGCTTTATTATTAGAGCAGTAGTATTTTATATAAAAGCCTAGGAAGGATGTTCATTTATAAGGCAACTTTTCCCAGAATTTAAATTGGTGGTAACAGATAATGGACAGTTAAAATGTGGTGTTAGTCACCACTTAACATCATGAGCTATGGCTGAAGTAGGTGAACACCTCTGAGTGCACTGTTAAATGATCATTGGAGTAGGTGATGGAAGAAACACATACTCTGATTGGACTCTACAGATATCAAGATACATCTAAGTTTTACATTTAGTTTAAAATAATAAAGCAATCCTACCAGTGGGAGATTAACAAATAATTTGGTTTGACTCCATGTTTTACTAATGAAAAACCGGAAACACTGAAAAATATTTGGCCTATCCATCAGGGAACTGAATAACCCCTGCATTTTCCTTGACCCCTACTGACTGATTTAGAGTGATTTAATATCTGCCCTGTTTTCAGACCAAGCTTAGTTTTGTCCTAAGAAATAACTGAGAACATGTAAATAGCTCTTCATAAGGAGACTAAATAGACAAACTATATTAATAGTATGTAGCAGACATGTTTATCACCTTGTAATTAGAGAACCCTAGCTGAAAACACTATTAAACATTGTCACTAATTGAAACATTCTGTCTATGAGTCTGATAAGGACTATACCTAGCTCTCCCACCCATCAGATGGTACCGGAAAAGCTTACCAGAAGATGAAGAATTTAACTTTCAAGATATTTTGTTCAACAGTTCAATGAAGCCCTTAAAATGTGATTAAGTGTATCAAAACCACCATGATTAGCTGTGTTCCTCTGGCCTCTTTAATTAATCAACGAACATTAAGAGTAGAGAATGAGATAGTATAAGGCAGCATGTCTTGCACTTATTTGCAACCATTATTGTCCAAATCAACAGTGTGAAAGTCATTATGCTTTGGCAAATTTGTTACTAGAACTTCCTGGCCAGCCTTTGCATTAAAGCCCAGTAAAATCAGTGGGAGAGTCCTTAAAGCTGCATGTTTTCCGAAAACACTGTTGAAATTTCCCACGGAGAATAGCTCCCTCCACTTTTCTGATAGCCAGAGCTATCACGTCTTATTGACTCAATACAAATATTTCTGAAATAGAATAGTATCTACTACTACGGCCCTAATTTTTAGAAATAAATTATCTAATCTGGTCTTAATCTGATGTATGATTTATTAAATACCTTGTTATGTGACTCTGTATCTTAGTGTGAATTACTGTATATTATAAAAATTGCCTTTTATGCCCTTGCAGTGCTGCTGTTCCTTTCTTTAAAAAATAGGGAAAAAGTCTAACATGCAAGTGAAGTTCTGAAAAATATTTCTGGAAGCAGTTACGACTTTGGATGTTGTTCTTCAGGTACAAACAGGAAAATTCTCAGCTCATAATGACCTTTAAATCAGATGATAGATACCTCAACTCAAGACTGAGTTTTGTCCTCAAAAAATAATTATATTTAAAATTATGTATTGAAATTCAGAAATAATAGAAAAGATAAAAGAACAATTCTTTCTATTTTAAAATAGCCCCTAAAAAGAACATGGGCAGACTGATTACTTCTCAAAAAAATTTGCTAAAAGCAGAATACCTTGCAGTTTTGCCTGCCATAAGTCTACACAGATCTCCAGCTGGAGCTCTGTGTTCCCAAGGCTTGCATCTTTCTTTTATTATTAAGGATCTATAGTTCAATTAAAGTTTATCAATATTTGGAATAAAGGAGCCTGGCAGAATCTCCCATTGAACAGTCTTGCACCTCTAACTTCTTTCTGTTCTTTGCATCCCTTGCTCACCCATAAGCACACGTAGTGCTCCTTCTTGTAACATATCAGCTGCTAAATCTGTCACCAACATTGTCATTACCTAAAAAAAATGTTTCTTTAAAAAAAAATTTGGTCTCACAACAGATCTGTATAAAGTCCAGTTGCATGCAAATGAAACAGAGTACTGTATGATTTTTGTTAACACTATTCAAAAGAAAACTCTCTTTCCCTTTATGCACATGTTGTAATAACGCATATATTGTAAATTTGTTATACTGGACAATGCAATACTAAGCACAAAAGGAAGAACTAATGACTGTAACTGTAACACCTACAATATAAGTAAAACAAAGCTATTCACATCGTGCAGTAGGTGCATATTGTGATGTATATTCATATTTCCCTAAAGTGGCCTAATGTGATCACTTTGCATGCCAGCAGTGGCCTCTGTTTTGGTGTCATATTGGGTACCTTTGCTGTCATGTAATAATGGAGGAGTACTGGCCTCTCAGGAAGGAGCAGTAGCAGAAGCTTGAGCAACCCCTCCATCCCCTGCTCCCATCAAAGGTTCTCACAGAGGAGCTCAGTTTGCAGCAGGGCTCGAGTCGATGCCTTGAATCAGTATAACAAGCTCCAGCCTGGAAGTCTGCAATTTGGTCATTCCTGCAGTCAGTGTAATGCACAGAGACAGCACTCGCATAATCCGAACATCTGGAAAAATATCACAATAAATAAACATGAGCCCTCAATAAAAATATGAACTGGGTTCCAAAAAGTTCGATTGTTTGTTTGGTTTATGCTATTAAGTTTTTGTCCCTAATTCTATTTCGTATAATATCTCTTTAGTATGAGGCATCACAGGAAGTTTGGCAAGAAATTTGTTTCCTCAAGACTTCAGCCTTCTGCCTGCACCAGCTAAACCAAGCAAAGTCAGAAGTTTAACAATTTTATGGTTGCTGTCCTAACCAAATGAGTCTTTTGAACTTCATTCTTGAAGACTAGCTAAAGAAAACCTAGGGAGAAGAAGGAAGATGATCAAAAGTACACAGGATGATTAAAAAATATGTTTCTTATTTCTTAAAGACAGCAGGACTGATCATTTTCACACAATGAGGCCTCTGTTCCAAGTACAGCAATACTTTCTAAAGCCAAGATCCAATGTTAGCGGATGAAACACACCGTACTCAGCTCATTCCTGACCCAGCGGCAGTTGTGAATAAAATTACTGATAGAGAATCCACAGTCTATTTTCCAGATTGCTATTTGTTGGTGAATATCCCAAAACTCTTGTGAAGCTGTTGATTCTTTTGGGCTTTTTTCGGTCTATTATAAGTATTTTTGCAAACAATATGACTCTCACTCTTTCTGTAGCCTACAAAACTTCTGGCCTCAGACACATCTCATGGCAGCAGGGTCCAAGGTAGGTATGTGCTAAGAATATAACAACCCTCCCCAATTATTTCTACAAGTGTTGCATTGCAACTGAATCCTAGCTAGTTCTTGCAATAAGAATGACCGTAAATACCAGAATCAGATTTGCAATCTGAATACAATGTATTATTTTATATACTTATCCTGTGGCTCTCCTTATATATATCCCCTCTTAAATAAATTGCATCAGTAGCCCCCTAACTGATGTGAAAATTGCTAGCTCATTACAAAACTCCTGTACTTTGTATGTATGAATAGATATGAGTTTGTGAAGAAAGTAATATACAGATAATATGGCATCTCAACTCCAAAATCCACTGGCACTAAATGTTTTTATACCAGTAGTGAATCTTTCTTGGGACAAGCCACTAGATAGGGTGAAAGAATACATATTGCTCTGCTCTCCCCCAGTTGCCAATTAATTTTAGGAAATAGTTACTGAAGGCTCATAAGCCAAAAGAAAAATAACTTTGGAAAAGAAAGAAAAAAGTTTTTGCTTTGTTTTATGTGTATGGTGGAATTGCTGAAACTTTTAAAATATCCTGAAATAACCATGAAAGAACGTGTCAGAGTTCTTCTGGCAATGGCTCAGAAATGTGAAACTATTGTCATCTTGACATTCGCCTCCGATAAACACGCTATGCACATTAAATCAAAATCGGTATAAAAGTGTGCCGTGTGACAGGATAGCCTTTGCCAAGTGGGCTGACCTGTAATGAAAAAGTCAATCCTCTTCCCCCTTTTTTTTTTAACTGAAAAAAATATAGCAGCAATAATATGGGTAAAAGGCTCAATAAAATCTGTCAGAATTGATTTCTAGCGACACATAATGTCTGGCAATCTAAAGCTTTATTTTGCCAACTGTTTAATCTGTACTACAAGTAAAAGCGTTCCATATGCATAACTTCCCATTTCAGTGATGATCCTGTTTAAAGATTTGTTCCAGCAGCATTTATTTAATGACCTTTATAAAGAATTTTCTCATTCTTCTGTGGGTTATATTTAAACTAGGGAATAATAAAAATAAAGTGCACAATGGGAGAAAAAAATCTTCATTCCCCATTACTTTTTTTCAAAAATATAATTACTTTTTAGGCAGCATTAATGAGGAAGCCTGGGGATATAAGTGTTCCAATGTTAGAAACAATAATAAACCTATGGTCATTATTTACACCCTCACAATCTCAAATTGTACTTTTTTTTCACATAATACCTGCGAAGAAATCTCACACGCACTGCAATATCCACAGCTATGGCTCCCTTACTCTATTGATTTAAATATCCTTTTGCTTCTCCCTCCTCAACAGGAAGTATGAGGTCATTGCTATAGCTCAAACACATGCCCTGATAGAGCACTATTCAAACCAGATATACACCATACTTTATATCATATTTTGAATTATTTATCTGTCATGGGAAATAACAGGAGAGGAAGGAGTTAGCTGGGTGCTTGAAATGAATGTGGCAAAAGCATTAACGTCCGGGTCCAGCTGCACAAAATCAGATGTCGAGTCCTGGTACAAAGGGTCAGCGTCAGCGATGGAGGTAGAGCTCTTGGTAATACCAGGAGAGCAAAGAGGCTCATAAATCCAGAGAAAGGCTATCACATCCTATAAACTAAGTATAGGTGAAACAGAGTACTAATTTCCAGTGGGCCAGGGAGGACGGCTGCCTGAAACATATGTTTAAAACTGAAATGTGCACGCACCCCTGCCATTCAAAAACTTCCATATATAGTACTGAGGAAAAGGTTAATCAAGAGCGCTGTACGGCTTAAGGAAATGCATAGGGTAGCTGACTGATTTGATTCATATGTCCCAGTGACAAAATTCTTTCCTGGAGATCCATAATGTCTGAGTTCTTAATTATCTGGTCTTTTGTGTGCGTGTGTGTGGCGTGTGTGTATTAAAAAAAAATGGCCAATAAAATGTCAGCCAAGAAACACACTGTTCATTCCTTTCAGGTTTATTTTAAACCTATTGCACTTAGGCTCCAGCTAAATCAATTTTTCAT
>VYZM01012610.1:96253-122817 GCA_013398915.1 Dromas ardeola
TTTTTTAATGAATTTCTCCCCTGGTAGATTACCCCCAAAGCCAGTTCAGATCTCCAGAGAATTTAAAAAAAAAGAAAAAAAAAAAAGAGAGATTTATCAAGTAACAAGTAACACCTCAGGAAAAAGAAACAGGGTTTTTAATTGCTTTGTGCGCTCCATAATTGAAGGCAGGCACCTTCTTGAGGCACTCACTGCCAGGAGGAGTGTGACTCCACTTGGCCCTGCCTAATTAATCCTGTGATACAAACCTTCTGGCTTCAATTTTCACATTTCTGTCTCTTTTTAGAGGTGATAATAAAACTAAAAATTTACGTTGGTTACTGTATGACTATAATGGTGCCAGCGGAACACAAATAAAACCATATGGATGCAAGAGACCTTGTCTCCCCATCCCTGGCTTCTCTGTTTCGTGAGGTGTACAGGGACACACTTTGTGCTAACAAGAAAAGGTAGAGAAAGATTCAGTAGCAGGAAGGAAGCGCAGGTCAACTGATTCTTGTGATAGTTTGCTCTGCTCAGATGACTCACTGAAGCATATGTCTTATTTGTTTATTGACAAGATCTCAAAATAGAAGTACACACTCTGGAAGCTCAACTGAGCTGGCTACAAATCACAAAACTGCACAACAGCTCTTAATGAAAGACAAATTGTGCAGCTTAGCCTTTAAAAAGCAGTCGAGGCTGTTTGTGCAGATGCCTTCAATCTTAATAGCTTACATACTGCGACCTGTGCACACTCCCTACCAGTGTCTACTGAAAGTAATAGACCGTCTTTATTTTCCATAAAATGTAAGGATCCTACTATTATTATTATTATTATTATTATTATTATTATTATTATTATTATTACAAACATTATGAGGCAAGGATTTAATTTTTGGCTAAGTAATTTTAAATAATTGTATGTACACACACAAAGACACCTGTGGCGATTATAAAATACAGCAGGACAAATTCTGCTTTCAGTAAAATTGTGTCCATTTTCATTGCTTGATATAAAAAGTGGAGCTAGACCTTACTATATTAAGGCGGGAGGGGGTTATCTTGTCAAGTGAACTGGAGGAATATTCTTCTGATAGATCTGCTGCTTTTATTTGGAAGTTACTGATAATGAGTTCATTGCTGACCGCGCTCAGTACATCCTACTCCCAGGACCCAACAATCCGGTTCTGTACATTCAAATTCCTTTATGTAATTGAGCATAGTTGGATTGTACCATGGGTTTGATCATTTTCGTCAAGACATGTACTGGAAGAAAAGGAGAAAAAAGAAACATTATCTTCATTTTTCCACTATGTTGTTCTCACTCCCTCACTGTGGCACAGTGGTAGGAAGAGAAGTGAGCGGACTGGCATCTTGCTCAGGACAGGACTCTTTTACCTCTTCCTTCATCCCAGCCTTGCTACAACTCTGATCGTGGCATATTATTTTGCTTCATTAGATAAGTCAAAGTCAGTGTGCCACCTTTCCTTACAGGAGAGATATTGGTGACACATCAGTAAGATGTCACACGGCTCTATGTGTATTATTTCAAAATGAATAATATATTTTAGGACAACAAAAAGCCTCAGTTTAGTGATGGCGTGCAAGCTGTTTGCCACACAGGAGTTGGGAGGCTCAGTGGGATTAGAAAATTAGGATAAATTTGCTGCCAAACTCTAACAAAATGCTTCTGACCAGCTACAAACTAGTTTTTTTCTGGCTTCACAACTTTAATGTATTGGGTCAAAATTCTCTATGGATGACAAAAACCTTTGCAATTCCTCAGAAATTTCAAGTGCCTTTTCCAAGACTTTTCTCATCTGAACACTTTTAACAATTTTCCCTTATCTTTGTATACCCTGTTTTCGGAAATGGCATTACTATTACAGCTGAAATTTTCACCCACAAGCAGAACACCGAGTACAGAAAGCTCAATCCAAACACTTGTAAGCAAATGTAAGAAGAAACCTATAGCACCAAGCACAAAGCATATGTGACGCTGCTGAGTGTCAACTATGAGGCTATACAAGAAAGACTAGGTGGGAAAGGTATCAGAAGCAGAAAGAGAGACGATTGCCCCACATTCAGCAGCTATGACTGGGCAGGTCTTCCTAGGGAACAACTGCTGAATGATTCCATCAGTATACCATGGAGAAGAGATAGGGTTTGTTTTGCCAAATGTTTAAGGCGTGGAGATGAAGAGATGGATAGACTGTGATCTTCGTGGTGGAGGGGAATCCTGTATCAGTAACAATATGTAAAAAAAGGGGTGGAAAAAAAGGGAAAAAGTTCTTTTCACATTAATACAGGATGTTCGAGAGAAAAGGCTGATATATATTGATTATCTTATGCATCTCCTACTTTAAGATAATCCAGATGACTTAACCTCTTTTTTAATAACAACAGCTCTGAAGCCAATATACAGTGTTCTATCACATTTTCATGAAGTTTTGCACATAACTGGTTGGTGATCTGTATGTAGCAGACAGACCAGGTCACATGCCTTGAGTTTCCTTTTATTTTTATTTTTTTAAATAAAGTATTTAAAGTCTTTCTTTTAAATTGATAGTAATTCTACGTAAAAATGTATGTGCCACCTGACTGCGAGATTAGTCCCTGTAAATGGGGCTGCCCTGCAGCGTTCCTTCCTCTGTGTCCCTCTGAGGAAGACGTGTTGAACTGCTTAAGGCACAGACACCACCTATGTTATCTCGTGGTGAAAATGACTCCCTTTTCACTCCTGTCTTCTAATCCCCATCCCCAGGCCTCAGGACCTCCTTCAGCTTCGGCATTTATTGCTAGAAACAGCTGTCAAAATAATTTCTGCAGGATCTTCAGTCTTGGATTCAGACTGTTTAAACAGCTCCAATAAAATGCCAGTTTTGTTTCTTATTTGCAGCAGCATGTGCAGGAAGCAGGGGGACAGCTGGCCCTTTGTTCAGTTCTTGGGATGGCAGGACTAGGCCAATACACAGGGCCAATACACAGTCTTCTGAATGGAGACTGATGCTTAGTCTCCATGGCTGCCTTCCACAACCTTCTCAAGAACAATGCACATTCTTTGTAGGCAGTGTCCCGCAAAGAATTGCACAGAGAAGTGGGTTAAGTCTGGTTTGCTTGTTCACTGCGATGTCTGATCTCCAACACTTTGTCCAAATGGCTCTTTTGATGGAAAACTTGGGGATGTTTTTGAAGCCAAAAATTGTGTCCTTCAACCATCTCCCTTGAGGAACTGTACTATTTCTAACCAAAATATCCCTGTTTTCAATTTTTTTTAGAAGTTGGCACATTTTCACTGGAAAAAAATATTTTTCCAACCAATTCCATTTCCAGGCTCTCTAGTTACCTAGGCATGTGAGATTTTATCTGGCCCTGGTAAATAACAGATCTGTTACCACAAGTCCATGGGATAAATTTTCAGCCTTCAAAAAACATATCAGCTAAGTCCTCTCAGCTCTCAGTAAGTCCTGCTGTGGGTAGATCCCAAAGCATCACAGTAGGGGTTAAAGAGAAGAAAGTGGTTGCTTCCCAAGCAGCGCAGAAGCAGCAGCAAAATGGGCCAATTAATCTAGGGTGGAAGGGAATCAGATCCTCTTGAATAAAAGGCCTATTGGTACAAGTCCAATTAGCTGAAGACTAACAACATCTTCAGTGATGTTGACGTGAATGACTGAGAGGAAGAGGCGAAAGAATGATAAAGTGTATTCAGTATAGCCTTTTAGTCCTGGATTTTAAATCCATCCTGTTCGCACTTGGATTATATGTCATATCTGAACTATTCCTACTGCCACTCTTTGAATGACTGGTCTCTATTTAACACCATATTTCAAGTTAGGGCTCGTATCCCATTCTAATTACATTTCTGTTTAATATTTTCACAAAATCTTTCCTTTTATGCCATTTAATAATATATCTAATTTTAGGTGGGGGGGTGCTGTTCTAAAGTAAAAATGAGAAGTATAAAAAAATGCCTAGCCTACAATTAACTTTTTCCATGTGGGTATTTAAAATTTTTTCAACATAGTCTTTCTTTTCTATTATTCTAATTTGAATAACTGTACTGTTTTAGAGTCTATGGTATATATACACTTAAATGTCAGTCAAAACTATCATTGTTTCAGTAAACAGTTCAGGAAGCTATATTATGTCATATTAATAAAATCAAATGTGGATTCCATTCTGAAGAAGAACCGCACTCATATAAACTTAAAATTCAGGGTACATATAATAACTAATAGCAAAATGTATTACAGAAATAATGTAAATAGTCTAGTATAAAATGTAATGAATCTGGGAAACCAGAACAGAGGTTAAACTTCAATGTAATCTCATTACATTAAAATATGAAATCATACTGATTATCTCAGCCCTGTTAATGTTGCTATGCAGTGACACACATGTAGTAAATACGATTATAATTAAACCATTTACGGTTTTTGTTCTCCTACGGGATTAAAAAAAAAAAAAGGAAGACCTATTCTCTTTGCACTGCTCCCTCTGTGCCCCCAAATAAAATGCTTTCAAAGTTTATGCAGTTCTGGGCAGGTCAAATGTATGCAGATTATAAAGTGTTGCAGGGATCCACAGATGTTTTACAAGTTATAGTCCCAATTTGTGACCCAGTTTGCATGGCTATGCAGGATTGGAGGGAGAATAAAGGAATAAAACACCCCTTTATTACTAATGCCCAGGGGAGCTGTAAGGGGCGAATAAAAAGAATAACCACAATAGGGAATCTTGCACTGCCTGACCTAGTTGCACCAGCATGTAAGAGCTCAGGCACTGAAAAGGAAAACCAGGAGACTCATTGTATCTTTGAGCCACAATTTGCCTCTCCGTTTACTTTATGGCAATGCAAAAATATGCTTGGCTTTGTTCAGGGCTCAAGTGCAGTCAAAACCCTGCAGCAATTATTTCTGTGAAAAGTGTTTGATTTCTATGAGTGGTATGGGTATTTCTTCGAAAGATTAATACCAGTGTGTTATCCTTCGTAATTAAGTATGATGCTTTTGGTGGTGTCATGTCTTCAACAATTAAGCCCAATATATAAACTTCATTCTTTTCCATGTAGTAGTCAGAAGAGATTGGATCCATTTCCTGACATGTCTTTCTCTTTTATTGCAAACCGTTCCAGTTTCGGCAGAGGCTTAGCTTTGCAGATGAACAAATTACTTCCATCACATTGAAATGCAGCTACCTCAAGCTAAAATGCAGACTTGTGAGCACACGATATACCAGATTATGTATAGAGCAAGCTATAGAAGCAATTACCAAAAAAAAAAAAGTTACTAGTTGTTATTGGCTACATAAAGGAGGAGTAGTATTCTTGATATGCATAATACAATCCTTTTTTTTTAAGCAGAGCACTTAGCTAAAGTTTACTGTGTAAGAGTTGTGGTATATGCAGTAGAAAATGGTGATAAAAGGATCTTAGGAAAAAAAACAAAACAACCCACTTTTTTTTTTCCCTAACCATTAACAGGAATCAGACCCAGATCATTTAGATAGTGATACTTAACCCTTAATCTTTTTCTTATACTTTTCCTCATATTCATGTTCTCTGTGTTCTGCCGGCAATCTTTTCCTCCTCTCAGGGAGGGGGTTCAGCGATCTATTGATCTGTATCTGTTGTGCTCTTTTCTACGTCACTTAAATATGCAGAGCTTTAATCATGCAATGCCCAATGAAAACCGTCTCTCACTACTATACAAATTCTTAACTGATGTTAGGAGCAATTTATTTTTTTCTGGATTGTGAAAGGTCTCTTGGTTTGGCTGAAAGTTCCCTTTGTTTCAGCTGTCTAGTTCCTCTAAGCAACATAGCGGTCTCTTATAAGTTTCTAGAAGTTACTAGAGATGAGAACCACCAGTTTCCATTGTATTTAACTCACCATCTAACAATATACAGCATGTTTAAAAAGTCATTCTGAGATTAACTTCCAAAAGCACAATTTCTTAATAATTTTACATCATCCTCCACCCACTGTATTAATTTGTTTCATATAATCATGAATGTCATCATCTTTTAGCACTAATGCTTTTCAGTTGGACTCCCACTAACAACAGCTTTTAAATCTTCACTGGAATCAGTGGGATTTTACGTGCTTTAGTGTTTGTGGAAGCAGTACCCTACACTGTATCCCGTCTGGTGATCATGCAGGCTTTCTCATATGATCTTCTTGTATCGTGATTATTGCAATGGTTGCTCCAAATCTGTTGGGACTTCTAAATGAACTGTAAGGCATACTGTGATAATAAATAATTATGTAGTAACTATCATAAAATCACAGCATTCCTCAGGCAAAACACTAAGTCAATCAAAGCAGAAAATATCTGACCCGCATCCAAACTTCAGCTGTGTTTCTGAATTTCTGGTCAGAAGGCATAATATATTAATGCCCTGCAACTTGCACTGTGCTCACTTTAAAATTTATATTAAGTAGATTGTTACATTATGGTAATGTACTAAATTACCTAAAGCAAAGTAATACAATGATTAACTGACCATAAACATTGGTTTATGGTCAGTTTATAAAGTATTACAAAGATTAACATTATGCATTTTCATAACAGAAGAAAATTGCAGGATGAAATATCTGTGGATTGACTTGGTGCTATTAAGAATAATAAAATAGTGGTATAACTCACAACAGTCTCATGTTACAGCTTGCAAGTAAACTTTGTTTTAAATCATCTTTGAAAATGGCAGAGATATTCATCGTTTTAAAAAATGCCCAAAGCTTTCCAAGCATAGAATAACGGTTTCCAGTATATGTTTTCTAATATATAATGTATTACTTTTTTTTTTCCCCCTTTGTTATTCAACATATCAAATCAGATTCTGACCTGGCATAGCTACTCTGATATCAGAAGCATTTTACCACCTTACCCAAGACAAATTTGGGTTTCTCTTTATCAGATTATAATATTTGCCTTAAAAGCTAGACACAATCAAAGTTCAATGCTTTATGAGTTAAATTAATTTAATCGTGCATGAGTAAAAATGCCGCTCACCTGTTGTTCCAGGGTTTCATCTGGTCTGTTTGTGAGTTAAACCCCATGCTAACTAGATTTTTTTAGGGGACAGAGACTAAAAGTGAAGGAAAGGGAGGAGCATGGGGTGGGGAATCAAGCAAGGGACAGGGCAACAGGGAAGGCCCTTATACAACCTTTGAGAAAGCAGGACCATTCCGGGCCCATCCCAAATGCATGTGTATTAATACGCACTGCTCAGGGAGCAGTAATGTCCGTATGCAGTCACAGATGTACAATTCCATAGGAACGACAGAGATGTGGTGGAACACCTTAAACAGCTGCAATAGCTTGATAGAGACTCTTCAGGAAAGACAGGGAGGATGAGGAGCAGCAGCTGTGCTCTTCGTACCAAAGCGGCTGCAGTGTATGCATACGGCTCCTCCATCGATGGGTGAGGCGCGTGGAGGACTTAGGGGTCAGGATGAGGAGGGAGGCCAGAAAGGGGAATATTGTGGCGGGTGCGTGCTACAGAACTCCCAGTGAAACAGAGGAGGTAGCTGATGTCTTCTTTAAGCAGCTGGAAGAAATGCTCCTATTACAAGCCCTTGAAGCAAACGAAATTTGGGTCATTCAAGAAATTTTCAGGAAGCGTACTACATGGGAGACTGATTTGAAGGGCAAAGGATGCCACGAGATTGGATCAGCCTTTGAAGACAACCTTTTCAATTCACAAGAAAAATTCATCCTGATCTTGCAAAAAAACACAGGCATGCATAGCAGGACAGGCGGTATGGTTGAACAGGAAACTCTTGGCTGAACTGAAATGCAAAAAAAGTGTATAGGATGAGGAAACAGGGACAGGCTACCATGGAGGAGAAAAGAGGTATTACCTGGGCATGCAAGGACGGAATTAAAATTAGGAATAAGAGGACCGAAGCTTGCCTGGAGGTAACTGGTGAAGGGCACGTGGAAGGCAGTAGAAAAGACTTCTGCAAATATGTCAAAAACAAAAGTCAGACCATGGAAAATGTGGAACTACTGCTGAGAAGCAATTGACCTAAAGACAAAGATTTTGGAAAAGGCTGAAGAACTCAGTGCTTTCTTGGCTCGGCTTTTGGTTGCAAGGTCTGCTCTCAGACTCCACACAGATACATGCTTATAGCAAAGCTAGCAACAAAGTACTATCCAAAGCAGCGCAAGCACAAGTTAGGGCCTACTTAAGTGTGCAGACATATGTAAGACTTTAAGATCAGAAAGGACACATGTGAGGGTACTGAGGAAGATGGCAATTGTCTGGTTTGAATAGTTGTGGCAAGGTCCACAGGAAAGGTCCCTGATTACTGGAAAAAGTTATTCCCATGATTAAAAGAAAGTAAGAAGGATGATCTGGAGAACTACAGGCTGATCAGCCTCATTTCAATCCCGAGGAAAATTATGGAGCAAGTCCTCCTGGACTCCATGAAGCACAGATTTAGCTATCAACATGAACCTTCTTGAAACTTCTCAAAGACGAATGTGAAGTCCCGAACCTGAGATACAACAGTACAGTCTGGGAGCCAGCTGGCTAGAAAGGCCAGTTTGCAAAAGCAGAGCTGGGATTCTGGTAGACAACACGTTGAACATGAGTCAGCTGAGCTCCTTGCAGTGAGGAAGGCTCACCCCAGACTGGGCTGCACTAAGGAGAGCATGGCCAGTAGCTCAAGGGCAGTGATTATCCCCAATGTTCAGCCTTGTGAAGTCATGTTCATAGACCAGTTTTGAGCTTTCTAATGCAAATGAGATACAAACTGGAGAGAGTTGAGAGAGGGGAAACCATGATTTAGAAGGGCCTGGAGTACTTGATATGCGAGGAAAAGCTGAAGAAACAGTTTGATCAACCTAAAGGTTAAGGGGAAATCTGTTTGCAACATTCTCTTGCCTAAATGGGAGTTACAGAAAATGAAAAGACAGATATTTTGCATGGGTGCACAGTGAAAGGAAAGAAGCCATAGTCACAATGTGCAGAAGGAATATTGCAATTGGACTTTAGGAAAAAAAAAAAAGCACAATGAGAATGGTCAAGGACTGGAACAGGTTGTCTGAGAACTGTGGGAAACTGTTCTTGGAGATTTTTCAAAACTTGGTTGGACAAGTCCCTGGGTGACATGATCCAGTTTGAGATTAACCCTGATCCAAGCAGGAGGCTGGACCAGATGGCTTCCAAAAGCTCCCTATAACCTAAATTTTTATGTGATCCTATGATTCTCCTTCTGTGTTCCCTCAGCCTTAAAAAATGCAGTTGGCTAACACTGCATTAGAATTCCAATATTCTAAAGGTTAAAACCAGAAGTAACACTCGTATTACTTCAATATAATAAACCTTAACTTTTAGAGAACCTTTGGAAACTCAGAAAATTAACATTAAAGTCTCCTTTCTTCCTTTTCATCCCTAACTTCAGGTTTCTGAGATGCTGAAGTGAACTCAGCTCATTTTTTCAGACTTTTCTGTGCAATTATGAGGTCTAGAAAGATACTTAATTTTTAAATAAAAGTTAAGTACTACAGGATGAGGGACTTTCAGAAAAGAATCCGTTATCACAATGTACATGATAAATTTGCAAGAAGTAGTAAATGAAATTTCTTGTATTTTTACGGGTTTTATTTTCACTCCTCTGACTTTCTTGTAAAGCTTAGAGACTAGAAAATGTTATACTTTGTGTGATATTAAACTGTCATCATCATTATCTTTCCTGCTGTATGTTATGGCTTTTAATGAACTTTGTAATACATGTATTTGATAATTTATATAGAAGTTCCACTTGATTGTTATTAGTAAGTTATGTTAAACTCAGACACATTAATGATGTGACTTGGTTTAGGTTGGAATGCACTTTCCTGAAGTTCTTGAACAGAAGAGAACTGCTCTTATTTCTTTGTGGAAAAGAAAGAGGCACTATGGTCCATTATAAACCCAAGAAATTAAGAAAATCCTATTGTTTCCATCTATACTGTGAATATAGGGGTTTCCTCTGGCATTGATTTTGTGAAAGCGTCATCAAAATGAAAGAAAGTTTTTGCACATAGATATAAGAAAAGATGGGAATATGGAAACACCAAATGGCACAATAGAAGTAATGACACTATCATCCTCAGAAAATAGAAAGTATACAAACTTTTAGCTTTTGGGGTTCAGTTAGAGCTAAAATAAATTCACAGTAAGGATCAAAAACATTTTCTTTCCACTTGATTCTCCCCGTGCAGAGGGAAAGAGGATTATATACAGACTAAACAAGGTTGCATCACATTTACCTAACTCCTACCAAAAGAGGCAACATTCCAAGCCCTAAATATGATGTCATCATTTGTCAATATTCCAGACATTTATAAGCCTAGTAGTAGAAAGTTGCAAGTCACAATTTTGGATATACATAACTTGTTGTGTAACAGCCTCTAATTACCTGTGGCATTTGGTTAGGAGGTTATGAAAGTACCTTCCGATCCTTTCTTAATTTGTAACCGTAGACTTAGGGTACGTTTGCCCATTCAGTTGAACTTTTTTTCCCTGCGTGTTGTCTGTTAGCTTTTGAGCCCAGAGAGAAGTCATTCTAAAGAACTCCTTGATTTCAAAGTTTAAGGAAATGAAACGTAGGGTTCCCAAAAGGTGCCAGGTGGAGTATGCACACATCTCTGAGCGTTGCAGTGTGCGGGGTCAAACTGTCTGATTCAGAAAAAATGGGGCCTCCAGAAACGTGCAGTGTGGTGATTATTTCAAGTAGAGTTAACCTCACTGAAGTTTGCCATCTGAAGTGCCTTGTGTACTGGGCAAGCTCTGATTGTAACCCAACAGAGGGGTGGAATGCAGGTAGTGATTCATCTCATCCTGACTGGGGTGTCTAATACCACTCTTTAAGGTTACTCCTTTTGGGTGGCTCATTCCTGCTGTAAATCCCTTTCCTAAGCCTGTCAAAAAACAGGTTCAATTTAATCCAGATCAGTTCCCTGATGTAACCCACAGTTACACCCAGCAACATGAAAGAGAGGATGTCGAAGGGTTGAAAACAAGAAGCCATAGCATGGTAGAAGGCAGGATTGCTTCTCTTAATGGTACAAGCTTGGGTGGTTTCAATCCTTTATGAAATTTTTACCTAAAATAATATAGGCAAATGTCCTTCTGAAAGTGCTCATTTTCCTCCCTGACTATCTATACAACTGTCTATACAGTTAGCTTATACTGATGCCTAAGGGTTACAGTGCTAACATTGGGTGGCAAGAACCAAAAGACCCTTTGAATACTGGAAAATTTCTCATTGACTGAAATGTTGAGAGAGAGTGACTGATGTTTTTATTTGCCCCATTTAAATTATAAACATTGCAACTGAGAGACATCTTGAAGCTGCTGCATTTATTACTACAGTTGATTCCTAAACATCAAAATATTATACTATATTTATATACACATTTGAAAATAGCATATGTGTTATTTATTCATTAGGGAATAACATATGAACAGCATCACCTGGTGACAGCTGTAAAAAAAAAATAAAAATCCAACATGCAGCCTTCTCCTGTCAGAATAATTTTGGCTGGCAGCATCCCTCTCTCTTTCCACTCACGCTGGCACTTTAAGGAAGGAGTGGAAGATGTGCTTGGACACTGGGGCATTCCGAATATTCTTACCCAGACTTCTCTGCCCAGCAATGGTTTGCCCAAGAGACATTTGGAAATGCTTATTCATCAACGCAAGTCATACCGTTCTCCAGCTCTTCCCCAAGGGCTCACTACTTTCCAGACAATTCCCAACAAACACGCTGACTTGATACATAATCATTAAAATAACTGTCAGGAACGTTTAGGATGCCCTAATTTGGCCCGTTTCGTATTTCATACTGGATGACTAAGTTATAAGGTAAATTTGTCCCTAAAAGACTTAAGACAAAAGCTGCATACAGTGCAAGTACAGAAACAGGACAACAGTAAGTAAAGACCAGAATTCACGAAGAATATTAGGTAAGATGGCTGGTTTTAGGGTGAAAGAACAATGAAACAGATGACAGACATCTGGCATCAGCCCAGCAGACATACCTACACATAAGCACCAAAAGTGGCAAGAAGTGGAATTACTAAAAACGGGGATTCAGAAACCAGTATCCCAGCTTAAAGTTGGCACAAGAGAAAATAAGAAGGAATATTCTAAGGAAGGCTCTGTCTGAGAGAAAGAATAAAAAAAGCATCAAGGAGAGACTTCCATCCATAAGTACTTCTTTTCTAATAGAAGAAAGTAGACGTTGGCATTGGTGAGTGCAGAGAACGAGCAAGTTTGGGGGGTGGAGGGGAAGTTATTGGCTTTCAGGTTAAAAATTATAAAGGCTTATTACTATGCTGACTGTTTTCCCATCACTTCAGACTGCATGTCTTTGTTCTCATCTCGAAAAAATTTACCCCACCTCTGACCGCCTCATCTGTAGGCATGAGTGGGTGTCTGAAGGGCTGCACTCATATTTCATTTCAATTGAGTGGGACAGATTCCCACGGCACAAAAAAAGTTAGGCACAGATATCTCCCTGGCACCACGGAAATAAATCCAGGAATAGCAGAGTTTTCAGGGTCTGGAAGTGATGCAAACTGAAATTATTCTAAGAATTGATAAGATGTATATCTGAGGCCCCTGCGTACAGTGGAGTTACTGTGGAGTTTTAAATTTCGGCCTCCTGGATATTTCATAAGAAGGCTAAAATCTTTCCCATGCATTATCTGAAAGCCTTGAATATAATCAGAAAGGGATTTTATTGCAAAAATAGATGTCATCGCAAGTTTTTAAGGACTATTGACTGTTTAAATTGTTCTTTAAAAGGAAAAAGATTGAACCAAGATTTTTACTGGAGCAGAAGAATGGTATTTGGTTTATGTCCTACCTACAAAACATGGTAATGTGTTGCCTCTCGATATGCTGCCATGAACATGGACTGGTGGGTTTTCTCTGCAGTTGTCTAATTTTAAAACAAATTCATCATTTGTTAGTTTAGATTAGTTTAGAAAATGGCCTTGTGTAGTTACAGTGTACAGCATTAATTATTGGGGAGCCTTGATAAAGCTGAAAAAAGTGTTCTAAGCTTTCTTTCTGGCTTAGACTTCAAAGATGTCATGCCACTGGCTCTGAAAATTGTCTGGCAACAGGCCGATGTAAGCGTAGAGGTACATTCTCTCAGGGACACCAGAGAAGCTTATTAGTTAGCCCCAACAAGACTTATTATTTTTAACTACTAAAAGTATATGCTTTGGTGACAGGTTATTACTTCTACAAGCACCACTGCACTGAACTCTGAATTGCCACCATGCAGAATATTGACACAGCAAAAGTGGGAGCAAAACTGGTAAATACTTTGTGCTTTGCTCAGCAGCATTTTATGTGGACTTGTTAAGGTCTGAGTTCCACATGTTTTCTCAGTGTTTAGGAAAAAAAATCTTCTCTCGCTAATACTTGTTTTACAGAAGGTATTTAAAAACAGATATATTGTATTACAGACACTTTTTTGGCAGCATGAAGGATAGCTACAAAGATGACAGAGCCAAACTCTTCTGTCAGATGAACAAACAAGGAGAAATGGCCACTGAGTGCTGCTTCAGAGGTCAGGCTGTGCAGAAAATTGTAAACTAATGGCACAAGAATGCTTTGGCTTTCACTTTCTGTTGTTCAAAGGAGCAGATTAGGACCTGTATGTAGAAAAATATTGCCTCGTTCCCTCTAAATATACTAAATGCTTCTTAAATTGAGAGGGGATTTAACAGTGTTTTAACCAATGAAATGAAGAAAGGTCAATACTGAGAGTGCTTACACTTATCTTACTAGGATATTCACAGGTATTGCCTGGGTTTTAGATTAATAAATGCTATTTTATATTTTTTGTGCTGTGTTAGGCAAAATGTCAACAAGTAGCATATGGCATCATGACACAACCAACCATGGTATAAGCAGACACAACTTGACTGAGGACAGGAGAGCCTGTGTGAGTTTTGCCTGGAAAGCTTTCATTTACATAACAATAACATTTATGGAGAATTTGTGTGTGGAAGTGTAGTTACTTACCCACAGGCTTCCTAGTAACACCAGGTTAACGGCTAGTTGTAAATATCCTTATTTTTTTTTTTTTTTTTCAGCATTAGTTCAGCTATGGTTTTGCATAGACAAGTCTTAGACTCCAATCTGCTCTCCTTTCCTGAAAAAGGAAAAGAACTTTGATCAGGGTTGAGATCTACACTAATATACTAAATTTCAGTGAAATTAAGGGCAGGAGGAGATCACAGGCAGATACACAGAGAGAAGGTGACTGCACATCTTATCTTTCCTTAGCACCATATCCTTGGAAATTGATTTGACCCTATACCAACATGGTTACAAAATAAAAACTTCATTCTTGATCCCAAAAAGGGACTGTAGTACTGAATGTTCTAGTATATATCTAGATATACAGACTTTATCTTACTTATCTCACATAAGGGGAGGAAGGGCACATAACAAGAAATGTTTGTAAAAGTCAGCTGAGTCTAATGAGGCCAGCATATGGCTGGCATAAAATAATGCACTAACACCGTTCCTTCTCTGTGTAATCAATGCAAAGGAGGAGTACCAACACAGAGGGGCAACCACAACTCCTGTTGACTTCTCTCATAGCCTCTCCGCTACACATTCATATCTCCTTGGTCATTTTGTTGTTGCTCTCCACTCAAAATCCCTCGCTGCTGGATGCTGTGGAGCTGGGTACTGTGTTTATATCGAGGGCTGGCGTTTTCTCATGGTTGTCAGGGCAGCCTGGGATTCCATGATTTTCATACCTTTCTGACAAATGTCCATGACTTGCGACATTTTGGAGTCCTACGTGAGAGCCAGTGGCCTGGGAGCATGGAGTGAGCCTAATTGCACAAAGCGGAACAAATGTAATTAAGAGCTGTAAAGTCGAGCTAGGCACTGTTTGGGAGGTTAATAGAGAGCAGGAGCTCAGCCTGACAAAGGAGCCCACTAGCCCGGCTGACTCGAGCTGAAGGGCTGCACATGATTGCACACAGTGGAACAAATTTCATTACAAGCCTTGCGATCAACATTTTTAAAAGCTTAGTGAAATGGGTCAAGTTCACAAGGGTAATTTGGTTACTACAAAAACACATCCATGACGTTTGACACTTTTTATGCCATCAGAGTATTTCTGTCCTTTAAAGTCCCAGTCCTGCTATGTCAAAATTGTCCAGGTTCACTCAAGTGTTTACTGTGTTTGACCAAAGCATCTAATTAGATAGACTAATGACTGACTCTATTCTTACAGTTTCAACATTCAAAAATTGCGTTCTGGGGCCAACAGAAATAGTAGAGGGAGGAAAAAGCCTTTATTTTGGATGTACTGTAGGAATTAGTAATGGTTTTGAAAGACAAGCCTGCAATCAAACATTCCCCATTGGTTTTGAGTTTAAAAAAGTGGAAGATGAAACTCAAATATGAGATATAGAAATATATATGTGTGTGCGTGCATGCATGTATACATATCTGTATCTATATATATAAATGGATGCTTCTTTGCTGATTATTTTCCTTTTCCATTCATTTCTACTGAGATATAAAAGGCTGGGCCAAGTGAAGTTGAAGTCTTTTGATTCAGATGCCAAAGTTTCCTTTTCTCCTCTTAATAAATATTTTTTTGCTATTTAAGTGCAACTACCCTGTGACTTTCCTCTTTCAGAGACTGCCTAATCAAGAACATACCCTGGTTTATGGAACATGAAGGAGCTCAGAATAGCTCATGTTGCACATCTCAGTTGGTTTGGCAATACTGTAAGTGATTAAAAAAAATCATAATAGATAAAAGAGATACGGGTCAAAAAACAAATAGTTATAGTAATGCAGGTTATTTCTTTTCCATTTAAAAACCTCCCTCCAAGCTTTGTTCTGAGCCAGATGACATATAAAGCATATTGAAGGATGACAGACAGGGAAGATGTTCTCTGAATATACCATAGACTTATAGTAAACAGAATGAGTATATTCCTCTGAAATGATTTATCTAATCATTTCTCATATAACTTCAATTTTCTGAAGTATGGTAATATGCTATTGTTTATGCAACTTTTCAATAAAATAAAGTAAAAGACAATGAAATGTTTCATCTGCTCAAAAGCACGTATGCAGAGATTTGGTGAAAATACTTCAAGCGGTTGCAAAGAGCAGGATTTTGAAACTTACCTGTGTGTAACACACTACCAGTTCTAGGAGGCACAGAAATGTAATTACCCCATTTTACAGAGGGAGAGCTGAGGTACCAACCTCAGGTTGGCAAGTGGTTACTATCATGACTAACCATATTAAAATCAATGACATTAGTTGTGTATGAAACTGCTCACCAAGCTGAATAAAAGATTTCACAATCTGACTCTGAGAGACAAAGTGGTTTGCCCAAGGTCTATAGCCTGGGACTCAGCAAACCACTTAAGCATGTCCTTAATTTGTAGCACATGTTTAAGTGTTTTTCTGCAGCAGAAATAAACAGAGAATCATTGATAGAGTTTAAACCTAGGTCTCCCAAGTGCCAGGTCATTTCCTTAATCATAAGGCCACCTTGGCTAGATGTGATAAATGTTACCGGGAATTGAGTATGTCTTATGTCTGCCTATTTGCTGGTATTTGTTTTGTGTTGCTTTGTTTTTACAAAGCTAACTGCAAGGGAATGAATCCTAAATGCGTCTCACTTTTTATGGATGGATATAATGGCTAAGGTGTGGAAAGAAAGCAGACACAAGGTAGAACACAGAAATCCCTAAAAATGAGAAGATGAAAAGGTTGCTCTTATCCCAGCAGCATAATTCATAACCAGGCCTGTCATCTTTCTAAATACTGTCATGTGTGGTTCTTACAGGAAGCTGGTAATGCAGGAGGTATCATCAATTTCTTGAAATGTATTCATAACCCACATCTGGAATTCAATATGCTTTTTTAACTCCAGCAGTAACATGTCAGAATTGCTCTTCTATAGGCAAAACTGTCTTTGAGTATGGAACATGCTCTGTCTCGGGAAAAACAGTCAAGAGCAGTTTCATAGAACATGTACAGCCTGTTTGATGTATGTGAAACAAGAATGGGGTATCTGCTCTTCTACAAACACCTGGCTCCATATTGACCAACCTACATTTTCACTTATTATAGACCAATCTACAAGCATAGTCTAAAACCCAGTTTCCCAGGAATGCAACTGGTATGGGATGAGGAGCTCCGGGAGAGGTAAAGAAGGAGGTATGCCGTACCAATGACAATACCTGAAGGATGAAAGCACTGATGTGAACACTGAATCTCTACGTCTGATGGTCAGATTCTGGTTTAGGGACTCTTAGGGATACATACATGTTTGGTTTAATAGCATTTTTAAATTTGTTTTCTTATAATGCTGTGTTTTCCTAATCTTATGCTAAAAGACTTTAAGACCTATAAAGAAACATTTACTTGTTATTCAAGGTGAACGGTAGTTTGATCAAGACATACAGGAGAACACAAAACACAGTAGAAGTTGTTCCCAGGGAATAGCTCACTGCTCTTTGAAGGTGAAAAACTAGAGAATAAAAAGCAGTTACTGGATTATAAAGGTTGTGTTGCAGACCTCTGGCTCTGGGAAAGTTAGTCCTTGCCAGCAAGTCTACTATACTGTACAGGCCAGAGTCCCTCCTGCTGAACTGAGGTGCCAGCAAAGCACCCCTTAGGGCCCTGGCAAAAGTGCCATATGTCACATAACATAAAAAGGATCTGAGATATACAACAATAGTAAAAAAGGTGATTCTTCATGTACTTTATTCTCCAATCCATTAAGCTCCTTCTCGTTGCTTTATACTTGTATCAGAAACAGTGCACTTAAGCCTGAGTTTTTCTGGTAGAAACCATGGCTGGGACATTGAGGAGTTTTCATGGTTAAGGAGAACTCCCAGGAGCTGCACGCTGACTATAGCGGGTTTTCCACATGCACCTTAAGCAAGAGGTGACTAACAAATACTGTCACCACCACATTGTGTTCACAGAACTGGGGATGGAAAATTTGCTGTGAGAGGAGGGGCACAGGGGAAAGAACTCCTGTGCCCCTCGGGACACAGGACAGGGGCTCAGCTGTACGTTGCCTTCCATTTATATAAGTATATAGGAATTTATCTTAGTGACATAAAGAGTAACTGACCAGGGACCTACCATGCGGGATTGTTCTGTGATTGCAACTGCTTCAGAAAGTTGCGATTCACTCCCTGGACCACTGCTTACTGCTGCGTCTGCTATGTCAGACACAGTCAGGAACCAGAACTACAGTATCTTGTTTCTTGACAAAAGACAGGGATGGCCCCCACAGACAGTGAAATTGTTTGCGTTACCCTATCCTTTTGATATTACTCAAGTAAGAAGCTGCTTCAATAATGGGCTCCATCCGTCTCTCCCTTTCCAATAGAATTTGTGAATGACTTCATCACTCAGTCTGCACGCTCCATGTAAAACCTTCCTTATGGTGTAGTCTACTACAAACAACAAATTATCATAACACTTCTCAAAAAAAACAGAGATTCATGCCCAGAAAACATTCTTTCATCCATTCTTTGGGGACAGAGACACTTGGATAATGTATATGCCTTGCGTGCACTTCTCTCCCTAAATGCAGCAGCTGGAATGAAACCGTCTTTGTAGATAAAGTTGATGTTTTAATTTTTTTTTACCCTGAAGGACAATATCTAATGTAACTTTTCAATTTTCATTAACTGTGGCACAGGTTGCTATAGGCTAAGCTTTCAGCTATGAATAAAAGTAAAGCAATGAAACTCTACAAAGGAACATTTCAGCTAAATGCCATCCTTGGTGTTTTGTGGCAATGATAAGCTTGGATGGGACTACAGTAATTATGTCTCTCTCCAGCTGTTCTAATACTAAATTCACCAAGAAGGTGTCTTTTCTTTCCCCTGTTCTCAATCCCATGCCCCGAGGTAGCTAGAATGCTGGTGTATCTTAATTGAAAACGTAAAAGGATCGGAATTAATAGTTGTAAGAGAAATGGGACGATACTCAGAAAGAAAAGCTAAAGCTGAATATACAGGATGGGAGAAGAATAATTCCAAACTACAGAATTAGAATAGCCTCTAGAGGCATTGTTACTTTGGTGACTTAACACAGGTAACTCAAATACTGGAAAACATACTGAATGTATTAGGCAAGACAGACAGAATCTTTTCTACCCCAAACTTAAATACTGGTGCCTGTGTTGCATTGATTTCTGAGCCTGTTCCTGAATGATGTACTAGTTACATCACCTTTCAAAATTAAGTAGGTAACACTGACTTCTGACAAGGTCTTACTAGAAGCTAGCATAAACTTTCTAATTACTGCAAAGCTGATACTAAATATTACCAAATCAGAAACATTCTTAATACATATGATTAGGATGTCATGTAATAACTACTGTGCTTGCTCTTTTGGTCACTTGATTATACAATAAGGAGCTTTATTAACAAGCACACGGTGCTTAGAAAAACGAAAACCATGGTTTCCATGCAGCCTCCTGAAAACTGATTTTAAGTTTATCAGACAAATTTCAGAGGCTCAAATCTGGCTGTCTTTAGGCAAGTCTTCAAGCCAACAATAGTCCTCACAAGGATTGCTGAAGCAGAATTTCATAGTTTTTATTTTCAACCCAGTTGTCAAAAATGTAGCTAGATCTTAGGAGAACATCAGTGTTTGTTTCTTGTAGGAACACACAGAAACAAGGTTGGTTTCCCCATTTCTGTTTCTTCCTTGATAAACTTAAAGCTGGGAGTAGGGGAAGCCTCTCTTAAAACACAAAAGAGTTTTCAGAACCAACCTTCAGTATGGCGAAATTAGTTCTTATAATCAGAGAACTGATGTTTAGGCAATATCATGTACTATTGCCTCTCTTTGTGTTATCAAAGCACGCGTATGGTATAGCAAGTATAACTTTGCTTTTTCTTTTTCATGCCATTGCGCTGTGTCTTACAAGGCAAGTAAAAAGGAAATTGTGTAGTTCATACTCATCCAATCTGGCCCAAATAAACATAACATATTCAACACAAGATATTTATGCAGAGGACTCGTCTTTCCTATGATGTAAATAACATAAAATTATTTTTTCTTCATTCCTTTGGATTTTTAAGCATTTATTTCCCTAATGTTTTGAGACATCTCTGTGCTGACAGGTAAACCTGTAAGCTTTCGTCAGTGATCAAAATGATACTGACATAAACTGAACATATTTTTAAAACATAAACAATGGACATATTTAATGCTAAAATAAATCTATAAACAAGCTTACCATCACATACATAAAGCTTTTCCTAGGCTTCAGAGATTTCAAATATAATGTTCAATGGTGATCTACCTTCATCAAGATACAAGGCACCATTTTCCCCCTTTTCAGCCCAGTGACAATCTAAACTCCATAGACTTGCCGACTTGCGATTGCAGGGCTACTTCTGGAGTAAGTGGAACTCCCAATTATTGTTCTTACTGTCACAATCTGCTTCGAAGGGCCCAGACACGCGTCGGCTTGTCCATCAGAACGCTCAGTGCAGTCTGGCTCCTGCCAGTCCACTGCAAAGGGGAAGTGAGATAATTGTAGTTTAAATCTTTTCCAGCCAATCTTCTCCTGCTCATGCCTAAAAGAAAGGTCCTGTTGAGCCCTTAGTGTTACAGTAGTCCAAAGCCCTTTGCCTCCTCATGAGTCTTCACTGGAAGGGCTGGAATTGCCACTCATGCCTGCTGAAGGGTACCCAGCTAGCTTTGATTTACTTCAAGGCTTTCAAAAAGCATGTTAAAATTCGCCTGCTGAATGTTCAGCTTCTTTTTACGTTGAAAAGCAGAAGCTGTAATCATAAATAATAGTACCTTAATCTATTAGTGGCCTTACTAACAGTTGCATAGAATACTTAATAATAAAATAACATTTCAAGCTATAAATACTAAATCAAGATGCAAACGGATTGTCTTATACCTCAACATAAATTGTAGATACAATACCACCTAAAATTCAAGCTGAGATTTAAGATGATTCCCAGATACTTAAATTCTAAGACATAATTTAATATGGGTTTAGCTAAAGTACTAATGTTTAATTGCTCCTTACAAGAGCTCTTTCAACAGACGACTTGATTATGCCTGAACCAGGCCAGAAAGATATTAAAATGGTGCTGCAGAGCAATATAAATTTGACCTATCACTGGTGCAGTTCCATAAAGAATGGCACCATCTTCACAGAGAGCCATTTATTTATATTTTGTGCAAACTTGATAGCTATTGAAAAAGTCTGTAAGGAAATAAGCTCTCAGAAAAAGCAGCTGATATACTGAAAGCCTGTGAATTTCTTTAATCAATGTATTTCTTTTGTAATCAGATAACATGAAACTGAGCAATCTTAAATATCTGTTAATACAGATAGTCCCTTTTAACAAAACTCTATAACATTCAGTTATATTTTAGTGTATTCAAGTTGGCGCAAGACAGTAATCACCGTCAGCAAAAAGCAAGGCAGGAGGGGATCTCAGGAGGTCACGAAGTGCCCGCCACTCCCTTGGAGAGGGAAGCACTTGTACCTTCATCATTCTCAAAGGGTGAGCATTAACCCGCTACCCCTACCCAGGGAACCGGTGTGGACTTCACTGTCCTTATTTGATACTTAGAAAAACCTGTTTAAACCAAGTCTTTCTTGTTGAAATTTAAATCTACCTCTTGTCCCATCCTCCCTAAGGATAAATTATTTTCTTCACTGAATTAATTTGAAAATTTTTGTTATGGTCCCCAGACCAGACTCCTCCCCAGACTTCCCTAGTCTGAAGAACTCTTCTCACTCTCTTGCTCCTGACTTCTAAATAGCTCTTCTAGACTGCTTTGCACTCCCTCTCATTTGAAACCTATTATCTGAAACTGTACGTTGGTGAAGCTGAAGCTCTTTCAGTTCCAACCATGGTGGAGAGTTCAGATATTTTGCATATTAGGGGCAACTCAACATACAGCCTGGTGTGTTATTTTCATTTTCTCAACAGAATGATACTGTTGCCTAATGCCGAGTTTATTGTTCCCAGATCTTTTTCTGAACTGCTACTGAACAAGTTTCTCATCCTCTGCACAGTTGATTATTTTTGCCCAAGGGCAATGCCTTGCAGTTGTTTCTGATGAATTTCTTATGTTTTGCTTTTTCAAGCTGCTTCTCTGTCAAGATCACTTTGGTTTCTAACCCTGTACTTCAGTACACTTACTGCTACACATCGTGATATCATGAGCAAAGGTCAAAAGTAAGCTCTGGTCCTTTACCCAGGCCGTTAATGAAAACACTGAACACAATCCTAACCAAGACAGACATTTGAGGAACCAATTCATTACATATCTTCACAACCTTTGATGACTACTCTCTCTCTCTACTCTCTACAACTGTTCTATAGTAATTAAATGAAGACTATGATCTCTTGTCTAAATAATATTCAAGACTGTCAAAAAATCTTACCATAGTTATCTACTACTATTCACTGTTCGTGTAGCCCACTACCACATTGGAGAATATAGGAATTATAAAAAAATATTTGAAGATCTTATGAAATATCACAAGTCAAATATCTACAATATGCAACTATCTCTTTTTCCCTCCCCTCCCCGCTCTGTTCCTGGCTATTTTACAAGGCAGTTTCACTTTTTTTTTTTTTTTTCCTATTTCTACTGCCTTAAAGCCATAAAATTTCTTCTACATCACAACAGGTCAGGAAAAGGCCTAAGGAGGGAGTGGTTTTCCGTGGTCCATGAGAGCAACTTTCACAGAATGACTGAACTCAGTGTCTAGGGGAATACACGCGTAGCACAAGCAGGAGATACCAAGTGTACTTAAGACTGTGCTCTAATACTATGCTGCGTACAGCCATTTTGGATTTTCTGGGGCTAAATGACCTTGCTGATACACAGCAGAACACAAACAGTCCGTAAGAAAACTAATTTATTTAGGTGACGATCTGCTTCCTCAATGCAGGTGGCCTCCCAGTGGTCTTCCAGCCATAAACAGTTAGAATCCTTAGGTTTTCTGATCATAAAATGAGGACCTTTTTTACACCATGACCCTTTTACACCATGTCTTGAAAGTGAATAACTGGGATAGGTTATGCAACCAGAGGCTATTACATGTTTATGCACACAACCAGCTGCATGTCTCCCAGAGGATAAATGAAGGCATCCATCACCCAGTCAAGTGATGAGATGAGGATTACAACATACAGCTTGCAAAGACTTCTAGATATAGGCCATCTTTCATTCCCCTCCTCCCTTGGAAAAGAGACTCTTTTCCCAAGTATGGAAGGCAATAAAGAGGATAAGACAGGCCCTATGGTAATCCACATGCCTCAGAAAGGGAAAAAGCTCAAGGATGCTAACAGAATACCCTTAGGAAGTCCTCCCTTCAGACAGTGGATAAGACTTCGTTTTTGCCACTACTTGATTGACATTTTTCAGAGGCTCATTCAGCTCTTCTTCTGCCTCGTATCATAGGGAGCTCACAGCTTGGGAGAGAAATTCCCTCACAGATATCCAGGCTGGATCCAGTTGTTTTCAACACTAGACTGGAAATGAAGCTTTGGAACTGGCTTCCAAACCCTAACCCAAACATCACTGTGTTTCCTCAGGCAACCCAAATCTATTAGTGTTATTAATTATCATGCCACTATAGCTAATATCCAAAATACTTATTTAGAATTGATGCCACCAGTAAATCATCTCACTACTAAACTTTTGGAACCAAGGTAAGAGCCTGAAATTTTAATCAACATCCATACACTATGCAAAGGGCCCAATGACACAAGTAATCAGTCTATAATGGAATTCTGCCTGAGGAGGAGTTTTGTGCTCCAGAAAGAAGAGCTCTACACAAGCTTTTCCTGGTGTGGTAGGTTTCTTAAAAAAAATGGAATAGGAAATTTTGAAATTACAATTTAACTCTGTGCTGTGTAATACTATCATATAGAAGAAAAAAAAAATGGCATGGGCAATATGTCCCAAGTTGTTTAATAACTTTCCAATTTACCATAAATATTAAGAAAAGTATCAAATCAAATTGATTTTTCTTCCCTAGACAGGTATCATTCGGAGGAACATTCTTCAGACATGCGGACTGTGACTTCTGATCTGAATCCAGCAGCAAAACAGCACGTCGATAAAGATGAACCTGCACACACCCAGTCTAAAAACAAGAGCAAAGTCAGGGCTGGAGAGTTAGTTTCTTAATTAAGGCAATTTGAGTAAAAATAATGAAGGCGGAAGTCACATTTCTGTAAAAGCAATTTGGCAGAAGGGCTAGCCCTCTGCTTTATAGTACTTCAGATGAAAAAGGAAGACGCTATTAGTTGCTTTCTTTGTTAAGTGTTTGAATTAAAACCTTGGTGCCACTCGTTTACTATTTGCCAGTAGCGCTGAGTGAGTAATTCTCTGCCTGCAATTTCTTTGACTAAATTAGCCTCTTTTTCTTCTCATGGAATATCCATCAGCAGATCATGATTTTCTCATTTAAATGTACTCAACAAATATATCTGAATTTTTACCCTGAGAACTGATTGCAAATATTTGAAATTCAAGCTGCATCATTTATTCGGGATGGGTAAACCAGGTCACACTGTTTCCTCTCTCTGACTGAAGGACTGTGAGGAACACAACTTCCCGTGCACACAGTTGTGTGTTCCCCTTCAAAATCAGTCTTCCATAAATGTTCATGTGAAGGAAAATTTGCATTATTTTTTTTATAAACCTTTCTGCTAAAAGTAAAACTCAATTGATTGTTCCTTCACCAAGAAGTAAATATGAATGGGGTTTGTGTGACTATGGGCAAAGAGAATTCATTTAAGAGCTTTAATGATTACTTGTGGACATTTTTGTATTATTCATGCCATGCTTGTTTATAGACAAAGAATGAATTAGATAAAAAATGCCCTCAATCCACATAACATCCTCACAAAAGACAGAAAAGGACCAAAATAAGAAAAAGATAAAAAATAAATATATCCAGTATTCAAAGGGGGGGAATGCTGAATCATACAGCAAATTTGGCAAAAACAGAAAAACAGAAAAATTCAATCCCACTATTGTACACCATTTATCAAAATCTGGACTTTAACAAGCCAGGAATAAGCTCCAATCTACAGTTTTTGTTTTCTTTCCACAGAGCAACAGGATTCTGGTTAAGGGGGTTCCTTGTGGACCGTAATTGCTATGCTGTTTGCAAATGTTGATATAATTTGGAAGTGTAAAATTATTCTCACATGATGGCTCCATGGATTCAGCTAGTCCACTGTTGAATGGAGAACAAGCGAAAAGAATAAAAGAATATTCCCACAAGTGGTCATTTGTTTTTACAGGCGTTTAATTATTATAAACATAAGTATGTATTTTCTTTCTAAGTATTTTGATAGCTTGGAGAAACAAACAGGTTTTCTGTGAGAGCAACGAGGAGGAAAGGAGTGATTATATGCAGATAGTGAATAGCATCACGGAAAAGCTCATAAATAAATAAAATAAGCACGAACACACACAGGGCAGCTGTCCTAGTTCCCAGCTTCTTAGATGTCTCTTCCCTACAGGCCCTCTCTTCCTCTTTATCCCACCTGACCCAAGTCAGCTTCTTCCCTTACCTTTAAATCAGCCATCTGACAGACCAGCCTAACCAAGGCTGTAAGTGAGCGCAGGATAACTTGTGCCTCAGCGGCTTGCCCCATGTTTTGGGCTCTGTCCCGCCGTTGCGCAGGTTTTACACTGTGTTCCTTCCTGAAAGGCTGTGGCACACACACTGGTGTCATCAGAGCCAGGGGCATGGTCCTGCCCAGGGACCAGCAACTGCAGAGTCGGTCAATAAATCCATGAGCATGTGCATATTGTGCACCCTTACACCTCTCCTTTATCACCACAGGGGCAGACAACCACTCCAATAATTGTGCCAGGCACATAAAACCCGTATGGAATATGTACTTTTCAAGATGACAGTCATAAGGAACATTCAGTTTGCCCTACCAAAATGCTGACCTGACATAGACTCCCAAGGTAAAACAGTATGCACCGAGGGCATGCATTTCAGCATCTTCCACACTGAAAGGGCACCAAAAAATACTCTGGGAAAGAATTATAGTTTCTAATTATTTCTTAGGGACAAAATCTGCCCCATGCCTCAGGAACCAGCAATCTCTGACTTGCTGATACCATTCAGGCTCTGTGCAAGCCACCCATCTAGGCACAGACCATTGCATGACCTTTGTCTTTCAGTATTTTAATTAAAATCCTTGCTACTTAGCTGTTGACACCTATTATATTTCAAAACGGTCCCGTTCGGAATCCCAACTCCAGAAGCATCAACACAGATATCGAACAAAATCCACACCTATTCAACACCAAAGCAATTATCTAAGTTTAAGAACTTAAATGAGTGCTTTCCCAAACAGGGGCTTGGTGATCATATAGGTTAATAATAATAATAATAATAATAATAACAACAACAACAACAACTATGATAATAATGAATATTTTTTGCAAGTTATCTTAATAGCACAGCCTTGTTCCTAAAAAAAAAAAAAAAAAAAAAAAAAAAAACAGTTTTTTCTTCCCTTAAA
>VYZM01012610.1:122844-165311 GCA_013398915.1 Dromas ardeola
TTCCCAAAAAAAAAAAAAAAAAAGTGAAATCATAGGTTTCTCTCTGCCTATAATGTTAAAAAAAATTACCCATGGAAATGCAAATAAAAACACAGAAAGTCACAATGGAAACAATTTTTTTTTATATCAGCATCTCTGGCTTTCACATGTTTTTGCATAATGATGGGGCTAATATAACATAACAAATCCTAAACTGTTTTCACAAGGAGTGGAAAAAAGATGTGTAAAAGTATGCTCTGTCTTGCTTCCTTCTGTTCACAATGTATCTAAATACAACAAATGGTGTTCTTGCTCTTTCTATCTGTTTCTCAATCTGTTTGGAAAGTAGCCATCATTCTGCAGCCAACCATAATATTTGACACTTCCTGACATCATGAAAGCCACCATCTGTCTATCATTGAAGCCCTGTACTTTTTAAAGACTGCTTGGCCTGATCTTTAATGAAGCTTCACTGTGAATGCACAGATCAGTTTAGATAGAAAACTGTGGACGTCTGACAAAAGGAATCTGTGCAAAATCGTGTTTTAGTTAGATTCAGCCACAAAACAAAAGGAAATATCAAGACCTTCTTGCAGATTGCAAAGAAAAAGCTCAGTTTGCTTTCAATTAGTCCGATGTCCAAATTCATCGTGGAAAGTTTGGAGGATGAAACTGAATTCAGAAAAAAGTATGAAACTCAAATTAAGCAGAAAGCATTTTTCCTTCCTTCACCTAACTGCTGTTTTGAAAGATAAATATAGATATGCTTCCAGTGTTTGTAAGAGGTATAAAGTATAGAATGTCCTATTCAGTGGAAATTATAATGAGATTTCATATTTAGGGATTATAACTATTTCAAACATCCAAAAAGCAAGTTTTCTATGGTTTTCACTTGATATATAAATTTTCAAGACTCTCAGAGACCAAAAAGGTAGAAATCTTCGTCTATTTTGTAAATAGAAGGAAAGCATAAGCTTTTTTGTCCAAGAGTTATCTTAACAGGGAAATATATTCCCTGTGATATTTTAAGGCAAGTGTTGCTACCATGATTTTTGCACAAAGCAGTGACTCAAGCTGTAAAGGTTCTGCTTGGTTCACTTAGAACAGATTTGGATGCAAACCTTTAGAAACCTGACTTGGAAAATCATGACCTTTGAATACCCCATGCTCCATTTCCTTCATCTCCAAATTAATTCAAGTGTCTCCTCATGGCTACAGAGGCAGAATGCTCCTTCCAGCCTTCAAGTCTGCGATACTTCTACCGGGCTACAGCTCCAACAGATACTTAAACCAATTCATGGATGGAGAGCTGGGACCCTTGTCCTCTTTGGCTACGACCTTTCCTTTCCTCCTCCTCTGTCAGCTTTGCCCTTCGCTGCCGGTGCCGAGAATGAAGATGAAGCATTTCCTGTGCTTTTCTCAGCGTGGTGCCATTGAGAATGTGGCCGGCCCTTCATCAGACAACTCAGGTCAGGAGAGAGCCCCATGCCAAGTGTCCTGCGACTCGCAACCAACCTCACAGGGTGACAGCGAAGAAGCAGCATTCAACAGGCCAGGAAGCTGCTTGAGGTCTCACGAAGAGCTTCTAGAAAAGAGCTGCATCTCACTTCTCGCCACTACTACCTCTGCAAAGCTTCGCTGCTAAAGATGCAATTAATGGGCGTGAGGGCATGAAAGGGAAATGCCTTTCTTACTGACAATAGATGGCAATAATAATAATAATTATTTTCACTTAGGTAATTATCCCAGAGCTAGCCATAATAATTCCCAAAGGAAAAATTGAAGTGTGGTCCTGCATTTTGTGGTAAGAACAAATAAGGAGCCACAAGGTCTGAGTACCTGTCCAAATCCCATCTTCAGTCCTATGCCTCCTACTTTGTGCACCCTCCCACCCTGCACCACAGTGCCTGGAGGTTGTCCCCCCAGCCCCTGTCAACTTCATTCAGACCCTACTACCTGTCACACCTTACCAAGCCACAGCTCCAGGATTCGGTCTGCAGGACAGTAGCTGTTACGTGTGCCTCCAAGACAGGATCAGGCAATAGGAAACAGGATCCAAATTACTTTTAAGTTTCAGGTGGAAAATATAGACTTTTCAGTATTTGGGGACCAATTTATATATGGTATGCTGAATGCCCTGAAATCCTCCAAACCTGCAGACACGAGACCATTTTGTATCTGAGGCAGGCTTTGCATGAGAGCTTCTCTGTTGCTCATTTATAGTATGCAGCCACCAGGATTCTCTCGTTCACACCCTCCCTCTCCATCTCATCTTTCCCCATCACCATGGCACCTGAATATCTCACAGTCTTCCATCAATTTACCCAAATAACACTCCTCTGAGGCTGGGAAGTGCTGTTGTCCCCATCTCTTACTATTATACCCTGACCACTGTGTCAACTCTCAGTAGCAGATCAGGGAGCTGAGTCCCGATTTCCCAAGTCTTAGGCTAATTGCCCCATCACTCATTCCCATCGAGTCTTCCTGTTCACAGGAGTCCTCCTTTTTATTGCTTTACCACCATCTTCAAATTTACTGCGTTACAGAATTATCTTCTATAATTTTAATGATCGGGTTTTCCCATAGGCATTTTTATCTGTTCATATCATTTTCTGCTACATATTTTTAGGTTTATAAAAAATGGCAGCTTCTAAAAGTAGTCTCTGGTTTTCCACGTATATAGGGCAATGGCAGTTGATTTGGTTGATTGGAAGACTTCACTAAAAGCAGAATGGAGTAGGTTTAGTGCACAATAGGCAGCAGATTGATCGAGTGTTGTAAACTAAACATCACATGGCACACAGGTACAACCACACAGCGTGGAGCAGAGATGGCTGTATGCTACCCAGGATGATATTGATGTCATCATGGTACCATTGCATTCAGTGCTATGGAAATTGCCTCTTCAAGCCCAAAATGGTATTCAAGGAATCCCCGCAGGCACTCCACATGTAAGCCTGAGGACCAGCTTCATCCAAACCCTGTACCCAGAGAACCTTCTCCCTGTGCCGTATGCTGTGAAAAGACATTGAGTTGCACAATAAATGAGGTGTAACTGTATTTATCTGTCACTGAAATACAAGAGAGAAAAGTAGCAGCCATTTGTACTGCCTCCTCACGGTAGAAAAAGGAGAGTGAAGAATAAAAATCCCTAGCTGACATTGCAAAGCAATAACAAAATGGACTTTGTCTTTGACACCTCTTTCCCTCTTTGGGAATGTTACTGGATTCCAAATCAGCAGCACTGATCCAGGCCTCTGTTTTGGATACTCCCCAATGACACAAAATTCAAAACGATCCATATCTTGTCTCCTTACTGGGTAAGAGAGAAGGGTGCCATCTACTGCTAATACCAGCATCAGACACTTTCAAAGATCTTCATGGCTCTAGACTAGAGGTAGTGAAGTGCAGGGAAAAAAAAGGGCAGGTCTGCAATCCAACAAAAAGAGAGAGGCAAAGAGGACCTAGAAGCTATAAAGGTAAATGGGACTACAGAAAAAAGCAAATAAGTCATCCAGCCACATAAATAATAAGTACCCTCATCCTCTATACATGCTTCATTCCTACCACTGAGCAAGAAAAACATTTAGTTGTTTCTAGGTTTTCACTTATAAACCAAAAGTGAGATGTAATTTTATATAGTACTTCCATTTACTATGGAATTAAGACTAATGCATTTAAATATAGGTATTCAGCTTTTAGAACAATAAACTGCATGGAAAAATGATGCATATTTGTTGAATAAAGAATAAATTATTCGGAGCAGCTGTTCTGGTTTGGAGAAATTTTTTTCAATATTGATTACAACCTCTTAGTTTGTTTTGTGTGCCCAAAACCAGGGCAGACTAATCAGTACCAGTCAAATACTATTTCATGCCAAAAATTATGAGGACTAACAAAGTTAGTCATGGCTATGAACAGCTAGGATACCTATAATATATATTTTGGTTATGCCCTTGACCACCAAGTTATTCAGATTTATTCTCTCATGCACTCTTACACATGCACACACACAAAAAAAAAAAAAAAAAAAAGAAAGAAAAAAAACAAGAAACCAAGCAACTCTTGCTGCAAGTAAGGGTTGAAAGAGTGATCTATTCAGCCTTTGAATCTGGAGGCCAGGAAAAATTATTGTCAGTCAGTAATGGATGCCAATCATTGGATGCCAATGATCACAAACCTTCTTGTGTGAAGATCTACATCCTCAGTCCACTACCAGATGCAGCACAGGACTTTTCTGCTGGCATATTTTTCAGATTATACAAATAATTATGGAGCTGGATTGGATGGAAAGTCAGGAGGTCTGGTTTCAATCCTACAGCTGCCACCTATTTCTGCACGGCCACGTGCTGAATGCTCAAAATCTCTGTGCCTTGCCTTCCATTCTCTCAGATGGGGATGCTGATATTTCTCTTTCTCTCTTTCTTTGACTACCTTGTTTCCTTAGAGCATAAAACCCTCACAGCAATGACTGCTTCTCCTGTATCAATTCAATGCTTACATCCTTAGTAAGATATGTTACACACAGCTGTAAGATAAAGAAACATTTTCCAGTTCCTAAGTCAGCATTGCAGCTATCATAACAATCTAGGAAACCTTAGCTACTTCTTGAGAAGATTAATCTGAATGGACTACGAGAAAGGTTAAAATGACAGCACAGTGACTTGAGCTGGTCCTTTTAAGTGTGTGTTGTCTTTAATGTCTGTCACTACATCTCTTATTTGGTACTAAAAAGAGACATAACATGAAAAGATGCATCTGGCACCATTTTCATTTACACTTAAGGTTTTCAGCTCCAGAACTCTTTCCTGAATAAACTGTGAAGTAGGGGGGAAGGAGAGCAAAGGAAGAACGGAAGGAAGGAGGACCTATTGAAAGTAAAATTGCTTCATGCTAACGTCTGAGTTCCTTCTGGAGTTCATCCAGTTACAAACTATTGCTCTTCAATTCAGCCCTGCAGTTCTATTTCACTGTGGTTAGACAGTGGATCAATTTCTATGGTCTTTTTGTCCATTGTCTGTTTTTCTTCCTTTCTCTATGTAATTAAGCATCTGAGAGACTCTTCTCCTATTAGCCCCATAGAGTGGACTTAAAAAGTGATTGACCTGATGCACAAAAGCAGACATTGTAAGGAAATGCTATGGATAACGCAGCTGTCTTCACTTTGCCCGCACATTCAGTGGGATCTGGAGGTGCTGACAGCCTGGTACTTCAAAGGATCAGGCCCATAAAACGCTCAGTAGCTTGTATTTATGCAACAGAAGTTACATCCTGAGCTAGCTAATCTACTGTATTCCCCATGGAGACATCCCAGCATCAGCTACGTTTGCTATCTCTATTCCTGTTTAAAGGTGTCAGCCTAAATTCAAGCAGCTGTCAGCTACCTAGTGGGCTTGGCTCCTTTCTAGTAGTTAATTGTGCAGACACCATTGATTGGGGGTATAGGCCACTTGCACAGTCTCTGCTTTGCTGGAAAACAAAGAGGAAGAAAGAGAGGAAAATAAACCCATTCATTATATATAAGCCAGACATAACAAATATAACCTCAAAGCTATTTGTAAAATTAGCTAAGCATGCATGCTTAATGTGCAGATTATTTTCCATATCTTGATCGTGCTATGGCCAAGATAGGCAGCCGAAACAGAAATGAGATGTAAGCAGTTTCTTTTCAAAATGTTTCTGATTCCAGTTAGTTTATTTTATAAATAACATTCTGAGGAGACCAAAACCTTTCAGAGAAAATCAGATTCATAAAGTTTGATGGCCAGAAGGGAGCATTAGTCTGACCTCTGTAAATCACAAGCCATTACACTTCATGCAGTTAACCCTGTATCGAGCTCAATAATGTGTGTTAATGTCTGATCACAGCAACCATTCCATAAACACATCTAGTCATACTTTCAAAATTGGAAAATAGGAAGTTTACAACATAATTAGCAGAGTGAGAAGAAATCTAGACTTGTTCCTGAAACTTTCCAAACAGAATTAATTTCTCAGCAAGATGAGCATTCTACAGAAGACTGTAAATTTTTTTCCTGCTGAAGTAGATGTGTGAGACATATTCTCCTTTTCTATGTCACATAGATATGTGACATAGAGAGATAAAGGATCCCTCATCCTCTTTCCGAAGTTGTAACCTGAACGGTCTTTACAGACTGGCCATTTGGGGTTCTACTTTCATGTTCTGGCACAGATTTGAGTGAAGACTAAATGCTAAGGCTTAAGGCACTGGAGTCTTAAGGCTGTTTTTCTCTTAATGTGCAGTGCAAACTTTTTAACACTTATTCTAAATGCCATACCACAGAAACAAGCTCTTTTTCTTTTTTCTTTCTCTGCCTACTGTAAAATAAATATGTGTAAAGTAAATACTGTAAAATAAACATGTATGTGTGTGCCTGCAAACTAAATCCTAACTTAAAATGCTCAGCTGGAAGAATCACAACATTTCTTGCATTCAGTGTGAAAAGTATAACATATTTACTTGCCAAAAATTCATTGCAAAATAAGTTTTAAAAGAATAACTTTCATCAACAGTGTGCTACTGAGAAAGACCTACGCTCCCTCAGATTTCAGAAGTGACACACCTGTGTGACACAAGCAGTGGATGTGACAGCACGCACCCGGGCACAGGCAGATGTGCTCCTGCGAAGCAGTTGGCACCCCTTAACAAGTCACCGACCCTCTGTGGGATGTCACTCTTCCCTCAGCAGTGACTGGGCAGTCAAACACACCTGACCTGCTTTGGGGACTTAAATCCAATAACACAGAGCTGGATAAGGCAGTGAGCTGGTTGGTGACTTGAGGAATGGTGGTTTTGTTAAATAGATCAAACTCAGTGACAAGATTCATCTAACTCTGCCTCCCATCACTTTTACTAACGCTGACTTTACTACATTTTCTTCTGCAGTGCCCCTTAACATGTGTTAGGTTGTGATGCCTCCAGCAGAGCCTTAAACTGTGTGCTTTCCCACTGCCATCACCCACGGGTTTCCCACAGAAGGCCGTTTCTGATGCAAATTTATCAATATACAGATGTCTGATATCAGAGCATGGTATTCGCTTGCTTCTAGCAAGAAGGCTTTGGATGTCCAAAAAACTTAAGTAAACTGAAATTTCCTATTCTTAAAAGCTGACCAAACCAAAAGAAAAAGGTGAAACAAACTTAAGTGATCTGAGAATCATATTCCTTCCCTCCTCCACCCCAGTTCTTCTTTATTTCTCCCGGAGAGGAATATGGGCATTTGTTTTAGTACACACAGAGTCTTTTTGCAAATCTGACTGATTGCATATTGAGCTTTGTGTGCAACCACTTTGATTTGAAAGAAACTGAATTTTCCAAAATAAAGCAAGGAGAGCTGAGAAGGGAGAGATGCAGCTGTATGAAGCTCCATGTCCCAGCAGTGGGTGTGGTGGATCCCCCTCCTCCAGATTCCTGTTTCTTGGCTTTTATGCCTTCAGCAATTTTCTAATTGTTTCTTTTTAAAAGAAGGGGCAACTCTGGGGGAGTTTCTACCTTATGGTTGCTGACTTTGCCTAGCAACATTTTTAAGAATTTTTTTTTTCCGCCTGGAATTTTGTCTATGAATCATCTCAAAGACCGTATTTCTGGTGATACTCATTATAAGGCAGAATTAGTAAAATTTTGCCTGCTGGAGACAAACAATATTTGAATTAGTTTGTGGCATCAGAAAGGACACCCACAAAGAGAGTGTCACTTTTTGTATTCTCTAAACTACCCTTTTAAATCTATAGGCAATTGGCACCTAGGCCTCTTGAGAATGGCGTCCCACCTTTGTGGTGGGCACAGTGCCATCCTAGCAGATGGGCATGAGTGTTGGCATGCTGAGAATCAGTATGTGCATCACGTTTGAGTACAATAGGTCAGCCTCTCATCCAAGTATGTGGGAACGAGAGTGTCTGTGCTGAGCTCCCGTGCCAATGGTTAAAGGAATATACCATCATTAAGCTAGCTGAAGGAGAAGATTCATTTTTTTTAAATTAAGCCATGTTTCCTATAGGTACCTGGGAACACCATTTCTTCTGCAATGCTGTAATTCCTGGATCATTGACAGAAGGTAGAATACATGCATGTATGCATACACACATATAGCTCAGCCAGGGAGACACCATCTTCTTTCAACAAAGATGCATTTTTGCCCTATTTGTATCCCTGCTGAATGGCTCATCTAGGTACAAAAGCCAGATCCGTAGAAGCCAGTGTATAATTTCAGCTGAATAGTTCCCTAAGAGCACTACAGTATTTGGCATGAAATTAACAGTGGAGCTCTTGAAGGGGCTTTCCCATCCTGGAACCAACCGAAACTAATTTTGATTCAGTAACAAAAAAGCGCACCTTGCTGACATAACAGAACGGACTTTTTCAAGCTCCTTTTTCCAACAACATGTGGAAAGTTTCTGATAACATCAAGCACTCTTTCTACACTATCATCTATTAAAATGGTCAAAATGCTTCCCAAGTATTACGGAGGCTTAGGGCATTTAGACTGAGTAGATTGTCTTATTGTAACCTCTTTCAGTATAAAATGTTGATAGCAAGTAAAATTGTCATTGTCAGTCAATGGCATCTCTAGCAGAGAGCATATACTAACAGCAAGCCAGCAGCACTTGGTTCTCTAGAGAGATGATGACCACTTAGACTTATTGATGTTCTTTGGCCTTATGCATTTGAAACTACATCACAAGGTGCATTGCAATTCATCAGATTTCTTCCCTACGTTCCACTGAATATACTGTTCGCACTTCCAAAATGTCACTCCTATTGGAAATGTAGGCAGTTCAAACCAAACTGAATGGGTACTCCTGCTGTCATCAATTTTAAGTAGAGCTATTGAAGAGATTTTTTTCTGGATAGTGAACAAAAAAACCCTATTTTTTTACCTGCTGTATAACCATGGCATGATAATTTTCAATGAACTTTGTGATACAGTCATGAAGAATAATTCTGAAAATTTTCCACTACCATTTTAGTTATTCTTGAGAAAATGAGAGACTGACTATAATGAGTAAGTAAGAACTTGATGTGGAAGAACCAGAGTCATATTTCAGGCTTTACCTCACTTGAAATTATTTGAATTATTAAAAACAATAATAATCATCATCAGCTGAAATCAGAGAAATGCAGAGGAAGGACTCAGGTCTATGTCCGACACCTGAGCTGCCACAGCCTGAGCTCTATGAATACAGACCTGTTCCCTGGAGGCAGCTCTGTTAATGAAAATTATCAAAATATTTTATGTTGGGAAGAATTATATTCTGGATTAAAGGCAATAATAATCAGGCCTCATAACAGCATGGCAGTTACATTTTACACAGGTAAATCAGTTGCCTTTATATCATCAAAAGGTTACTGAACTTTATATGGTATGATTTTCAAACCTACCTATGAGAGTTCAGTAGATAACCTAAGTTGTTCTCATCTTACTTCTGAAAATCTTCCCAATACACTAGCTAGTAGCCTACACCTACAATACAGTTACCAACAATAACTAAGGAGAGCAAGGAATGACTAGTCCTACCGTGTCTGCTTAGGGCGATAGGAAACACAGTACCTAAGCCGCCTCCCATATCTCTCGAAAGAAAGGAAAGAAGAAAGCATGAGAGATTAGTCACCATTCACCCCTACCCTTATTCATAACTATGATCTAAAAATGTTATTGATAAAAGCTGGAGAGGGATTCACAGGGAAGGAGGTGAAGTTTCCGAGTACATCATGCCTGCATTAATGGCAGGGAACTAATTATATATAAGAAGATGATGCAATTACATTTTTAAAAAACTTCAAAATTTCAATTACGGTTTATAATAATATTATATATATAACATATGCATATAACTTATAACACTATATAATGATATAATGTAATAATATAGTAATATAATAATATAATGTATACTACCATATAATAATTATAATGCTACCCCATACTAAATGTTCTGTCTTATAACTTGTAATACTAACAAATTCTTTATGATTCAAAACCACATTATAACACTGAAACATCAAATCCTTGCTGAGAAACTGAGAATGTCTTTTTGTGTGTTAATTATGCAGTGGGCAGATTAGCAGAATGAAAATTAACTGGCTTTTACTGTATCATTTACTAAAGTCTTTGTATTTCAGACTTTACTCAAGTGAAGAGCTCTATCCAGCCCTTATAGTTTAAATAGTGCTAACCATTAAATAATTATTTCTTCATTAAAAAAAAAAAAAGTAAAAGGAGAGTTAGAAGTACCACTACGTTGTATAATATCATTGTTTTGTCTTCAGTCCTTCAAAACATGACCGAATCTTAATTCATTTTTAAATAATTAAAAGTGCTATTACAATGATATTTTTAAAAGTATCTGCACTAGTTCAATACACAGCTTGAGTTGTTCTCTTTTTTTTTTACTGTCTTCCCAATGCCCTTGCAAATAATTGGTTTTTCACTTACAATAACCCAATACAGCAAGAAATAACTAGTCCTACCATGTCTGCTTGGGATAGTTTGAAACATGCTTCTATGTGGCCTCCTATGTCTTGAGAAAGGAAAGGAGGGGAAGATAAATTCATATGGATGGGCCTTCCCCTTACAAATTATGGCAGAGGCTGGAAAAATGGCAGCAGTTCTGACAAACGTTACCTCTTTGGTGCCCACAACAGGATGTTGGAGGAAAACGTCTTGCTGAGGCGAGAAGACTCCTTGCCTTTTTCTCGTCTCCTGGAAAAAGGGGCAGGAGAGGTAATTTGAGATATTTTGGATCACAATTTGTTCCTCCACCACTGTTATGCCTAAAACAGACACATTTGTAAAACACTTCGAAAACTGTTAGAAAAGCGGACCTTACACCTAGAAGGATATCATAAAACTGAACTGCTTATTTTACAATGAAGACCCTGGAGCTTCTGAGTCAGGAAGAACCATCCTCAAAGATGACCATGAACGTGGTACACTCTCCATAACCAGGAAGAAGAATTCATCCCTGCTCAGTTTTCTAATATTCATTTTATCTTATTATTTTGCAAAGAACCTCAGGATTGAGTGAACCAGGCCTTTTTTGCTTTTTTTTACCTCCTTTGGTAATCAAAAGAAAGATTAAGAAACTAAAACCATTTTTAATCTGAGAGTGTAAAACTTGAAATTTTAGCAATGATAGATGGATTTTCTTTATTTTCACAGAGAAAACTGTTGTCGCTACTTCATCTGTTAGCATAAATCATAGAATCTCTCTTCCACGTCTGCTTAGGAAACACGTAAATCAAGTTCCTATGTTAAGCAGCATAACAGTCAACTTTGATTATGCTTAGCTCTCTGTGAGAGCTGCCTACCCTCCATCCTTCCCCAGAACTGAACACCTTTCCTGCTAGGCAGTCCTCCAAAGATGTGAAACAGCTGGGACAGTGACCAAATAGTAGAATGCATTATCAGAAAATATAACTGACTTCATTGGTAAATTATTAAGTTAATTAATATATTTGTGTCCATGGCTAATTTCCTTTTTTTTTTTTCTCAGTAAGGTGATATCCTACAACTTTCAGTTAAACACATGACACTGTCAATGTTTTTTGTTATACTGAGTTGTGTAAATGCTAAAATCAATTGCACCCCAGGACTATCACATTATGCATGAATAGGCACACAAATGCATGACAGTGTTTGAGAGAGAAAGAAAGAAAAAAATAAAAGAGATTTAGATGTATTCCCAATGATAACTGACATGATACCCAATTACAGGATTTCTAATCAAGGATATCAAAGAGTCAGCATTTTTTATCTGTAAAGCTTTCCTTACATTTTTCTGCTTCTGAAAGTTCTGTGGTAAAAAAGGTTCTCTTTCAAAGTATTTTTTGTAAGAGTAGCTGGGCCAGCATCACAAAAGGTGATCTGAAATCTCATTTTTTTAATCAGAAATGTTATTAGAAAAGTCGTCATTCATGATTCATCTTATCCGCCGTTCAAGACTGAATTAGTTAAGTCTGTGGAGGATTCCACAATTAAGCACGTCGTGCTGCAAACATCAGATTGATATAGAGATAACTTTACATAGCTTAAGGCAATCTGGCTCAAACACCAGGTAAACTAGACAAGGTAAATTAGCCTAAGCCTCTTTTGGGCTACACCATTTCCAGCAGCAAGATGATGTATTATTCTAGGGCTTAGTTTTCTAGACCCCAACTGAAATGTAGAGGTGGCCTCAAGTGTAACACCAAGTGGTACTCAAGACCACAATAATAAATAAAAGATATGCATCCCACTGTCTAAGAAGATGCCCCCTCAGGGGTACCAGAGAGGGGTAAGCCAGAGCACATAGGCAGCTCCCTGTATCATTTCTGAAGACAGGCAGGTAGTTCACGAGGCAGGGGACTATGCTCCTGCAAACTCAGCAAGGAACCAAGACCTGAGTGCAAGGGTATGGCTCAAACTTTCTAAGTTTTTTTTCTGAACCTTTGAAGATCAAGAGGCCAGGCCCTGCTGAGTTACAGCAGCCCTCAGAACTGCCCTTCTGGTTAATACAAAATTACTGAGATGTCTGTCCCTTCTCAAAGCACAGCACTTCCTCTTCATAACAGTCCTGCCCATACGTCAATGAAACTGTGTTTCAGTTGCCTCAGCAGACTTTGAGGGGTTCAGGTGTACATCTTCACCTTTAGAAGGGAGACTCCATGCAGAACAGAGGAGTCCCAAAGGTGCCGGGACCCCCTGCAGTATCTGTGGCACAGGTAGCCCTTCAGTAGCCACAGGGCTGGACAAGCAGCCCAGCTCTGCAGGGCAGTGGTGGTCCTCGGTGGTCTCTGACAGCGCCTATCTGAGCAGAACACCAGGGCCTGCTCTCACAGTTTGGTCTCATTTGTCTGTCTGTTTGTTTTTCACCCAGACCATTGAATGTTACAAAGCATAAACAGTCCAGTGAACGCAGATCAAAATCCAGACCTCGCACACACCATGCCGGTGTCCTTAATCAATAAGCTAAAGATTTGCTGTCCCACTTATCTGTTTTCATTCTGCCTATCAGAGTTAGGCAGTGATGGAAAGTAGACTCTCTGACTCCCTCTTTTGAATTTAGATATCTATGTTTTATCAGACGAAGTGGCCTTGTCTGTACCAATGTCATTAACTGTCCCCATTCATTGAGAGCTATGATTTCCGTATATGCCAATGATGCAAACTAGCATCCCTGAAAATTCAGTCTGGATGGTGGGGGCTTCTAGGAGACCCGTCCGGCTCCAGGTGCAGGAGAGAACAATTCTAACTTCCAAGTGCAAGATCATTTATATGGAAAGAGTGAGGAATGAAAATCTGCTGGGATTTTGTAGTTAATGTTCCTACTTCTGTGAAAGTATCATGGGATTTATTCAAGTGACCGAGCCTGTTTTATTTTCTATATATATACTTTGTCTAAAGGAAAATACTCCTTCTCTGATACTTTTACACTATTTTATTTATGCCTTCATCATAAATACATTAACTTTATAATAAAGACTGGAATACAAAGAAGTGAGGGCAGCAAACTGAACTATTTGCTGTATTTAGATCTTATCCCATCAGTTTGTATTAGAAGTAACTCCTCGGAAGTCCAGGAAGTCACAATGGCATAAAACTGGTGCACGGCCTCTGGTTGGAGATTTCTTACGCATGAAATTATAGTTTTGGTCCTCTGCCTGGTTTACATAAGTGCTGCATATTAAGGTGAGGTCAGAAATTTATGAAGTCAGTGACTGCCACGTAAAGAGTTCAATTGCCGGCGTAAGAACAACGTGACACTGTCTAATAATAAAGGTAAAAGTTCCCTGTATCCTAATGTCCTCTTTCCGAGCTCTTTGAAAAGAGTCATATTTTATCAGATCCGAGATAATTAATAAATCAAAGTGAAGGTAGAGAGCATGATTCAGGGCAAGAATCTGTTGCTACTATTCACACTATTGCTAGACCATCTCCTCTAACCCCTCAACTGGAGTCCCGAGACCTGACTTAGATGTTTAACCTCTCAGAGCCATTAAGGTGAAAAATTAGACACCTCCAAAAGGTGGTCCCAAAAAAAATCATATAGTGAAGGGAAGCTTCCTCAGGAGCTGGGAATCTCCTATGTCTAGCTAATAGGAAATGTCAGTCATGTCTGCAATCCCTTCTCTCCCCTGGAATTTCGATTCCCAGGTCCGGGCTGTGAGCAGACAGACACTCCCTTTCCACTCGGGACCCTCAGCTCCAAATCCCCTCCCAATGGAAGCTTTAGCAATTGCTCTTTGAGCAGACCTCATTGTTTTATTTCAAAAATAAATCCAAAGGAGGAACCACACGTAATAGCTTAGCGGTTAGAGGCGCTCCCCTAGGAGCGTGAAGAGAGACCGTGCCCTCCTCAGCCTGAGGGGGCATCAAATTAGCATCTCCAGGAGCTGCTCCAGCCACCGAGCCCCAGGGGGACCTCCTTCCTGCCGCCCCCCTGGATGCCACGCACAGCTGAGCAGCGTGCGGCCGAGGGCAAAGCAAACACAGCTTTCACGGCCAACGCTGAACAGCGGGGCTGTTTAATCTGACTGTAACCAGCAAAGTGGTGACTGGCAACAAACTGGTACTACCTTCTTCTTTCAGCTTCCTCAGAAGGAGAATGTATAATTCATCACAGTCCTACCTGTTATACTGCAGCAAAGATCCCCATAAATATACCTCTTACACCAACGGTCAAATTTGATTCATCCAGTAGCATTGTGAAGGGAAATACAGAATTATTAACATTTCCAAAACTGACAGATAACTTCGGAACAGTAGCACCTAGCCGCTGCTAGTCATTGTTACTGCACCAGTAACATCTTCTTTCTAATATTAACCATGCTTTTTACTTTTTGCCAAAATTATTTTTGCCCTTCAACCTTTTAACGTGCACCAGCACCTGAAGTATTTCTCATACAATGCTTAAATAGGAAGGAAATATAATGCCACGCTCTGTTGTAAAACAACTGTCAATCTTCTTCATCAAATAACTAAATGAACCAAACTAGCTAGGAAAGCAAACCTCATTGGTTTGTGAATAACAGCATCTAGTGGTTTGCAATTAAATTGATAGTAGTATTTTTTTAAAAAATGTAGCAATCTCTCAAGATTCCTGTGTACCTGAGCACTCCAAAGACCGATCTAACGACATTTCATCATGTTCTCTATATTCATTCACTATGCATTATGTGACATCAAAGGTCAGAATAACTTTTTTTCCTACTCAAGAACAGTAGATTCTAATATCAAATATCTGTTCAAAGAGAAAGCAGATAATTAGTGGATAGGATAAGCAGAAGATTTTATCTCCAGAGAATTCACTCCTCACAGATCTCTAATTAAACCAGAAGAAATTGCATGATGTGCATATGCTGTTAAGCGTTAGCACAAGCAAACCTTGAAGAGGGCTGGTACAAAGTGATATAGGGTATTTTATTTGCTCGTTTCTTAACGCTTCATGCAGACAAGACCTCTACTTTCGCCTCAGCTGCTAATCAGCTTGTCTGGTAACAGGATGATTTTTGTTGGCATTATTAGTAATTATTTGCATTGCCTTCGTACTTAGGAGCCCTATTTACAAACTGAAGCTATGCTACTCCTGCCAAAAAAGCAGGCTCTGCTTCAGTGAGCTTACAATTTAAGGACATGTCTATACTGTACATGAGACTACTGCTCATGGTCATACCATTCCATTTAAAGTTATTTTGGGTATTTTCTCTCTATTCTGCAGCTAGCTTTGTAAATATTATGGAGATGTACCTGAAGTGTATGATAAGAGACAACAGATACATACAGACATATGGGGGAGTACAAGGGGAAAAAATGACACAATATTGGTCACTAAGACTGGTAGAGGTCAAAGCACATTCACGTCATAATTGTTGCCAGCTGTTTGCTAAGATTTATGGCCCCAAAGAAAATGTTTTTGAGGAGGGAGTGAAAGGAGGATGATAGAATAGCTGTTTATGTAGTTACAGGGAGATTTTCCCCAGCATGAAGAGCAAAGGGAGAGAAAGCACAAAGGTGATTAAAGGTACAAGAAATAGTAAAGATTCGTGTGTGAATAGGGAGGATTTGGAGTGGAGACAGGCTCTGGAGAACCTTAAGGGTGAGGGCAAGCGGCACAGACACCACACAAAAAACACGGAAAACAATGCAGAGAAAGGAGTAATTTGATTGCCTGAAGGATTGAAGAAATGAGTTAAGAAAAGGCTCTTAACACCATTTTACATTGAGACCAGACTGCATTGTCAAGTTTGGGCTAACACATGCTGTCATTAAAGTCTTAGATGACTAGTGCTTGGTATGCAAGTGTGAGGAGTGGGCAGCATGCAGAGATATCTGTTACTTGTCCAGGGCCACTGAACTTTCCCACTGTACGTCATTGTTTGTGGTTATTAAACATCCACAGGAGTTAGATTCACAATAACCTTAAAGTTATATTAAGCCAGTGGGCAAAGCTACTTCTACAGACAGAAGAGTGAGATTGGCAGCTCAAGAAGATAATCCATCTTCTCCTCTAAGAGAGCTGATGTCAATCTCCTTTCTACTTACAGACACAATCAAAATCTTTCTAAGCACGTTTTCAAATGACTGTGTTGAGTTACATTTTTTTTATTCCATTTTTTTTCTGCACTGTCTCTGTTACATCCAGGCTTCCTGTCTCTTCCTGTTCTCTAAAGGTTATGAAGTTAATTTATCAAAGTGGTTTTAAACATGAAGTGGTAATGAATATTTACACACGCTATGTCTCTCTTTGATGAGATAAAATGTGAGGATTTATTAAACAATTTTCCAATTAAAGACAGTCTGCAAAGAACAAAAAATACATCATTGGGTAGAGTACAGCAGGACACGTGGAGGTGTTAAAAGCTTATGAATTTAAGGAGTACTGACCTGCAATAATACACTATGCCTGAAAAATCCAGCACTATTTTTTCAGATACTATTAACTTTCAATATGACTTGCCCTTTCTGTGAGTCTTGGTGGGTTTGTATCCTGTGGTGCAAATTTCTTAGGACACTTCCAGCTGAACATCTGTTGTAACCCACAGATGGTTTTTCACATGAAAATGTACTTTCTTGCTGATCTAGAAGGTATAGCATGCAACAGGAAGACAAGTAGAAAAATGCAATTACTTTACCTGTGTTTGAGAGGAAGGGTGTTTTCTTTTGGTGGTGGCGGTGGTCATGAGAGATGTCAAGAGTTGAGTAAAGAGTTTAAATGCAAAACAACTTGTTTTATTGGCCATACAAAATCTGGGAAATGGTACTGTCGAGTCTTACGTTATGTCTGGTTTATATTAAGCAAAATACTTATCTATATCTATATCTATATCTATATCTATATCTAATGGGTCATTCTACTTCTTAAAAGGAAATCTGAGTAATGTCAGTATTCCTGAAAACCAGTGGGCAAGTTCACAAAACCACTGTCAGGTTGGAGATCATTTCTTTGTGTTATTCCATGCATCCTAAATATGAAAGGTCTGTCATTTCCAGTTTACTATAACATTCAGCTCAGCTGCCAGTAGAAACAGGGGAACAGACAGTCCACGTTCCTCTCTTTGAACTCCAAATTACACTTGTGTTCAAGGAATTTCTCAACTTCTACAACTATCAGATTTACGCAGATCTAAAGCTTTTTTGTTACTCTTTAACAAACGGTGTCCTCTTTCGTATCCAACACTATTCTTATTACTAGCAGGGCTGCACGTGCTAGTTCACATTCCTGAGCCATTAAAATAAAACAGGCAAGAACAGTGAAAATGAGTTATTTGTCAAACATCACTAACAAATACATACAAGGGCCAAAAGGCATCTGTATGTTTTAATTTTTGAAAAGAGACACCCACTTACTATTCAAATACTATAAGCAGTAAATATAATCAGACTAGGATTATATTATAAATGGTCTAATTTATCTGTAGGCACTTCAAGCAACAAAGCATGTTACCTCATATGGTATCCTTCTTGCTGATGGGTAAGCTACCACCCACATGAGAAGGCATAAGAATATATATAACTGAGAAGTTATTAGGCTTTGCCAATGTATTGCACATTGCTGCTCTAACTCAACCCCCAGTAAAGCACTATTATAATTTTTATACTTCAATATCAATTTCAAGACATGCTGTGTCTTCTCAAAAGATGATATGACACGTCAGAAAAGAAGTCAAGATCAACTGTCTTATAAATGGAGCAAGAATTTTCTTCAGCAAAATGAACACCATCCAATTAGGATTTTTCTAAAATCTACTGGGGTTTTTTTTTCCCTTTTTTTTCACCTGCCTGTTTTCAGTCAGGAAAGGCAAAATCTCAGTGTCAGCTTCACACATACTGTCTGAAGCTGATGCAAATGAAACTAGTTATTAGCTTGGGATAAAGGAAATATATCTTGACAAATAAGGTTTTTTGTCAACTGTGTATAAAACCTTTGACTGATATATATTCACAACTGGGCTTGAATATAGATGCACTTTTCTCCTTAAGCACAGGTGGTAGAGTACAAAATGAGGTTATAATTTTTAAGGGGTAATTTATAGCAGAATGAACAATTGATGTGAATTTACTTTCCAAAATATGAGGATGATATCAGACATTTGACTTAATCTGGTCAAAAGAAGTAAGTAAAATTCTTTCTGCTGTTCTTGTCAATGAGAAGCCAGTTGTCAGACTACGTTTGCATTAATGTAGTTATTAGTGCACAGATCCTAGCATGAATTTGTGCATTCAGAGATGTCATATTGTGCAGGATTGATGCTTGCAGTAGTTTGAATAAAAGAAAATATATGTTAAACTGTGTTCAGTACCATTCTGATGTTTCAGACTGAACACGACCAGTTTGGTGAAATCTCACTAGGGCTTAGAGCCTGGTACACAGTGACAGAGATTGCTAGCCTTTTGTATCAGGCAGCCCTCTGAAAACTGCTACATGACAGCTTTTCAGCTGTGGGATAATTTCAGGTTGCGTCTATCATTGCAAGTTTCTACAGCATATTTACGAGGCAGACGGGCAACATCTATTTCAATGATATGTGGGCCTCGAAATGTTTCACTGCCACTTTCTTTAATAAACTGCTTTTAATGCACTAATACACTTAGAAAATAATAAATATAAACAGCATTTACCATTATTAATTAATAATAATTAATTAATGAAGTCATAAACAGGTATGATAGTAAAAATGTGATTAATGCAGAGTATAGCTACTGGTAAGTACTTTGTAGTTTTTCATAAATATTAAACAAATGGGAATCATAACACATTTTAGCAAAAAAAATTGGCAAGTAAATTTAAGAAGGGATTGCCTGCAACTTTACTCACTTCTGGCATTTTGGAAATTATCTCTACTAATTATGTCACAATCTCTCAGGTTCTCCATGGAGATCCTAGTTGGCAGCAGAAAGATAAATATGTACCAGATAATATTAGTCTAAATTAAAACTGCTGTCATTGTAATTGAAGGAAATGTGAGCAGAGGCAAATTCAGCTCCCTGAAATTTAGAGCCATCACCTATTCAAGTCAATGGGTCAGTATTAATTTTAATTTAGGCTTGTATTGCAATAGGTAATGAAATTTTTAAAAGTGGCAGAGAAAAAGATCATATGGTTAAAGTTTTAAATCCAAACAGATGTATACATCAAGTCCAATCTCACACCATCCCAGCTCCCCCTCCCAGCTCTGTCCACGTTATCCTGGAAGCACGTACTCACTTTCTGCTGCCTCCAGGCTGCTGCTACCAGCCAGGCAACTGGCTGGTCTTTGCACATAGGCCCTCCCCAGATGCGTCCGCACCCCAGTTCAGGCCTGTCCATAGCAATTCCTGGCATGACACAATCCCAGAAGTTCCTGAACAGAAGCTGACATCCCAAAGCACCTTGAACGAACTGAAGGATAACCTCTTTTCCACCCTCAGGACTACTTTTTGCACTTATAGGTTCCTGTTCAGATTCACCCACTCCTTCCACTTTCACCGTAAGAGGAAAAATTAGTAATCGGTTCAGTTAACCTTAAATTGATTGTTTGTGAGACTAGCTGTTGGAAAAGATTAACAGCCCTGGTCATCACTATGTTGTTCAGAAAATGTTTCTCATATCTGAAAAAGGGTACAGGCAGGATCAATTCAGAACTTGCCCCCAGTTGAACGGGACTAAAGCTGCCTTGTGAACCTATGTGCACAAATGTGTAATGTAGAGTAGTGTCCATTTCTTAACCCACAACAAGGATCCTTAGCCAGCCTAAGCTAACATTACGTACGAAGGACAGGAATAAGGCTTGAGACACCTTGACAGAGCACTATTTTGCCCCTGATTTCTAGCTCTGCCACAGTCCTCCGGTGGGAGTGCAGACAAATTCACAGCCCAAACTCTGTCTCAGTGGCCTGTTTTTAGACCAGAGGCTGTTCTTCCTTCCAGCTGAAGGAATAAATCATTTGCAGCCATGCTGTAGCTGTAGGAGAACCGGACTAGATGGATATCCCTCATTTAGTTTGAGCGAAATGAATGAGCCAGCATGCAAATTGAAGCTATTGCAGCTGGACTGCTCCTAATTCCTCCTTTAGAGGTAGCTCAATTTTCTCTGCATTGTGCTTTATATTCACAGACATTGTTATACAGGCTGGTGAAAAACTTGAGACCTACTAATGGTTTATCTCCGTCCGGCTGTTTGCTTTTTTTCTAACATACATGACACCCATGTGTGTACCTTGGTTCAGAGAGGACTGACCTCCAGCCAGCGACAGTGCAGTCAAATCCAATGACTTCCATGGAAATACTGCTGTTTAGGTCAGTGAATGCAGGGTCAGACTCTCCTACATTCAAATAAACAATTAACAGGTAAAGAATAAACTGACACATGTTCCTGAAGGCCTCAAGGAGAAGAATGAGAAGGAGGCATCTCTTACAGCTCAATTATCAAAGGCTAAAAGCTTAGGACATCTGATTGCAGGACTTCTAAGCCTCATTGATCTAGGACATACCTGCACATTAAGCAATGAGAAATCTTTTAACTGATCATCACAATTAGACATGGAGCGTAGGACTGAGCCAGCTGGCCATTGAGCTCTTCCCAGGCTGAAAATCAGAAGTCATGTCTTATTTAACTGTTTTTTTTTCCTACTGCATTTTACTTTCATATTCTGTGTTTATCAGCAGCTGCCAAAAGTCTTAGCTCCTCTGCACGCTAAGAGCTAGATCTCAACATCAGTCATTCCAAACTCAGACAATGCAAAATCAATTTTGCTTCCAACATTTGCCAAGCCCACAGACTCTGTTTGTGTCAGCTTTTTAAGTCATCTGACTTTTTTCCCCATTGCCCTGTTTGCAACAGTGAGGGGCTCAGCACTTTTTTTTAGGCAGGATTTTTTTTCTTTGTGCTAGTACAATATCTTTGACGCAGACATCTTCAAATGCTTTACAACCATGCAGTTACCTTATTGCCTGACAAGAGTTTTCTGTATCTTTTCTGTGTACACAGCCACATTTATACATATTATATATAATCCATATAGCACAATCATGCATATGCACGTATGTTAAACAATACAAATATTAGTATTTTTTTATTATATGATTATACAACTCTATATGTGGATGACAGCTAGACATATGTAATCTTTCAAGGAAGCTATAAAGCAAAAAAATGCACAGTTGTAAAATATGTGAACATTTCTGAGTCAAAGATCCTGTTTGTACAAAATCATCATCATTGTCCCTAGTCATATCTGGATAAACTATAGCATATAGTAACTTTCTCAAGATCATTCATCAAATCATGAGCACGATTGGGAATAGGCAAACCTAGCCATGAGATACACTTTGTTTTAAGAGAGATGGAGGGCATTAGAGAGGGTGCTGATATACCAGTGTCAAACAAGTCTGTTTCTTTGTTTCCCCGATTTCCTCACTTTTTGGCAGAAGCACTTTTTTCTGAACTTTTATATTCCCCTTGTAACATAGTGCTTCAAAACAAGCGTGTTGGAAAGTTGAAGTGCAGGAAGATCAATGAAGCTTTTAAAATGGTTTCTAAAAATGTAATAAATCTTTCTTCTAGTTTCTTCTATAATAAGCACAATGTTTAGCAAAGTAGTTAAAGCAATTTTGGGCTCCTGTAAATCTGACTTAAGCTGTTCTAGCATTAATATGGAGAGGAACATTAAAGAATTAGAAGCATATGTCTTAGCAACTTTGACTCTATAGCTGAATTATTCTCAACCAATAAGCATAATCTAAGGCACTCAAAGTATTTCTTTTTTGTCTGATTAAACCGTAGTTAAGAAAACATATCGTTAAAATAACTGTAGCCTGTGATTCGTAATCAATGTTTAGTAAGGTAGCATAGAGATTTCTAATGGCAAGCTGGGTACATATAATGCTTTCTTAACAGAATGTTAGTGCACGTTAAAAAAAAAATGTTATCATAGGTTGGTGGCTAGGGATTCACCAATCTTCTGCATTACCTGCACTTCACTGTGTTAGTCCCACAGTTTTGCAGCTGTTCCAGCTACCTTTTGGTCGCTGCATGCACAGATGCTATCAAATACAGTTAAATTAACACTACTTTGCAGTCTGTGTCACATGGTCTCCATCATATCAAATCACCTAAGTAATACGAATTGGTTAACATATTTTATGACTGAGACACGTTAATGAATATTAAACGTATTTTAATAAAATTTAAAAAAAAACCTCAACATGTTAGATTTAATAGGCAACTGTTGGAAAACTAAAATGCTTTTCTGTGCTTGAAAACAGAGTCATCTGCTTGTTTGTTACTGTGCGAATATGAATATTCTGATGAAACTGGTGTAGCTGTTGCTTTCTGTTGCTCTCTGTTACTCAGTGTTTTCAGAGCTTGGGAACAGATGGTGCACCACCTGACTCTGCACACTCTAATGTAAGATTCATTGTGCTTCACAGGAAATCAAAGATCAAGCAACATTGCAGAAGGTGAAGCAGCACCTCAGCAACCAGCAACACAGTATGATACAGTCAAGTGGTGGAGCGAGAAAGTAGGGAGAGAGAAGGAGAGAGAGAGAAAGAGAGAGAGAATAGAAGCCAGGCAGACGTAGCTTGGTTTCTGAGGTTTATTTTGCTTTCTTATTTCTCCTTTTATTTTCTGCTTTTTCTTTTTTTTCCCTGCTTTTTTTTTTTTTTTTTTTTTTTTTTTTTTTTAGCTCAATTCTATTCTCTAATCTTTGGGAAAAGGATCAGCTGGTTCCAAAGAAGTAACTTTAATCCTTAGGTTGTCAAAAGTTCAGACCTGCCAATCAAAATCTGAATGTTCAGAAGCAAGACAGTTATTTGATTTGCTTGTTTGCTTCAATTTCACTGTAACAAACGCCTGTTTTTAACATTAACAGCTTTACAAATACTTAAAAGTTCATTCAAAATTTCTGATGGTCTCATAGCTGTAAAGAATTACATTTATTAATCACCTGCCTCTCTCCCCTTGCTAGCCACTCACAGTATGTTACCCATACAGGTACCCAGTACAGCACCACGCAGAACACAGAGCATCTTTCACATCACTCATAAGAGGCAAATAACTGTCTGAAAGGATCATCGCCTACTTTCTCATCACTTAAATGCAGGAATTTGCATAACTCTATATCCTTAAAATATATATATATGCCCCCCTCCCCAACCTTGCGTCTAGGCCTGACCTAAATCCAAGTGAAGTCAGTAGGAAAACTGCTTTAAGCTCAATTTGAAGTTCACCAGAACAGGCCTTTCAGTAAAATACCCCAAGGCTGTCTGTTTGAAATGTGTAAACACTGCAGCACATAGCGGAAGCCTGTACCACAGCGAAGAAAATAAGGAAAGGCAGGGACCACTTGAAAGGGATGCCCAGCAAAGGGCATTCAGCAAAGGAAACGTGCACTCTCCTCAAACTATTTGTGTGCCCAGCCTGCATCTAGGTATCTAGTGCTCAATGAATTCAAAGTGAGGTGGCATATGAATGCCTTTGAGGATTTGGCCAAGAAGACTAGCAGGTCATCAAAATTATCAAAGTCATCAAGATATACAAAAAAGGTGTTGTTATTACAGAACTCTGACGCTATAAAGAAGATCAGATCTATGCATAAAACTACAGCAACAGACTGGAGCAGCCGTGATTCCACTGCCTCTTTTGCTTATGCCAAGTCCCAAGAAAGCCAGGCTTGTATCTGCCACTTGGAGAGTTTGGAGTGTATGGGCTGTGACTTCTGGAAGGGAGGGATCCCCAAGAAGCATAAGTCCCCACCCTATCCTCTTATTCCTCCAGAAACATCACAAGCAGCTAGTCTGATTTTCCATAGCCTATCTTGCTAGCTCTCCCCTTTGGCCCTGCTAGCAGAAGAGTCCTGAACCTTGTCAGGTCCCTGCTCCTCATCCTTGGCACAACCAAGTAAGGAGGTAACTATTAATTTTGTTTATGAAGGCTTAAGACAGGCTTACCTAAGACCTGTGATGTCTGGACACTGGTATGAAGAAGAACATAACCGAAGGAAAAAAAAAGATAGTTCAATAGAGAGGAAATGCATGTGAAGCTCAGCACATTGCAGTATCGCACAAACAGAAATTACACTAAATTCACTAATTCTTAAAGAGAGTTTAGTATCATGGAAGACAGCACAAAGCAGCACATCATGTGTTGCATCAGTGTTTCACCATGCTGCATGGAGAGGTGATGAGAGGACCAAATCTTATACTCCTCCTACAGCATTCGCTTTTGAAACAGCCCGATTGCCCCTACATATATGCTTTCCAGTTGCATGGACCCACTTTACTGCATACTCCTCTTTCACATTTCTATCAGCCCCTGCGTTTACAGGCATGACGCTTGGTTTTCCTCCAGCTATAGCAATGCAGCACTTGTGCAGGACTGAGCACAACTGATGCACTGTCAGCTTCAGCTCACTGCAGGTAGGTTGTACCTGAGGGAGTTACAAAGGTATAGCTAGAGAGAGATTAGTGCAATTATTCTACCTGTTTTCCATATATGAACAAGGTGGTACATAGTCCCTTTGGTCAGGCACACAGTGAACAACAGCTTGGATGATTAAGCCTCAGAATTTATAAAGTACCTGGTAATACCAGGGGATGCAAAGAGAGTTGTGTTATCAGTATGCTAATCACAATAAGAAATTTCATTGGTTTCATTGGTTCAACATGTCCCCTTTAGCCCTAAGCACAATAATAAGAATGGAAGTTACAGATTTTATTTTTGTCGTCAGTTTTTGGATGAAATCTTCACATACAAAACACAGCTTAAAGCAAATGTTTATTTGCACATGGATTATTGCTCTTTGACATACAGTAACTAAAACAATATTTTTTTTTGCTACAAAGACAGCAGGCTTGACACTCTGCATGTAGAACCAATTTGATATTACCAGTATACGTTACCTAACTGTAAGCTTTTTTTTCTTCCCTTTTTTTTTTTTTTACTTCAGGCAATTATATGTAAGCTTTTCAAGCAATCCTTCAGAAATCACTGCCCATGTAGGGCTCTACATTGAAAAGTGATGTGGTTGAAATAATGATGTTTCTATAAAGAAATAACAGGTAGGGGAAAAAAAACAGAATATACATGGCATGAGAGAAGAGATGCATAAATTTCTTCTGGTAAAATCCAAAACAGATGAAACAGCAAATTCACCAATCACTTCAATCTAATACATTTTTATATTCTTACAATGTTTGCTCACTTACACTAATAACATAATTCGTTACTTCTGAAGTCACCACAGTAACTTAGTTTGACTTTTGTAGCTAAGCATGACATGGAATGAGAGAAGATACTCACTTTGTCCATGATTTATGAAGAAAAATACTTAACCTCTTACAATAAAAACCTAAGGGTATTAACCAAAGAAGACAGAAATTTTGGATAGGAAAGACCTAGCTATCAATATGATTGCCATTGTTATTTATACTGTGTTCTACCTTACCCTACAATTACAATAGACTATTTTTAAAGTTCAATAAATATACTTGAATATTTGCCGCCTTAGATGCCAGAGGCACTTTGTGGACTGAGAGAGGAATAAGCTCTTCATCAGCACGTACCAAGATGAGAATAATCTCTACTTCCTTTTTTCCGTAGTATTTCAATCCTGCCTGTTATGTCAAACGTATGGGACTGTTAAGTCATACTCAAATACAAACTACCACAGTCCTGCATCCTCCTCATCTCTGCGCTGGCCATGGAGTTTCACTCCCTTCTCCTCACCTATGCTGGTGTTTCTGCGATCTGACCGTGGCTAGTTCACGGAGCTGAGCCAGCAGAAAATCACTTGTTTTTTTAAAGGCTGGGGGAGAAAGAGGCAGGCCTGTGGCCTTGGCTTGCTGTATACTGCTGTGAAACAACACCCTGAGTGATGGGGAAAATACATGCTCGCACCAAAGCTTTTGAGTCTACTTGTGAGTTGCCAGTGATTCACTGTATATTTTAGTGTATAGCCTGCTGCTTCAATAACAGGTATAAAGGGGAATGGGAGGAACACTTTCAGAAACTCAAAAGTTACATTTAAAGTTTAATTAAATATTTTAATTCTTGGGGGTATTCAAAAGCTGTCTGGACACGGTCCTGGGCAACTGGCTCTAAGTGGTCCCACTTGAGCAGGGGGGACCCACCTCCACAGGTCCCTCCACAGGTCCCTTCCACCTTCAGCCATTCCGATTCTGTGAAAATTACCCACACTCTGATATTGATCTGTTTTCCAAATGTGGTGCTTATAGCACCTTGCTGTACATCTGAGCTCATGCCTATTGGGATGTCTTATGAATCAGTACACACTCTTTAACTAGGCTTATTAAAAACCTAGGGATACAGTATCTTCAGGATTGAGTCATGGGTCCTGAACCACCTTCCTAGAAGCAACAGAATTCAGAAAGTTACTGTATAAGCTTGCGTTGTCCATCAACAATCTCAACTTTAAAGAGGAAATTCATTTACTTTTTCCCCTTTTACCAGGAATATATTTATTACTACTGCGAAGCAATTTGCACGTATAAGCTTTGAAATGAATACAGAGGGGACTGGGCTTGCCAGGAAGAAGCTGGCCAACTGTCACAAGCAGGGCTATGTGTTCAGTCCAGAGCCGTCCTTCCGCATCACCTTTCTTTGTACACATAGTAAAGTTGAAGCACAGGGTTAATAGATTCCACTTTTTTAAAATCTAAACTGTACACCAACAATAAGATAAAAAAACCAATATAACTAAAGTGGTACACAGTACATATTTCATCTAACCTTGGTGCCAGAGAACTGACTTTCTTTGGTTATACTCTGTTTTCTTAAGGTACCTCTGTATAGAGTGAAGCTATGAAACTAACAAAGCATTTATAATGAAAGGATTTCAGAAGTTTTAGTAAGGAATAGTATCTGGTTCTCCCAATCTAAAAATAGTATGTCCTCTCTAGAACAACATGGCTAAAACCCGGTATAAGTGGATCAAAAACCAGAATTTTTGTATTTCCCAGTCTTCAAAAAACAACATTTCTTTGGCATAGCAATGTGAAAATTCAAGTCTAAATGGATTCTCAGGGAAAAAAAAACAAAACCAAGAACAAAACTCAAGCATTATTGGAGTTATGTCTGTCTTTTTATCAAATAATTTGCAGGAAGAGAGCTTGATCAGCCACAAAAATGCCTTCCTTCTCTGGCCACTATTACATTTTTACTCCCAATGGAGTTAAAATTACTGGAAACTCCTGAATCTTCACACTCCCTTCCCTATAAAGACTTCCACTTGCTCACTTCCCTCCCACTGTTTTATCTTCTCTGTCCTCCCAACTGTCAACTGGTAACTGCTTTTCTTCCACTTTCCCTGGCCTACCCACCTGTCCTGCATGACTTACACAGATTTCCTATCTTCTTTCGTACGTAACTCATCATCCACGCCCTATTTGTCTTTCTCAGACAAATATTATCTTACTCCAAATATTTGTCTTTCACTCTATCAAGACCAAATAGCTTTTCTGTTATCCTGGCCAAACCCAGACAACAAGAGTGACAAAACACCACTACTCTCATTCACAGACTGAGTCGAGCCCTGTAGGTCTCCACCCCTGCTTCGTGTCACCAGCCAGGTTAGCTCTGTAGCCCATACTAGATCTGATCCTGTCGGGTTTTATCAGCTCCTTGTAGCCATTGCTTCTTCCTTCACAAAACACCAACGAAAGAGGAGACACACAGCTTTACATCAGTCCTCCAAGAGATTTGGTGCCACCTAGGCATTATCAGTGAGCAGCCACCTTTACCTCCCTGGAGGAAGGTGGGATCCTGAGCACTCCTGGTTACAATATCTTTGCGTTGGCCTTGTATTAAATTGCCAAATAAGTACAACCACGTTGCCAGATACTAGGTGGGGCATATCCGTCATTAATGTCTCACGTAGTGTTTATTGCTTGAACCAGGACAGAGGAAAGTGAGGATTTCAGAAGACTGTTCTGTATGTTTTATTTATTTATTTATTCATTGTGCAGACGGTACTGTCTCTCTTCCACATTTTCTCTCCCAGGAAGAAATTATGGTAATTGAATACAGGGGCTGTCTGCCAGCAACAAGCAGACCAACGTTTCAGGAGCCACCGGAATATACCTAATGTAGCCGTATATGAATGTGTACAGATTGAGGCCTCAAAACCAAAACACAGTAAATGTGGAGGAGCTGACAGCTTCTCTGACTCAAGATTTCTCGACAGACATCTTGGAAACTCTGTCTTTGTAAAGGTGGGGAGAGTGAGGGGCTGAATTCTATCCAAAGAGAATTAATAACAATCACAATAGCAAAAAAGTAAAGAAATTAATACCTTCACCTCCTTGAGAAATGGGAACTTCTTCAGGATATATCCAGATGTTAGGTTCTTGCTCCAGCTTCTTCTCTTTCTGACATGTTAACAGCTTTTGCAACTTTCTATTATTCAAGAACAAAATTGTTCAACAAGGAACTCCTGCTTCCTGAACTCCGAGACGTGGCAGTACTAAGAGCCTGACTTGTGTTCAGATTTCAGACAGATTGTGTGAGCTGCAGAGAATGGATATTACAGCACGAGCTTACAGGTCATGGCAACTTGCTGGTGTTGCTGCTGCTATTTTGTAACTCATTTTCATACTGTCCTTGAAAGTTACAAACAGAAAATACTAACCAAGAAGACATTTTGCTGGGAGCTTTTGTGCTCTGAAAATCATGATTTAAGCCTTGACTTTTCTTGTTATGTTGTCACTCTGTTCTCAGAGCAGAGTGATGACTTGCCAACTCTGCTTCTTGGAGAATAATGAAGTAAAGCAGCTGAACATCAGAAACAGAGCTCATGATGAGTTTGTCATTTGAGTTTAACAGCAGGGGCCCCGCACTTGGTAATCATTACTACAGCCTAATCTACTGCATGTTTTCTTAGTCAGTAGAGATTAGAGCAATGGTGCTTCAGACGTCTATTGGGAATAGAGCTAAAAAGGAATCATGAAAATTATGTGTAAAAATAAGACTGTATAATATACACATGTTAATGTTTCTTTGCTGAATGTTGTTGGCCTAGTAAAAATGCTGCTTGCTGCTATGGTGGAGTCCCACCTTTGGGAGTTAACTGTAGACTCTAACAAAAAAACATCGAGACTATGGGCTTTTGAGGCTTCTATAAATTTAGAAACTCATTGAGAACACTTGTCCACACAGGGGGAAGTTTTCTAAGTTACGTGCTTGGGATTTGGCTGCATGATTGCAAACAATGTTAATGGGAGTTATTCTTGCCTCTGAAAATATCGTCCTAACTCTGTAATAAAGTAATTTCCTCAACTATTGGTTTAAGCACTTCATGCCAAGTTTCTGACCTCAGTTACTTATTTGAAATCCAAGGTTGTTTTTTGGATTGGGTTGTAATGAATCAGTGCCTGCAGGCAAGAGAAACAATTGCACAACCAGCACATCTAGGACTAATATTGTCTGCTTCTAATACATATTTTTGTACCACTATACTCCACAAATAAACCACCAGTAGAGGACATTACATGCATTACAAAAAGAAAGCCTGGGAAATAACTTCACAGATAAAAAAAGAAGTGTCAGCTGAGGGAACTGCCAGACGAATGAATCCCATGGCTAATCGAGAGTAGTTTCTGGCCCTTCTCCTTGGGGCTGGCAGAGCTGTTCAGCACAACATACAAGAAGGAGGCTAAAATGACAAATACCAGCTTTATGTTTCAGAAAGTCCCCTATCTCTTGGGACACTGTGGCTTACCACTGCATTGCACTGCACCAGACACTGCCCCACCACGGCAATCCAAATGGGCTGTGGGAGGCCTCTTTGCTGGTTTAGAAAATGTTCACTAAGATGCAATGGCTCTGACAGATCAGGAAGAAAAGTTTTTTTGAGAGCTAAGTAGGAGTGGGCAGATGCTCCATAGGCAATAGCAATGTGTCAACATCTATCATGATTTCAAAGTGGGGTCACAACTTGAAACAGAACTGGTTGTACAGTATAGTGCAAAAAATTTTCTTTCATGGTACAAAAGGTGAAGCAATTTGCTTTTGGTCTTTTCAGCATAAAACTTAATTTCACTATGATACTTCATTATAGCGAGTAGAAGTGAAGCTGGCAGACATTTTTTCTTCTAGAAACTACCTGTCTAGTTTGATTATGTCTCACAGAGCCATGTGATACTGTCCAACTCTTTTTGGATTTCCAAAGATGCTGTAAGTATCTGGGATAAGCGGAATTCCACTTTCCAACATGGACAAGTCAATGCTCTAAACCACCCAGGCCATGTAAAAGTGAGTTGTTTGAATTATCGTTCCCACAAAACTAAAACACAAACTGCTATTTAATATTAAATTTATCCGAAAAGAAATTAATTTGATTTAATTCACCAAAATAAAATTTTGTTGATTTAAGAGATTATAAAAGTTATCATACCATAATGATATATGTAGTTTTGATTCTTTTTCTTCTTTTTTTTTTTTGGTGATATCTGCATTTTTAAACAGTATCAACACGTTAATGCAAAATAGCATGATTTGATCTAGTTTAAATGCTATAAGTGCTTTTGGTTTGCATAGTGCTGAGCATCTTGGCTTTGGTCCTATAAAGCACGTAAGTATATTTAACTTTAAACAGAAGAACAACCCAGCATGTATACCACACCTGCATGGTTTGCAATTCACTGTGGTCTCCAGCTGACCCTTTCCCACCAGTGGAAACACACACAGCGGACCACCACACATCCTGGTCTTCGGATTATTTACACCAAAGGAATCTGTTGGAGTCACAGATGCTCTGTTATTGCCTGTATATCAGTATTTCTTTACAAATAAAACAAGGGACCACACCTGCATCCCAACCCAACACGTAGTCAGAAGTACATTGACTAAGGCAAATGCTTAGGGAAGGAGTGCAGTTTGCACCTCAGAGAAGGTTAACACCATAGTATAACACACCTACAACGTAAAGAAATTCTACAACCATCTTCAGCATGGCTTTGTGGTAAACTACACTAGCATAGGGTTCTTTTTTGATTAGGTGAAGCAATGACAGAGATTGTCCTTGCTGCAGTTTGGCATATACTGACCAAGGTCACTCAGGTGTCCTTGCAAAGGCCAAGAGGGAAAAAAAGAAAAAGGAAAAAAAACAAGGGGGGGGGGGGCGGAAATAGACAAAAAACCCAGACTATCCTACTCATAATGACACAACAAAAGCTCCCAGGTAAGAGCAACACGGCTATATAGCAGTGGAAGAGACAGAGATGGGCTTTTAGGCAATGCAGCAGATATACTGCAGCCACTAGTTCCATTGCAATGCTGAATTACCACTATTTTTAAAGTGTTTCTCCACTTCCATTAATCTTTGCAGCAGAGCCGTATTCAAAAGAAGTTCATTTTTCCCAGCAAAGTGATTTTCAGTCTTGCAGTGTATGTGTGTGTGCGTGTGTGTCCTTTTCATCTCTGTTCCCAAATTCAGAAGACCAGATCAAGAAAAGCAGTGAGACTCAGACAAGGAGGGAAGAGATGTGTACGCTGAAGAGAAGAAATGGTTAAAGGTGTCACACGGATCACGGATCAGACAGGAGAGATTGTTGTGGTGTTCACAGTCACTTGGAATGGAAAGAAGGTCCCATATTTATTACGCTGTTCAGCAAAATGTCAATTTGAGAAAATTAGAGAATTGGCAAGAATTAGAGTTAGTAGCGAGTTAGCAATACTAAATTTGTCTGCTGGGAAATTTGCCTTCTGTCATTTTCCCAACTAAAAACTGTGAAAACGCAAGTTGACTAGATTGGGAGAAGAAGAACCAGCATTTCCAAAGGGGAATGTTGCCTTATATCTGCTGATGAAAGACTAGATCTTTGGTCTTCAGTCTTTTTACAGTATGTTATTTATGGTGTTCTCTCATGTCAGTCCTTTTATCTCATCAGGTTTCACATGAATTATTCACTGAAGATCTGGCTATATGATTTGATTGCTCTTCTAGAATGTATGTTAAATTTAGTTATGCTGCACTTTTCTTAGTGAAGCCTTATTACTGAAACTCACAGTTTAGCAGGATACAATCCCCTCCTCCCACCTTCCAACTGTGGTTTTTGTTGTGGGTTGTTTTTTTTTTTTGTTTTTTTTTAACAGAATGCCAACGGCATAGTGCTAGACAGATCCTCCATTATACTCTGAGGCTGCATTTTCATCTAGGTTTTCACCTCTCGGAAAGGTCTTGAATGTCTTGAACTGTGTTCTATTCAAGTGTATTTCTTGTAGGATGCCAGCTGCTTTCCTGGCATTAGGCATGAACGTCGCTGCTAAATTATGCTCTCTAACACTGTTGCTGACATCTTGAATGCAATCTTTACAACCCTGACCCCCCGTCTGAACTGAAAGGCATGTTGTGGATTATTCCTGTTCTGGCCCATTCTTTCTCGCTTTCACTTGTACTGTGTTAGATAACTCAACTAATTGCTGTGACTCAAAAATGTCACAACTTTGCATGTAGGGGCTTGCTATCTTCCTCCCAGAAAACCGACATCATGAATAATGTTATATCGGCAAGGTTTTGAAATAAGGATTATTTTAAAATATTCTTTCTAACAGTGAAAGAAGAAGGTTATTTGGAAGATATCTCTTCTATTGTCTGCCTAATGAAAATTTTATATCGGCATATAAGCCTTGTGTATCTCTTACCGCCGATCTTATCAGGACTGAAAAATCTGCCCTGTGAAATCAGAAAAGCCTTTTTGCGTAACCACCCATTGAAATGAGGGTGGTCGATAGATCCTTTTTGTGTAGCTACTGATTTAGCCAAGTGTTCTCACCTCTGAGATTAGCTGTGTTCTGCATTCCCAAATTGTCTATGCAGGCATTGCTGGGAGCTTCCCTTTGACCTGAGCGGTGTGGAGACCATGGCTTTTTACGACACCCTCAGATGGGAGTGACTTGGAAGAGTACAGAATATGACATGGAAAGGAATTGAATGATTCATATTAATTGGATAAATGCTTCAACATTTTGAAGAGGCTTGAGTGCAAATGTTTATTGTCCAAGATTAGCGTTATGAACATATAATGTTCATATCAGGAATGCCACTTGCAACTAACTTTCTTTTAAAGGATTTAATACAACTTTCTTTTGTTTATAATTCCAGTTTGAAATCAAGAACATGTACAACCCCAAGCATCAATGCTCTTCAATATCTAATTTCACAGTTTTCTTAACACATATCTCGTGTTATTTATTATAGTCAGTGTCATCCCAACACCTTTATCTATTCTTGCTACATTTTAAACGGTTTAGCTGGCAAGCCATCAATCATAAATCATGAGACATATTTTAACTTCAACTAAGATCAGTTTAGAAAGAAAACAAGTCTTGTATGGCCTCATTGGGTACATTACTCACATCTATAAGTGATAAATGCCTGTTCTGGAAAAGAAAACTCTTTTTTTCAGAGTTTTGGTATATATCTATAGACAGAAACAAAGATTTCAGTCTCTCTGTAGCTTGGAGCAACATAGTTATTGATAAATCCAGAGCTTTTAATGGGAGAAAGAGTCTTCAGAACTAAGTTTCAGTGTTCAGAAATACATCCATTGTTTCATTAAACACAAACATATTTTTTTCCCAGTTATATTTCAGTCACTAGGTAAATGGAGGAATGATATAATTTTAGGAATAACTGAATTTCCTCTTCTAAGGACGTAAAGAAGCCAGAATCGACTATTTTATTTACTCAGTGTATTTTAAAGCTTCCCCTCCTGTAAGTTATCATACTGGTTATGATCATGTAAGTTATCGGACTGGTTCTTCAGTTGTTCTTCTCTGACTAACTTCTGATGCTACACAAAAACAAAGCTATTTTTAAAATATGAATCCATATGTGAATTGATCATGTGTTTTTCTCTGTCTGGTGTTAAAGAACAACATTACAGCAATAACAAACTCACAATAGAAAATTACGAAAAAAAATAAACTCAGTTTTATAGTGCAAAGCAAACAAGTATTTGAGAAAGATGGCAATCATTTCTATAATGCAATTTTAATTCAAAAGAAAATAGATAATTTCACTTATTCCATCAGGTCAATTGTACTAGCCACATTAACCAGGTGAAGCTCATTTCATTTTACAGGTAATTTATTGCAAGTGCAACACTGACTCTGAGACGGTTCACAAAAATAATTTACCTTAAGTAAACACCATTTGCCACTAATGATGGGGCAAAACAAACTTGCAGAGCATTTATGAACAGCAACATCTCTCTCTTTCAGTACACATTTGCAAACCGATCTCTGTTGTTTGCAGATGAATTAAGCATGGCTTGAAAAATCATTAAAGCCATCTGCTTTGATGAGAAAAAAAAACCTGCTGTGATCATTTTATTGCACTGACAGAGGCTAGGGACCATTTTACAATATTTTTTAGCATCATTTACCCTAAATTTGACATCCTGTCTAAAAAATGAGCAGTATTATCAGTTCTCGTTGTGCCTATTTGGAACTACATTTACAGAGAAAGCAGCTTATACAGGTAACTCAAGGTATTTGTTTTGCTGGTCTCCAACAGATGGATGAGCTTGTTTTTCAACCATTAAAATCTGTAGTTACAACAAACTAAATGTTTATGGGTTCTGTGGAAAGCTTAATCTTCCTCTGAAATGATAGTGTAAAAATATCGTCAGTGTTTTAGTTACAAATTAGCTCCCATGGTCCATTCAAATATAACTTTTTTTTCCCCAGAATGCTCTACAGTTATTCAAAGTGTAACAAAGAAGTAGGTTAACATTGCTGGTTTTTTACTTTCCAAAGACATACTTCCGAGACCAAATCGTTTAGCCACCAGCAACTTCTAATAACTTTCAGAATCTCAACACTTCCCTTTCTAAAATCCTATTTGAACTCCTGTGATTTCAGCAGATTTTTGTCTCAAGTAACTTTCAGCAGTATTTCACTGACTGGATTCCACCATGACTGACTCACCTGAAAAACATCATGCACAATTGCAGCATTCCTCCACCATTAACAACACAGTCCTACTCTGTGTTTAGCTTTTGCCCAACTAAATCTCCTGCGTATTTGGAAGTTAGGAAAATTTACTGATGATAAAGCCAAAAGCCTTCTAACATTAATTGAGTCATGTTATGGTGCTTTTTTTAAACTTCACAAGGACAGTGGCGGATGCACCACCTAGAAAATGTCATTTATTCCATCAGCATCCTAGATGGAAACTATGGGCCACATAAGACCAGAGCTAGAAACGGAGGAACAAGAACCAAGGAGCAGTTCGAGGCACTAGCTGCTGCCTAGAACCACAGAAAGTATTTATAGATGCTAATCATATGCCCTTTTGCTGTAACTACTGTACTCATTCGAGTCTTTTGGCACATAGCAGACTCTCCAGTTCCATGACCAATCTAGGAAAAAACAGGCCCTGATTATTCCTTTCTGTGCATCCATCATAGTTACAGGTCCTGTTGGAAGTACATAGTCAACACAGCACAACGCACCAATGGGACTAATGGTTCTCAATTCCTGATGGTGATAACTTCCTGGATCCAGTCTAGAACCACATCTGCTTTTTCATGACCACATCACATCCTCCTGCAGTAGGTAAGTAGTTCTGTGTACAAACTGCTGTAAGACTAGATGGTTCAGAAAAAAAAATATTAATAAGGAGTCCTCATTCATGTGTACCTGCCTCTTTTTCACTTATGACTCTCCAGTTCTCTTCTCTCCATTCTTAGTCTTTTCTAGATATTCTCCTAACCTCTATTCCTTCGCCAACAACCCTTATTCTTCCTGCAGCTCTAGTCACAGAATTATCGTTTCCTCCTTTTCTTCACTTTCCCTCCACTCCGCTGTCTTTTTCCCTTTGTTTCCCCCTTGATAATCTCTAGGGAAGTATACATGTTCCTCTGTTCTCCCCCCACTTCCCAGTCCTCTCTGCCTTTCCCTCGTGGTCATACACTTACATGTGTGCTATGGATGTCAACAACCATGCTCCAAAAATCAGTCAACAACTTAATAAAAGTTATTGAGTTTTCAGTACTTCTTGGATGCTTAGGTGCTCTTCCCTCGAGCCATTTCTGGAAAACCTTAGACTTCATAGAAGGCTGTATAATCAATTGCTATGCTTAATAATAATATTCTTCATTTGGGAATATCAAATCAATGCAATTACTCCCATTTTGCAGACAGAGAACTTGAGCACAGAGAAATGAATATGATGGCCATCCCTGTAAAGTAGGTCAGGTAAAGATCAGAATGAAAAGATAAATCTCTGGGCACACAGCACTGTGACTCGTTCATTTTTCCTAGCTGTCTGTAGTTCATACGACAAATATTTGACAACAAATTTTAAGCATACTTTTCCCTGATAAACATTACGGAAAAATCAACTATCTAAATTCTTTCATACCACGTTGAAAATATCTAGAAAATAATCTAGAAACCATTTCCACTGTTAAGTATGAAAACATACTGCATCATTGATAACATCATGCAACCAAAGGAGTTAAACTGACAAGGAACACAACAAACCAACCATACGTGCTCATGTTTCTGGGTTAAAAATTGAGACCTTGGGCTCATTCATTTCTCATCTTTTCTCGGATGGTTGACCTATAATTGCCATCACTCCACCTTCCTGTGAGAGAAATATATCTGCTGATGCACACACAGATCTTTGCAAGCTCCTACAACTACAATCCAGCTGTATCTGCAATGGTGCAGAGGGACTAGAAAGAGATCACTAGGGATTTCTTTGATTCTGTATAAGATCACATGAAGGGTTTGATGACTGCATAAGAAAACATATGACTTCTATTTCAGCCATGCAATAGTAGCAATTAAATTCTGTGTAGTATCAACAATACAAACACAACAACTTATTACCTAACTCTCATTACCTATTCCACATAAATTCTAAGAATAAAACATCATATTTGCATGGGAATATTTTCTCAGTTACTCAACATTGTTTTTGAAGGCAGAGTTGGAAGTTTAATAGTGATATTTTTAAAACAGTAGAACGCGTATCGTATGGGACAGTCACATAGCAGAGAGCTGGGTAAGATAACCCATGTATAGTATTTTTCTGTCTCTAATTAATGATATTTATAAGCTTCTGTATTCCTTGAGTGACGGAATTATGCAGTTGATCCCTGAACATCTTAACCTGACTTTTAAGATCCACTATTTTAATTAGGTAAAGTGCTTTGGATATGATTGCTTTTATCTCCAAATGTCAACATTGTTCTCACATTGCATCTTCCTTTTAAAAACCTCTCGGGTTGTGTCTCTCATATATATATAGCTATATACACACACAAAACAATAACACAGGCTTTCAAAATTAACTCTGAGGCAGAATGTTCTCATGCAGGGTTTGTACGGGAAAAACTTCATCACTTTGATACTGTTCTACTGTTCAGCTAGTCTCTTTCAAATGAATTTATCCTTCCATTTCCCAAAAATGCTGCTGAAGGAAAGATGAAAACTGCACTATAATGAAAGCCCTACCATCACCAGAAATCAAGATTCATATGCTTGGAGGAGATAGTAGTTGTTCCCCATGTACAAGATGCAAAATATAGAATATACAATATATAGTATATAAATAAAGAATTTTATATGTGTATTAGCTAATCTTATAATTTATTTTCATCTTCAAACAGTTAGTGAATGTATTTTCTTTTTTATTGTGCTATCCTGCAGAATATAAATATTCTGTATCCAAGCTTAGAGTCAGAGCCAAATTTTTCCAGCTGGTTAAGAGTTTAAGGAGCACTGCCAATACTTGCTGATTCACAAAGCCATGTTACTCATTCTCTCTTTGTCTGTCTTCCACATTTTCTCTACTCTTTTCTCTACTTTTCTGATCAGTATTGTACAAAAGAAGCAGTCTTTTCTTTGTTTGCATATTTGTTCCGGAAAAAAAATAGTGTTGATGGTTCTGATAATGACCAGAGTATGATTTGTCTTGAAATTCTCCAGATTTGTATTTTGGTAAAAATAAGACACTTTTTTGCTGTTCATCCTCACATCTTTGCTGTTCTATACAAACAAGCAACTAAATGAAGGTTTATTTGATTTATTTTGAATAGAAGCCATCTTTATTTCTTAAGGACCATCCAACATTTTCCATCTTCTCATTTCTTTGCTCTTTACTTTTTCCCAACACTTATGTAATTGAGCTTTCCTTGTGTGAATATGCAGGGAGAGCTACAAATAAAAGTTACAAGCTAGGAAAAGTTAGAAGCTACAACTGTAGGTTCCACACTAAAGCTCAGTATTTGCAAAGTACATTACATCACTGCTATTTTTAGTGCAGCAGCAGTAAAAAACAGATTCCAGACCCCACTTCACAAAATACTGCATGAATATACAGTAAAAGAAAGCTTTTACTTCAGAAATCTTATTAACACAGATCAACCTACTATGGACATCAGCGGAAATAGTCCTATTAATTTTATTTACCTCCATGTTGATTTGGGCTTAATCTATAATTTGCATTATAATGGCTGCAACTCACATATACACCTCCGGAAAATTCAAAAGGCTTTTGTAAGCACTGCTAAGACAAAACAAATAATAAAGCAGCAGAAAATATTTTCCCTATCTGACTTTGGCCAACTAGTTTAGGCTTGTGAATTGTCAGCGCTGCTTCTAAAAGCCAAATCAGAACAGCAAAGATAGGAGAATTGCACTACCTGTGGGCTTTGGGGCAAAACCTGGGTTTCTGTTCCAAGCCTATAATAAAATACATGAAGTAAGAAGGTGAGAATTACAAATGCAGGAGTAATGGAAGTAGAAGAGAACATGATATTTGGACTGGCACGTAGCTGGGATACAGGGCTCAGCACTTCATGACATGCACCACGAGCACATTCATGACTGAACGATGGCACCTGCAGCAGCCAAGCAATTCCAGCAGTTACTACTCACTCAGGGAGGGAGCATCACCTGCTGCAGTCATGAGAAACCACAAATGCACCACTTACTGTTTGGAGCAGCTGCCACAACCAGTGCCTCAGTTCTGCTGGAGCAGATGTTTCACTGCAGCCCAGCGGAGCTGGCATCTGATGGTAGGTTGCACATGGACGTACAGACAAAGGATTTCCTCATCTTATGGAACAGCCCAATAGAAGTGAACAGAAATTTTCTGACATACCCTTCAAAAATTGCTATAGTTATCCTATTATTGAAAAGATGGGTTTTTTAAATCTAGACATATTATTTCGTGTTCCATGACATTCAAACTTTTTTGTATTATGTTAAAGTCAATAGAAACCTAATGGTTTCAACCCTGCTAAATTCTACAGTAGTTTTCCATATGGAGAACTAATATCATATTGGTATCATTGATCTATGATAAATCTTTAGGATTTGACCATGCCTATATATATAAAACACACACTCTCTTCAGTGCTTTTTCTGCCCAAATTTGAAAAAGTTAACTAGCTAGTCATTTCTTCTCTGTGAAGTTTTACCTCAGTAAATGATAAAGGCATGAAATTTCTGAGTAAAGAAACAAAAGAAAAACTCTAAGAACGATTTTCTATCCAGTGACTCAAATGATTGCAATTAACAGCTTTCACATTTTCATGAGTTTAAGAATTTGACCTTCTTAACAAAGAATCAGAAACTGAGTACTCTTTCTCTTAATCTCCCTCTCAAGCTGAGCTAATTTAATTCCGGGATGGCACTGATTTCTTTGCTATTGCAGGAGTGCAGAATTTGACCTTATAACTTATAAAAATTGGTTTTCAGTGTAACTGCATTGGAGATGTTTTTATACAGTATTAATTGGTGCTTATTGAAGGCTGAAGGGCTGATCATTTAAAGTTGTGGTATCAGACATGTCTTGCTTGTGGGCCTTTGCGACATGACAGCAAGTACAAAGACTATTAAAATGTCTTTGTGAAAACACAAAAAAATCAATCCTCTTCCACAAGGAGGTGCCCTCCAGCACAATCAATACAAACTGGTACAACAATATCTTATGGCGCTTGTCAGCTGCTTTAAACCTTTTTGCTCGGTAAAGCTCACAAAGTGCTGCTGCCTTTCATCGCTGCTGGATTGTGCCAAATGAAGATGTATTTCGAAATGAGTCGCAGGGGCAAATGCTGCCATCAGTTACCCCCCTGCAGATGGTTTTAAATTCAGCAAGGTTGTAGAGGACTGAATTCAACTTGGATTTTGTCCAGTAGAGTTAAAGAAGATTAATTTGTTTACTGCTTTGAAAGTTTTCTTTCCTCTACTTTAGTTATATTACAGGTTCTTGATGGAAATTTTTGATCTACGTTTTGGTTCTTGCATGCTAGAGAGCCCAGAACACCAAAGGATTTTGAGTAATGACAATCAACAGGTTCTTTCACCTTTCTTCTATTATTAATCAATGTTATTAGCTCTAATTACAAACCAACTGTTAGAAACTAACTTCTTCAAGAGCTGTATGACTTGATCAAGTGCATATCTATCAGCTACTTTAACGTTGTTTTGTCTTATTGGGGTTGTTGTGTACCTACCACCACACTTTTAACACATGGCTGTGGAAAATTTCTGCAGTGACTTTCTAGTAATCAAATATTTTTCCCAAATAACTATGAAGTCTGTACTTGACAAGTGGAACTGTTTTGTTCCCACTGCCTAACATGTAGTTCAATCAGTTTTAACTTCCTTGAAAATAAGCACCACAAAGACCAGAGTGATAAAAAGCTCTAGGTTAACACAATGTTGCTAAGCGTTAGACACGGGAAAATACTCCGGTAGCCCAGGACAACATACCTGCACACACATTTAACACAAAAAGACACTTGATAGGCTTGTGTAGTGAAAAATTAAACAGTATTCTCTGTCCTTGTGCTGTATTTCTTTATGCAACGAGACATCAAACACCATGACTGAAACCAAATCCCATAAAATCTTGTCCAAACAAGCCCAGTCAAATCAAAATCCCTTTTATGGAAATTAACCTTCTGTGAGAAGAAAAGAAACCTCAACGAAATAGGCAGCTGCACGACACTGTAAATTAGTACATTAGCCTTTCGGCCTTAGGAGAACAGTTTAACTTCTGGCATTAGGTGCAAAAGCAAACAAATTTTGAGGTCTCGTATGAGCCATGCTCATGCTGTACTTTTGATAGCTCATGTTCAAAGAAAGGTCACTGTGATTTGGATGGATCACATAGTAAATATTTAGCCCCTGTTTTTATTAACTACTAAATTAATTTATTAAAATTAAGAGTGAAAAACAAAGACCTGTCCTGAATTCCCCTCCTTTATGAATAAAAACTATGCAAATGTGGCAGATCCTGGTTTGTGAGCCAGGGAATGTTAATAAAAATGTTACTTATTCAGTATTGCTCCATCATTTCTCCAACTCTAAAAAATACCTTAGGGATAGGTGGAATTGTACGAGGACAGAACCTCCTAGTAAACACAGAGTATGTCTGACGTGCAAACACTCTGGTTGATCTTTTCTCTTATTAAGATTACAAAACCGCGAAAAACATCAATTTGATTCTATCCTTTTTGGTTGAGTGGAGCTGCTGCCATTATGGGTCCTGCTTAGCGGGAGATGCCTCTCCTGACAGCACTCCTGCGGAAATCAGGGATCAGACCAGATGTCAGATGCCAAGGCATCCTGTGAGAATTTCAAATAGCTGTAGGACCAAAACGTGACTGTGGTGTGCTTGGCTCCCAAAACTCCTTGCATCACACAGTGGCACGAACTGACCTAGACAGGCTGGAGAGCTGGGCAGAGAAGAACCTAATGAGGTTCAACAAGGACAAGTGTAGGGTCCTGCACCTGGGGAGGAAGAATGTCGGGCACCAATATAGGTTAGGGGTGGACCTGCTGGAAAGCAGTTCTCAAGAAAAGGATCTGGGGGTCTTGGTAGACAGCAGATTGTCCATGAGCAAGCAATGTGCCCTTGTCGCCAAGAAGGCCAACGGAATTCTGGGCTGCATAGGGAAGAGTGTGGCCAGCAGGTCAAGGGAGGCCATTCTCCCCCTCTACTCTGCACTGGTGAGGCCAC
>VYZM01012610.1:177173-191717 GCA_013398915.1 Dromas ardeola
CCAAACAAACAAAAAAGTGGAATAAAAACAGACTTTAAATAAACCTCTTAGGTACATTTTAAAAAGGGTTAATCAGTTCAGTGAAAGACTTTTATATCTTCTGCTGAGAGATCATGTAATGTTGGTCTGATTGCTTGTTTTGTTCAGTGAGTCACTACCGTATACATATATATATATATATTTCTTCTTAAATATTACACATTTGATGCATTTTTTTTTTCATTTTTTTCTTTTTCCTTTTTTTTTTTCCTGTTTTATCCAACCCCTTTCCCAAATATCCACATCCTGCCATAGGCAAGAGGCGCTCCGTGCTGACATTAAAGAACCAAAACCAATCCAAGGACTTTTCATCAAAGCATGTTTCATTTGAACCTTATTTTCAATGGAAATCACATTTTTTTTAAACAATCTTACTCAACCTTTTCCCTTTCCTTTTTGCTAATTCTGCAGTTTTAGACTTCTGATTCTAGGTTGATCACCAAAAATTTAAGTGCCATTGAGACTTACGGATGACAGAATTAGGTGACATATTAAGGCATATATACACTCCCATAAAATACGTTGTCTTATGGATCTGAGTAAATTAAATACCTGCCCAAATGCTTTTTATGCACCTGTGGTTTCTAGTGACCACTACTCTTTACTTTTGATTAATTGCATATTAAAATATTCATAGCTTAACTAGTGTGTTAACTGACAGAGGATGGAAAATTAACCCACCACCTAGGATTGTCTTTGAAATTCATCCACTGCGATGAAAATTATTCTTGTTGTTTTATGGATATGCATTCATTTTCCTCCCACTTCTTGGGAATACAGGAAAATGAGGCACCCCATGTAACACCTATATAAATTTCACTGGGCAAAAAAAGAAATCCAGATCTTACCCCCTCTCCCTCCCTTCAAACTAGGAAATATTATATTTCAGAAAAGGTGCTCATAAATATTTTAAACTTTTGCGATTTTTGTCAGGGCGCTTTTTTTTTTTTTCATTTTACATACAGAATAGTATGTGTGGCTTGTGTTCAAGATTATCCCTCTCAAAAAATAAAACGATTTGAAAAAGTAACAACAACAAATAAAAACCCTCAAAAAAACCCCTCTTCCGAGCATATCTGATCACATTTACATTTAGTGTCCAAAACAAGTTGATTGGTAACATCAGTGCCAGCACTACAACGTCATACAGCGACTTCATGGTATTCTTTGACAGTTCGTCTAAGTCTCCGTTCCACCGAAAATTACAAAAGGTTCTGCAGAGCTTTCCTTAGCAAGCTGAAGCTTACTAGTCATTTGTGGATGCGCGTAAAAGCTGCTTATAGCACAGCTATGGCGTAAGCTATTTTCTAAGCAATAAATGGTTCAAGTCATCTATTTTGTCCTGAAATGCTACCTGTAGTTACAGCATTGCTTATAAATGGTCATAGTAAATTCAGCATCAAAGAGAATATTACAGAAAAAGACAGCAGCAGAAGCATTAGCATTATCTAGTATTTATATATGTTATCAACATAACACAGCAGTAAAAGGTTTAAATGCATATTAATGGGTACCGTGTCTAAAAATTACTAAAGTACCTATTTAGTGTATTGGATATTTTTCTCAAGGAGTGCTTGCTGTGTCTAAACAGCATAATTAGATATGTGACTTAGTACAGTTAATTCCTATTGATTAAATAACTTATTTATGTACCAAAGGAAATGGAAGGATACAAAATGTTTTCTCCCTCCCGATCGTGATCCTGTATTTAATGCTGACATGATCATCAGAAAGCCTACCACATGTAATTACTACCCTCAAATGGATCTTGAAAGGTCTGAGCTGTGGCATGGGCCATATATGTACAGCAACGTGGTACCAGATACTGCACACGGCTTGCAGTCTGAAGCCTGGGATTTTGCTGCTTGGTCACTGTACTTACAGCCACTCTGTCATTAAACAGAATTTTTTTTTTGAGGCCGTATCAAAAAAATTTTAAAAAATTCAAAAAAAAGGAAAAACTCTCGAGATATCTGGTTGTTTTCAGAGGCAAGGTGCAAGGTCTGCCACCGCAAGCTTCTAAATTAAATGCTGTGGTATATGCTTTGCTTCTCTTTTATAACTGCAGAAAGACAATTAAGAATGGCAAGAAAAAAATGTGCCAAGGCATGCTGTGCTGATACCATCATCAAGTGGTTATTTTGCACAATGAGAATTAACTGTACTATGGATACCCAGAGAAAATGTACAATATCTTATGCTGATATGAAACAAACCAGACATGATATAGCTTTTTTTGTACTTAAAACCTGTATGTTCCCTTCCCAAACTTAAGTAAAAAGCAAACCCACCCTTTTCCTCCTGTTACACAGAATAACGTTTAGGTTCGAACCCTCCCCTTTCAAATAAAGTGCGCTGTCCATGGCAGACCATAGGAGTAATGCAACAGGAAAAGCCCCTTTTAGTGTACTATTTAAAAAACAAACTGAAGTCGAGTCAGCTTTCCTCTGGGTCGTGTGAAAGAGGAGAAGCCTAAGGGAGGGGGAAAACATCCCCTTCACTGTCACTGTTGTTAATAGACATAGCCTTCGTTATAGGGGTGGGTGTTGCAGCAGCCACCGTCCTGCATGTAGACCATGCTCTCATCAAAGTGGGAGAGAGGTACAGTGTCCTCCTCATTGATGTGGCGCTCCATGTCAGTCTTCAGTAAGGGGCGTTGGTTGTCTGGAAAAGCCATGGAGAAAAGCGCTTCAGGGTCGCAAACAAACTTGTAGACGTATCTCTCTCCAGCCACCTTAGGACAACAGAAGGGACAAAAAGGTGCAGCGTAAGGCCTTGTGGTTTTGCAACTCCACGTTCAACAGTCTTGAGAAGAACTCACCTTCGTTACGCAATTAATAACGCAGAACTGGTAAGGCAATGACCTAGCAAAGACAACAGGGATCTGCAGAAGCAGACTGTGCAGAACGCTCTTGGGTTTGCTACACGTGATATCCTGTTGGAAGATGGACTAGGTATTCTACTTCCAAACTTTTGTTTGCGATCGTTTCCTATACTTAACCACAAATGGAACTTTTCTTACTGGAAAATTTAAACAAATTGTCACTACAGTGGCAAAATAAAATGACTAAGTCCAACATGCTGTGTGCGAAGTGGAAAAAAGAATCACGTTGCATGATAGAGATCTGAATTTCACTTTACGCAGATTGATTCATACTTAAGTATAAAAGCACTTAGTTATAGTGCATGCTGATTGTATGAGGACAGCGTAAGCAAATACGTAGGCTAATATGTACTTAGCAATTGCTCATGCAAAGCTAGGACATTTGGATTTGCTTATGGAGGGGCAATTTGTCCAAAGATCCAATAGTCTTCCCGTATTCAGAAACTGCACTAACTGTCTGTGCTTCATCTTCCTAAAAACTGAAGAATGATAAAAGCAATACAGAATTATTGTTTGGGTTTTTTTTTTTTTAAAAAAAGTCAATATGGTGTCTTCTCAAGCACCTTATTTAAAGAAATACGTTAAAAAATATCAACCATGTTGCATGCTCACAGTTTATTCAAATTATTTTAAAATAAAGAACATATTGTCTGCTTCTTGCAACTTCAGCTAGCACGGTATTGGAAATGGGTGAATGAAGGTGGCAAAAGTGTTGCAAACTTAACTGTATTCTTACGAGTGCAAAATAGTCTGAAGCACCTCCTTAAATTTTCAGCTTATTTATTCTGCAAATAATGTAAAGCTTTGGTAGAGACTATATCTGCAGTAGAATATTTTTCATCAAATTAATGTCAGCAAGTTTGACAGACTGAAGGCTGCATTCAGAAACTGGGCATTTGCATAACCTGTTATCATTGCTCAACTTAAAGCAAATGGGGAAAAATGTGCGTACAAACCTTGCACTAAAGAAACCTACTATGAATCTACAACCACCATTAGCTTTTAACGTACACGAACTGGCCAGATAGGGTGATCCCAGGGCAAACCTCAAACATTGCTATGTCAGAAAAACAAGCATCCAAACTAGCTTTTAAAATGTGTGTTAAATACATTCTTGTAGATAATAAAGTAGTAGTTTAAGAGGTAGCAAGCTAGCTGTCAGAAGCACTTGTAAACTTTCCAAATGAAATGGATGTGTGGGCTGGGCAGCTTTATCAGCCTTATGGTATTCCCATCCCCACCTTTTCAACTTGTTTCACTCTCTTTGCTACTTACTCTTGCCTCTGTGCTGCCTTTGAATTGTGCTGGCACAATTGCCTGTGCGGCTGAGCTGTAACCTGCAACGAGGACGTCCTCTGCCTGGAGGAGCAGCAAAATCAAGCATTTCTATTCTCCCCAGCTGGACCCAGCCTCCAGCCCACTTTACAAAGACTCAATGCACAGTTATGTGACACACAAAAATGGATGAGACATTGTGCTGCTGAAATACCATAAGCCAGTATCAGCCCAGATTGTTGTCCAGGTTGACACCTGGATAATGAAGAAGGAGAACACTGCAACGATCCCATAATCAAAGCAAGAGAACCTGTAACAGGCAACTCCAAACTGAGACTTCACAAAGCCTACTGGAAAAGTTGCCCAGTAACTTGAGCCGAGAGCATTGTTTCCATTCATGGAATTGGCAAATGGCAGGTTTAAACATGTTTAAGTCAGCAGAGGTCACAAAACTAATGTAAAAAGATATGGAGCAAGTTTTACAGCACAAGGTGTTTATTATGATCTTTGATCACACCTGCTAGTTTTTGTAGATGCAGCAGACAGGTCTCTCCTATTCATTTCTCAATCTACATAGTAGTACATAGCAAGATTTAAAAACATACACGTAAATCAGCAAGCTACACTAGAAGGATGGGTTGGATACCATCAGCAAGACCAGACTGTTATATATAAATTATTGTTAAATATATCTCATAATTCAGCCTATTATAAAATATTAAATTCCACTTAAAAATGGTATTATTACAACACTATTGGTAAAATATTAAAGTATTTGGTATGTTAATAGGTATCATTTTTCTCCCCTATCTTGCACTTACCAAAGCACCCAAGTGCTGGGCAGCTAATTTAGATCTGCAAAACATTATTCATGCCGTACTCTACTGTTTGCCTTTCCCAGGTGCCAGGAAGCCCTTTTGGATATTTTTGAATGTTACCTCTTTCCCTATAATCATGACATGCATTGTGTGACCTAAAACCACAGACATCTTTTACATAGAAAAAAATACCTTGATGCATATACTGAACCTCATAGGTGAAAAAGCTTTGTGTTTGCCTAATTAGATGAAAAATCTACCTAAGCAACGCAGTTACAAGTGCTCCTCATAAACTGACTTACGGATTAACATGCAACGCTCTAGTGAAATTTAATACAAAATCAGCTACTCACCTTTTGCATGATTCCCTTTTCATAATAATAGCGAAGTGATCGGCTAAGTTTATCATAGTTCATAGCTGGCCTATTTTTCTGAATCCCCCAGCGACGTGCCACCTGCCACAAAAATGGATTAGCATTGATTTGTTAAATGCATTTAGCAAGCAGATCTTATCATCAGATACTTTATTTGGGGATGGGGGAGGGGAAACCCTGCAGGTGCAACGAATAAACACAAGAGAAAAGGTTGCCATGACCTGAATTTCCCATGTACTACTAGGATTTTTAATTGGACGCACAGTCATTCATTAAACTTGAAGCAGACTTACTTATTTGCAAATGTGGTGGAGGCTTGGGAGGTTTTTTGTTTGTTTTTAATAAATAAAACCAATAAAAAAAATAAAGCCACATAAAGAGATGACACACAAAAAACATTTATCAAGTTCCACCAGAAAACTTTCATGAAAGATGAAAACTTTTCTTTAGTTTGGTACTGTGTATAATTGTACTATTCCTGTGTTTTCCATGCTGTCAGAACACTAAGTTATATTAAACACACATGCATACACACTTAGTTCATGAACTAATACAGACTGTACTCGGAATGACAGTGGTGTTGAGATTATTAGGAGATACGAGTCAAAAGCCAACTCCCAGTCTTAAATATTACTTCAGCAAAGACAACGAATTATCAGAGAAGGCAGGGTAATTGCTTGGAAGAACTATATGGTAGCATGAAAAATGTGACAGAAAGGTCATTGTTGCAGTTGTGTAACTTCCCTTAAAAAATAATAATACAAAGGGAGTTGCAAGCAACTCATGAAGCCATTCATAGAGAACAACACGCCTTCCGCTCTGACTTACGATTTCTACTTGCCTTTACGCTTCCTGTTTTATTGCCAAAGGTAGTTCTGGACAAAGAGACCTTTTGTTTAAAGAACTTAACTGCTTATTCTGCACCTGAAATTATAATCGGCTGTTGGTGACATTTCAATTACTGGCTGTACAAATGACTATCATGTCACCAGAGGGGAAAAAAGTCAGAGCTGATGAACTCTTTAAAGCGCATTTTATAAAAATGTTTGAGAGGTGCATCTGCATACAGCTGCGGAAAAAGGAGAGAGTAGCCAAGCAGCTTCTCTGCACACTGCTCTACCAAACTTTCCCATAGGTGTCTGGAGCCTTTTGATGCAAACCATAGACGACATGCAGCGCTGAGAATCGAAGGGGACTAAATAACAAAAGCAAAATCCATGACTTTGATCTCCATCTGGACAATAATTTTTAAAATTTCTTTTGAAAGCATTATTTCCTTTCAGTGGTGCAGCTTTTCAGGCTTATGTAAATTATCATGGCTCTGCTAACTTCAGCTATGTTATAGCTGTATTGAAACATACCTCCAATCATGTCAATTTATTCCAGCTGTAGATTTGGCCTAGATGCGTAACCTTGATTCGCCTATTCATCTTTGTAACACTTGCCTACATCCCTCTCTGTTTATTCCTGCAAAGTTTTTTCCTGCATTAATCAGAGTCCTAAAAGTCCCCAACATAACAGGCTTGCATAATAAATAAATGCACAGCAAAGATAGCTACAACAAAATAATGGTTGAGAATATGCTATATCATGTGGTATTTTGACATTCCTAAATAAGCGAGCAGGTTCAGAAGTAGTCTGGGTAAGAAAGTCTTCCTGTCCCTGAGCTGCACAACATTTATCAAGTCTTGCTCTGTGGAAGGGATTCAGGCTTCTGGCCTTCCAACCCACCTTTCTGCAGAAGGCTGATGTCCCTGTGACAAGACAGCAGAAACAGATCTACGACCAATTCATAGCTTCCACAGTTCACAGTTACCTAATTTCTGAATGAACTATGGTGCTCAAGGAGCTGATACATATTCATTTTTGTTGTCACCCTTTCTACAAGGGCATAAACCTCCAGAAAGGGATGGGATGGAAAGGTTACATCATTGACAAGCTAACCTGCCACAGCTGAACCAACAAGCTCTTTGACTTCCCTTCAATTTACACTTGGTAACCAACAGAAGTGCGCAACTTCCCACAGGCTATTCTTATTTTAGTTGACAGTTTCTGTCAGATCCACGGCATTCATATGAAAACAACTTAGGCTCCTTTGTACTCCCTAAGAGCGCACAGGAGTGAGACAAGTTTCAAGTAGTCCGTCTCCTCCAGATCTTGGATGCAGTGCTGCTCAAAATCACAAAGCAACTGCTACAAAGTCAGACACGCAGATGATCTGGTTAACTTAAATCAGAATATCCAATTCTTCAGGGAATTACACAATAAGGAAATCTTAAGGGTTTGTTTTGCTGCTTTCCCTTCCTTAGCTAATAAAAGCTATAAAGTTTTTGCACCACCTGCTGGGAACCATTTTGCAATAAATCTCTTTAATCTTGAAAAACTTGGGACATACCTTAAAGACAAGACAAAACTCTGAGGGTAAAAAATACTGAGACTGGGGCAGCGGGTAAAATTAGGTACCTCACTCACCAAAATCAAACAAAAGCTTTTCCAAAGATTTCACTTTGTCCTGGGACAGATCACACAACTAAGAAGTCCACATAGCCTGCTAAGGCTGCAGACTTGCCAGCAAAGTTTTGGTATCTAATTGATTAAGACTGTTCTGTGGTCAAATCCTCAGATGCACAATGCCAGGATCTGCCACGGTGACTATCACTAGTGCATGGACTAGTGAGAGCCAGTACACGGGTCCCTGCAGCAACCTGCCCCTCAGACAGACCATGTCAGGAAGGGACATTGGTCCTGTCGCCATCTTCAACTACTCTGTCATCCCCCTTAGGGCTGTTGGCACATGATGTAACTTAAATGCAAGAAAGCCTTCAGACTGCTTATGCCAGCAGATGGATGGCAAACAGCAGAAATAGCTGGTGGAAGGCAGAAGCAGCCTTACACCCCCGAATGTTCCCACTCAGCTCTAACTCAGAGGGGAACCTGACGGAAAATTTGCTGCATCTCCTCTATTACCCAACCCTGTCCAAGGGGCAGAAACAGTAAACAGAATGATACTGCTTTTTGACAACCCTGATCAAATCATCTACATCAGTATTACGATAAAATTCACCCTCACCAAATTTTCCAACAGTTTCCATGGCTGTTTAGAACACAGGATAGATTATTTAATGCTACCTAGTCCAAAAAAGTTTACATAATAAAATGTTCAATTTGTTCCTGTTTATCACACAAGTGAACTAAGTCATGGTTCAGCAAATGTTCATGAATACAAGTAATTTTATCTACCCCACGAGTCCTTCATGGTTCAGGAGAGACGTGCATGAGTGTTTGCAAGCCTAGGATCTAAGCATGTACTAAACAATCTAACAATACAAATAAGAAGCAACACTCTGAAGAAGACTCTAAAAAGAGGGTTTTTTTTATCATTTTGATGGGATTTTACTACCTAGCAATCTTAACCTTGCCCTTTGCCCTCTGTGCGACTTGGGGTCTTTCATTCTACAGACTAAAAGTTCCAAGTTCCCACATCTGCACACTGAAGAACATTTGGTGTTGAAAGACTATTCAGGGACAAGTTTTCAAAGGATTTTGGAACACATCTCTCTCCATGAAACAGTTCTGAAAAATCTGGGCCCCACAACTAATGCCGAGTATTTTGTAACTCTAGTACTTGCAATATTTTTATTATTTTGTGGGACTAGGAATCAAGTCTATGCTTAACCACACCTCTGTCGTAACTGAAGCACTTCCCTTGTCAGTCCTTTCTGTCACCCTTCTAAAGCGCTACTGAAGCAAAATATTGAAGGAAAGCAAGCCTACGTCCAAAGGAGCACTATTAAATTTGCAGGACAGGGCAGTGGATGTCAGGGCACGGTGTCTGTCTAACCCACCTCCTCCGGCTCAATCAGCTTGAATTCCATGCCTCGGCCAGTCCACGCTATGAAGTGAGAATTTGACGGGTCATCAAGAAGAGCTACCAAGAACTGCCACAGCTGAAGCGAGCCTCGCCGCTGATACGTGGGTCCCTCACGGTACATGCCTGGCTCCTGTTTGACGTCACCTGCACAGAATAGCAACAACGTTAGACGAGTAATGCACAAAAAGCATCACCGCTCCATTTGTCAGATAAACCAGCAAAGCACTCGTTAGGGTTAAGAAAACAGAGGGAGAGAATTCTTACTACCCAGCCACCCACAAATGCAACATTCCCCTGTCTGCTGTTAATTGTAAACATTCTTACAATAACATATTCATATACTAAAAAGCACCTAAATTCAGTCATGATTTATGGAAGTCTCCCTAAGCCTATCCCCATTTACTTTTGATCCATGCAAATCTCGCTTGCAAACCATTTTGCAATATCCTCTATCTGAAAGAGCATGAACTATTTTTGTAAGCAACTCTGATGTCTGAAGAACTGCGTTTGTGTACTATACTTTGCACAAGCCCCAGTTTTGGAAATATAATGTATGCTTCATAAAGCTGCAAAACCCTATTGAGTGAAACTACTTTTGCATGCAAATGCGTCTAAGGAAAATTTGACAAAGTATTTGACTTGGACTTAAACAACATGTGCTTTATGTATAGGTATGCAAATCCTGCAGATATGCGAGTTCCTCTGTGGCATATTGGACTTGCATATAAGCACATACTACTTTTACTCATATCTACATATTAGATTAGTATTCCCCCTGAAAAGCACTAAGTTAATTTTTCTAAAATTCCAAGTCCAGAGGAAGCTTTTAAAAAACAACAATAATAATATTCTGCTAGCTGTTCCACAAACTGCCAATGAAAAACCATCCTGCTACATCCATACTGTGTCTCTGTTGTTTTTTAAATCATATTCATACTAAACAACTCATGCAAACAACAACTGAGAGGTCTGATGCTGAAGCAGAGAATATTTTTTTCTGCACACAATGACGGCAATCCTTGATATGCTGGTAAAACTCCTCATTTCAACTACCAGAACAGCAATACCCTTCAATAAATGGTGTGACCTGTTTAATAAGGAAAGCCAGGACTTTACATTCAACCACAACGTTAGGATGCTCTGACGGCCATTACAGAACAGCTCCGTGTAGTGAAAGTAAGAATAATAATATTAAAAATGGAGCACTTCCTTTTGTAATCAGGAAAGAAAATTGAGTCAATAGCTGTGGAAAACAAATAAATCAACACAAGGCTTTGTGGTTCATGTGAGGTTTAAGTTCCAGCCCTGAAAGGCCTTCTTTTTCAAGGCCAGGATTTTTCTTCTAGTGATAGCTGAGCGATGCACAAATAGCAAGTGCAGTATTACAGAGGATCAGATTCTTTGCCTGTGTCGATCTTTGATTTCAAATGGAGCAGCTGAGAATCTACTTCTGAAACATCGAGACTAGGGCTTATCCCACTTTTGCATTACTGACCAAAACATGATGACATATCTGCTATTTTTTCCTCAAAAGTCATAATGCTACAAGTATAAACACACCTATTTGTATCACAACATCAATCTTCTAGAGCACAAGGTGTTCTCTCAATAGACAGTCATAGAAGCCAGCAGCAGACTACTTGCTTTGCAAGCACGCAAGTATTTCCAAACATTTATTTCTTCTACTTTATTTCTATTTATTTTCCATTTTCATTTGCTTCCCTGTACAAAACCCAAATGAACAAAAAGGATTTTCGAGAAAGACATAGACAAACACTACTCCTGAGGAGTTTTAACTTCTTGTAATACAGAGTCTCATCCCATTCCCATAAATGTAAATATGAATTTGCCACTGGTACTGAAAACAGATCAGGTCCACAATTATTTTTTGGGGAGGAAGAAAACCTGACAGTCTCCCGTTCTTCAGCAAACACAACAAATGCTGCTACACACGCAACAGTTTTATAATCCATATAAGTGATTCTCAGGTGAAAAACAAAATAAAGCAGGAGAAAAACCCCAAGAGTTCTCCAGCTCTACTTTTGGCTATGATCAGAGACCTGTTCGTGAGTTTATCAGAAAGTATCTAATCTTTCCTGCTAAAAAAAGGCAAGCTGGGCATACATACACTGACACAAAGAAGCCACTCTAGCAAATTTAAGTAATCGGTCTCCAAATTACTTCCCAAAGTTGCAGACTAACAGTCACAGGCAAGAAATACTAAGCCCATCTACTTTGTCTATAATGAAATAAATCTGAAATCAACTGAGTTACACCAGGAAACTGATTTTACATCAGAGTAACTGAGGATAATTTGGGCCATTTATTTTAATTGACCTCAGAATCCCTCTTAAAAAAAAATAATCTGTTGTAATGGGTAGTGTTGTGAAAAGATCATTGATTTGTTATCAATCCCACTGAAAAATAAACCATTAGTACAATGCTTAACCTAGCGCAAATACATGGACAAAAACATAAAAATGCCCTATACACTCACTCCCCACTACTCATCACTTCACAGACAGCGAGACAAGAGGCTTAATCCTCAGTAAAAACCAAAGCTGCTGCTTTCTCCACCGTTTTGTTAATTATAAGAATAGCTTTCATTAAATCTCAAACAACAAGCGGTATGTGATCACCAGTGCAATGGAAATCCTCCTATTACTTCTCCACAGTACAGGAACTGAGCTCCTCTGCCACAATTCTGGATACAGCATCCTTCGCTGGCAAAAGTCGAACGACATTCTATTGAAAGGGAGACTTTGGTTTCAAGACACAAAGGTCTGCCTTGGTTGGGCGCACCGCAAATGGTGTGTTAAGGAATCCCAAATTGGAACGTTACCGAGCTTTTTTGATCAGCAACAGAGAAAAGTCCCTCATCTCTTCCTTTTTCATCTCCCCACACAAGAAAAAGAGAGAGAGATGTGTCATACGTACCGTCAAACTTCTCTGGAACAACGCAAGTGTCATCATAAAACTGCCTAGGTCCCTTTTCATACATGCAGCCTGTAAGTTAAAAAGAGAGAGGTGTTTATATAAAAGATGCATGGAGAAAGAAGAGATCATAGGCTTAATGCCAGAGGGAACACTAAGTCATAGAGGAATCAGATTAATATCCCACATCCTTTACACACCGCCCAATCGCAACATTTTGGCCTCAGTACAGGGGTGTTTAATTAATGTGTGCATTCCCAAAAGACAGTTAATCTCCACCTGCAAAAATGAAAAAAGCACTCATTTTTCTTTATGATTTATTCCAAAATGTTTGTCTCGTTTCCTGTTTGAGCTAACATGGCTTTGACTTTTAACCATTAGTTCCCGCAGGCCTTCTCCCTGCGAGACTGAAAAAGTCCTACTCGGTATTTCCTCCTCACCCTCACAGAAGTCACCCCCCCCACCCCGCCCCACCGTGATGTTTCTTCCAATTCAGATCATTCTGTAAAATTTATTTTTTTGTCATTAAAAGACACTCTCTGCAACCCTGCATTCTTTCTAGCACTCTCTTCTGTACACACTCCCACTTTTCAGTGTTATTTTATTGTTTTGCTTAACCAGAACCGCATTGCGTCCCAGTATCGGCCTCACTAGTGCTACTCAGCAAGACAAAACATCTCCTCCTCTCCTGCCTCCCTCTGACCCTCCTTTTGACTGTGCAAATATTACAGAAGGCCTTTTTGCCATATGGTTGCAATGTTTGGTTGGGCTGGTTTCCTACTGTGAAGCCGAGGAGGAGGCGGCCCATCTCCAAATCATTTTTTCCAATATACTGCTTCCCGGTTCCATAGGCCTGGTCTACATTCAGCATATTAAAAACCCATTTTGTTTAATGTGCCCAGATTACCAAACAATTCAAATTGCTTTGTGTGACTACCCTGTCCTGCCCCGTTATTTACCACTCTGCCTATCTTTGTGCCATAAAGTTATCTATTAACTTTGTCCCGTATCTGTACTGAAAACGTTGAATAGCAACACTCCTGATATCAATTCCTACAGAACTATAATAGAAACAATCCATTCCGAGATGATTGCCCAGTGACAGCCACTTTTAGATCTGTCAGTTGGCCAGGTCTTAATGTATTTAATGTGTACTTTATTGATACTGCTTTGTGCTAACTTCTTAATCAGAATGTAATGCAGTGGCAAATTGAATGCCATAAAAAGTCTAACTATACGATACAAGTATCTTTATCAATCAAACTTTTAATCTCAGCAAAGAATAGAATCAGATTTGACATGACCTTTATTCCACAAAATCATGTTGACTGATTTCCAAATACAGAAAACAAATATTTATCGAACAACAGTGCTTTTTCTACATGATTCATAACAATTTTACCATCTCCAGGTACTTATGAGTGCGTAACATGGCTAAGATTGTTTTTCCCCTATCTGTGCTCTGATTAAAACTCAAATCTGTTGACCTTAGCCCTGCAGTTTGTGGATTTTTCCCTGATGTCTTTCACCTCCCTATCAAGCTCCTATACTTCATATAATTTCATATACCAAGACTGTTATAAGTTTCCATCTCCTGTTTCACCCTCCTTGTTAAACAATACCTTTTATTTCTATTTTCTGCCTTTATTCCACCCAGAAGCAGCTGGGCTTTTAGCCAGATTTGTTATATCTCCAGTTGTGTCTTTCCACTAGTGAATGAAGTCTTACTAGAGGACTTTGATTCATACATCTGTCTGAATTCTCATCAATCTCAAAACCAATTTTCCTCATGTTTATGAAATTTGCCCCTTGGAAGAAAAACAAATAAACCCTAAACAAAACAAAACAAAACCCCAAAAAATCATATATTGAAAGAAAGATACACCAAAGCAGGAGAGTGGAGGGTACAACCTCTCTTTCAGCGGTCTTTTTTCCTTAGTTCTGTTGGCCTTCTTATTTTTAACACCTATAAAGTGCTTTTCCTCAGAATTATTAATTTTGGCAATGACCTAAGCTCTGCCCTGCCGAAGTCACTGAAAGTTTTGGTATGTGTCACATGGCTATATAATTTGGGCCTAAGCAGCACCAAAACATTGCAAAAATCGTAACAAAAGGAAAAGCCAAAAACCTTCACTGATTTTAAAGTATAAAATGGATTACTTAACAGTTAACTGAGCCTGTCACACCAATAGCCTGGAAAATGTCACTTGAGCAGAATGGGTGAAATGGACAAATTTTTAGAAGCCTCTTCCTTTCGACTGCTAGAGGCCTTGAAAAGCAGAATGAGTAAATTCATAATAAAATTGATTCTTATCCTGATCAACCTGTGGCACTAAAAGAAGCTACACA
>VYZM01012610.1:200319-237030 GCA_013398915.1 Dromas ardeola
AATAAATATACTTCCAAGAAATATTTTTTTTACTTGAAATTTTGATTCAACACATTCTCTTATGCTGTTCTGCAAACTCCCAAATTTAAGGACATGTCAGCTGATCTCTAGGGAAGAGTATGCTACTAGGGATCTTCTTCCACGTTAATTTGTCTTGATTTGCTTTTCAAAAAACACCACATCAGGTATTATGAAAGGACCCCTGCTTTTTATTCTGTTCCCAGTTATTAGGTAAATACACATTCACAACATGGATGGTAGAATGCTAACAACATCCTATACCTGCGAGAGCAAATGCAGGAGGTTAAGAAGTGTCATAATTACAACTTCCTAGGCAACCTCGATACAACTCCTTTGTTACAAATGAATTATGATACAGCCTTTTGCCTCGGGACCCTTGTCCCTTGAGTGCACAGGTCAAAACTGTTTCGGAGAGGGAGAACCATGCAGTAAACAGCTTTGCAGGTGGAGCCCCCATCTCATTTGTTGCAGAGGCTGGAAGTGGTGTACTTAATGAGGCAGAACATTTCAAGAAAGGAAACGATGACTTCAAGATTAATACAGCTGAATGGTCAATTTTAGGCCCCAAAGCAGCCCATTCCAGCTCCAATGAAGTTTTCCAAAGTAGTCACGTCGTTTCTGCCAGATTTTTCATATTATGCATTTCTTATTTTTGCAGTGCTTACACAGGGACCCTAATCTGATCTTCCCATACTTCCCTGCCTAGAAATACAAAGGAAGTCCCTCGGAACTAAGCTTTGAACATATGTGATGCATAATGTTCTTTAAAAATTACCCAGTGCTAAGTGGGTACCCAAAATAAGGAGGTATATACATCTGATGTGTGTCTCTGCCTCCGCTCATCTCTCAACAGAGGGGCAGTTCTCATCCCTTCTAACATGCCGATAAGGCACAAAGTATGGCTTGTGAGGCCTCAGGAATTAAAAGGATGAGCAACACAAAACGCAAGGTATGGAGGCTAATAATTCTGTCTGGATAGTTCATTCTTTAAGTGATGTGACTAGTATCTTGGAAGAAGACTTTGGAAGTGACAGAATTCAAATTTTCTAAAGTCCATTCAAGCATATTAATCACGAGGCTACCCTGAAATGTAACTGTGAGAATAGCCCTGATAATGCCTCTGAACTGCTCAAGAAAGACTATATCCATCTAGATTTCAATAAATAAATTCCTGGCAATCGGTAATAAGTACATGCAAACAACAATTCATCCTCTGCTTAATTCTTAACACCACTGTGTGACGAATTCCGAAGTTCCCAGTCAAAGGCATGGTCACAGGAAAGCTTTCAAACCAGAGTAACTACTTCAATTTGGCAAAACAGAATATGAGATTTAAACTTAAGAACACTTTAAGACATGATTTTAAAACTAGACTTTAAATACTGATATATGCACAGCTAGAGTCGTACCTTAGTAAATTTGCAAATACGCTACATTAGGTAGGTAGGATGAAACCTGCAAAGATCCTGCTTCAAAATAAAGCCCAGAATTGATGAAGCATCTCAAGTTTGGCCTTTTTCTTTAAATAACAGAATATATGAATTGGATTCTAGAAGTGCTAACTGTACAGGAATGCCCACTATTAACCCTTGTAAACAAAGGTCTTGGGAAGCCCTCTGGGGTATATTCATTAATGATCCAAAATCGCAAAGGTCTTTATGTCCTTGGCTGCATCTTTGTGCTTAAAGTTGCAAGATACAGCATCAAGTACTAAATACAACCGACTGGCAGCCATGGACAAAAAAAAATCCAAGGCAGAAAATAAGGTCTGATTGATTGAACGTGTATGATGTACTGTGACTTCTAGAAGTGTGGATGGATAAGGAAGAGCTTCTACTCTGTTGACATTTTTCTTTTTCCATTATCTCAAACATTCTGCTGTAGAAATTGCATACCTGCAATTACAATTACAACTAATTGATCTGCCATTTCCCATGTCATAATTAATGTCATGTTTTAATAGAGTTCTAATCATTCCATAATAATGCTTTTCATTCACCAGCTTCCCATGAAGTATAAAAGTATAGTGCACAAAAGCAATGAACTTTTATGAGGCTCTTTCAAAAACATCCCAAAAGGAACATCTTGGTGTATTACAATGAACTTTTTAAATATGTTTCTATATTCTTATCTGAGCTGCAATAAAATACCATGCAAAAAAAGACTTTTCACTCTGGCATTCCTCCTTCCCTGAACATCCATAGGTGAAAAATGAAATCAATGATTCAGTGACAAATACATTATGTTTCCTAAGGGGTTATTTAATGTACTCTTAGCAAGGATGGAAAATGATGGTTTCTAGAGAACAGATGGTAACAAGACAAAATATCAACAGACCACAGTTGTTGACTGCAATTTATGGAGTGTACAGATGTGTCAACTTAAATGCAGTGATTCTGAGGCCAATAAAAGTACTTCCTGATACCAACAGATTAATTTTTCATGACCACTGGTTACACAGCTATTACATTTTTAAAAACTAATTATTCATCTACAAAAGAAACAACAATTTTGCTTGAACGTCATTACTATAAAGTGGAATGCTGTTCTTGCTGGCACAAAAAAAAAAAAAAGGCATGACAGGATTGGATACAAGTTTGCACATCTTCCTTTCAGAACAAAATTTCCTTTTTTTTTTTTTTTCCATAAAGAATATTCCAAAGAAAGATGAATGCTAGCAGCCAACCCAGATTTAAAGTAATAGCATGCAATAAGGAGATCCCACTTCCTAGGCAAATATGAAGCATGCTTACAAAAGGGCCTTTTTTCACCCTTTAATTTAGCAGGATGAATAACAGCGCTTGTGAAGGTTGCAAGGGACTGGCAGTGCCCGAAGCTGCAGTCCCCTATTTATTATCCATTGCCACATTAACTATGCCGACAGTCTCTCCCATGCTGCTCTGTAAGACTAAAGATACATGACTGCCAAAGCCACATATCTCATAACCTTCATCAATGAATGGGTTTAGTTCTATATCTGATCCTTGTAATCTGAACTCATTTTCATCTTGTCTTGTATTTCAACTTGGAGAAATATTTCACCCTTGATCCCCTCCCTGTAGAGGCCTAAGTCAAATTTACCTAAGGACTGGTTCTTTACTTGTCAGGAGTAAGAAAGGAGACGGCAGCTCTGCTTTTCAAATTCCCCTGTTCTAACACAGAGATAAATTCAAAACCGAGCACTTTACAACAACAATACCACAAAATAGCCCACTAAATAGACAATTTTAGTTTAGCTACAGAAAAGACAATGAAACAAATTCTCCAGTGTATCAAACTGGAAGATAGTTTGTCATGGGCTAAACTTTCAAAGGAGACCTCACCTCAGCCACCTTGTAGCCTTTGGGAAATAAAGTGCAAAAGCATCTAAGCAGAGGTTAAACCACCGGGAAAGCACTGCACGTACTGCAGAATCCGTGAGTCAGACAGAAGTCAGACAGGGCCACCCATTCCCCCTGCCCAAGTCAGGGTGCATGTGTACGAAACTGATGCACCCTCCTCCAGAAGCATGGTAAGGACTCACTGAAATCCCTCCCTTTCGACACTGTGGCATACACAAAGCAGGACTGAGGCAGAGGCTGAAGAGGAGCTGCAGAAATCACTTACACGAGAATTGAAAAACATGTTTTGATTGCATTTTCTCAGCTCAGTACTGATCAACTGTTTACCCCACCTAGCCCACTATCCTCTGTTTTAACCTTAGCTTCTCTCCATATCACCCTTCCAGCTTCCTTCTCCTTGTTACTTGCTACTCATCACTAAACTCCTTTTTTCCTTCCCTAATTCTCTCTCTTTTCCCAAGTACAATATAAATATTATATTTAAATTGTGGCAAACATTTACAATGTTATTCCCTTGATTTGTGTTTTTATCCTTTCTGCTGCTTATCTTTTGATTTTGACCAGAAGCTACTGAGAGCAGGCGCTGCCACCACCTCCTCTGTTTTGTACTGTTCGTAGAGCAGTAAGGCTCCATTCCATTTGCCCTATAAGCACAATCATAATAAACATTATTAATAGCAACAGCGTATTCTCTACATCAGCAACCTGGCATCACAGATTATGTACCTCCACAAAACACAGCAGTATGCACAAACTGAGAAGCCGACACCAATTTGGCTGATTCTTCTCCCTCATTGGTTTTATAGCTGTATAAACCCCACTTCAGTGGAGTTACTCCTGATTTAAAGTAGCGCAAGCAAAAGGAGAGAGAGTCCTCTATTTCTGGCAGATAAATGAAAGAGCTCGTAAAATGTAGCACACAAATTCAGAGGTCAGAGATGAGGTAGTACAGAACAAGCCCCCTCTTACGCAAAGCTCAGTTTTGCACCCATGATTTTTTCTTCCCCAGCTTCTTTAACCTGTGCACTGTCTGGACAGAGTTCTGGAAAAGGAAATTCTTTGCAGAGCCAAGCATCAGCGGCACGAGATATGCTGTACTATGTAGCAATCTTACTACTGCATAAGCTGTACCAGACACAAATTACTTCAGGAGACTTAGAAGCCAAAAGAGCAAGTTTCAATTCATATGATCAAAACATCAGCAGCACTAGCTTGAACTCGTTTATTTACTATGCAGAAGTAAAGGGTCACCTACCTGAATCATATGCAAAATCCCTAGGTTCTTGTTTAATCATCAGAGGAGGGGGGAAATTTTGACTGGCTGCACTGCCAACCATAGCATTGTGTTCATAAACTGGATCGTGGTACTCCTGCTTAAAACCTTGAGGCGGGAAAGGGATGTTTGGCTCAGACATCTGGCGCTGATATATTGGACGTCCTTCCCTTGGCATTGCAGGCAAAGGTGGGAAAGAATTGCAAGGTTCAGAGAGCTGGCGGCGAAATCTAGGACACAAGTTAGAGAGGTCATGTAAAAGACTTGAGCTACATTCCACTTCCCAAAGTTCTTCACAGATCATGATTAGTGGCTGTATCACCTTCTCAGCAGCAAACATTTTGCTTACGGTAATGTCAGGTGCTCCCATCAGGATCCCTCATGTTGTAGAACAGTAACAAGCAAAGAAACAAAAGGACCCCACCTATTAATACCAGCTCTAAGACCTGTCCCCACCACCATCCTCTTCGCTTTCAGTATCTTCTTTCAACAGAAGAGGCAAACAGGAAACACACCAGCTTCAAACCAGTAGAAAGACTGACATCCTACCGCAGTAACACGAAGGAGGCTTAGAGAGAGTTCTCTGTTCTTTAATGAGTATCAGCAACATATTGCTTGTACTCTAATTTACTCTTACCATTCTCACTGTTACACGGAAACCATTCTGACCACAAAAAACACAAACATTTCAAATAAAAAGTATTGTCTGCCATAACACCTGGAATCACTCCAGGTTAAAAGTCCACTGTTCTGTCCTCTCAAGGATAGCACTGTGGGAGATCTACGTACAAGGCTGGCACTGCATTCCAGCTCTGATGGGAAGGGAACGTACGTACCCCAGAAAAAGGAGAAGGTGCAAATTTTTGCTATCAGAAACAATGCCTAAGAATTCCGCTCCTGCCTTAACTTGTTCCCTTGGTCATTTCTACATGGAGGAAGTCATCCATACAAGCCACGCCGCCATTCACTACTCCCAAATGCTGTTCACTAGGCATAAAATCTGAGAATTCAGTTTCAAATTAACTTCATTTATGTGCAACACTACTCAAGAACCTACCCTTGTTGCTTCTTCCACAAAACGTTATCTCCCTGAATCAAAAAGGCCTGAATGTAATTACTTGGATATCTGCAGGTTCAAGAACATAGAGAAGGATCCTATTTTTCCACCGTGTCCCGATGAACTGCACAAAGTCTTCCTGTCATCTCCTGCGGATTACCACAGTAGTGGTAACCACCACTGTAGTAATATTGTGTCTGCACTAATCCGCAACAGATGCAGTGTTCTTGCAACAAAATGCTTACTAGTCCTGTTATCACTCATCATGAACAAGAAAAAAAAAAAAAAAAAAAAAAAAAAAAAAAAAAAAAAAAAAAAAAAAAAAAAAAAAAAAAGAATTAATCATTCTTCAGCTTCCTGTACTTTGGAACTGAACCGACTTTGGTTCACGCAAGCAAAAGCAGACATTCTCGTGGAGAAAACTGGGTGGGTGAAGAAGACTGCAGGGGTTTGACTGCACAGCCCATACAATCCTTGACTACCAACTCATATGTAGTACGTGTTTCTGAAACAATTTAAACTCCAGTAACGTCTGTCATAATACTGCTGTGAACTTGGTCTGACAAATATTTACTGACATAGCTTAATTACAAATACTGTGGGAGTTTCAGAGATAGAAACTATTACAATGTAGCAGTGGAGACAAAATGATTTTTTTTTAATGCTGCTGTAAATATTAAATTTTGCAGTAGAAAGACTACTGCACTGTAACACTAGGTTTTGCAATTCCACCTACACCTGCAGAAAATAAACTTAGAAACTCAAATGTATTATGAAACGGTTAGGCTGACTGGCACTGCATTCATTTCCCTCTTTTCCTTTTTTCATTAGCCAAAAAAAGAAGCAGAAATTATCATTAAGAACTGTCAAGGAGTGAATCAGAAAATTGCAACTTGAAGTTAAAATAAGAAACAGGCTCACTCACAAAGCCTCAAAGGAAGTTAATAATACTTGTTGTACTGGAAGCTTTGTATGGAATCAAGCCATTTGTTTATACAAGTGGATTTGATTCCTGTTGGTACTTGTTAGGACCACTTATCGTTCATATATTCATGCCCTGTATAAAGATGTATGGGCTGTATATTCTAGATACTAACGCTATCTTATGCCACCAATGCATGTTCCAAAAAAAATACGCCTTCAGTTATAGATTTATATATGAACTCACACACATAGATCATTTGTCTTAAATGATATTTTCCAAATACACTGATTGTAGTAGCTTATCACCTTATAAATCGGGAATATTTGAATTTCACAAAAACATAAAGTACACATTTGCTTCAAACAAGCGTGAGAAGATTAAAAACAAATTTTAAAAAAAGGGGAAAAATATCTTCCACTACAATTGTACCTTTCTTAAAAAAAGGAGAAAAATGAGATTTTTTTTGGCCCAAGTCAGCTATCTTGGACTTCACTAGAACACACAACATTCTTTCACAGAAGGGAAGCATTAGTGCAAAATGCCCTAAAGAACACGAATACCAAATATGGGGAGAGGGAAATCATGTAAAGAGCCTACAAAGCTTGTGCAGAGCAAGTGTTATGGGTATAGAAAAAGATACTAAGGTATATGCAAATCTCTATAAATACTCAAATTAAGGCTGACATAGAGCTGCAGTAGTCTCTTTACAAGTTGCTCTAAAACAAAAGATTTTTTCACCTGAAAAATCTTATTATTGCTCTCTGCACAGAAGCCATTTAGCTTCTGGAGATTTCAGTCTCCTGACGACTTTGGTGTATATACAGAAACACATTTATCCACCATCCTGTAATCAAAACTGGTGCTTGGCTTCACTGGGGGCCTGCGTGGTTAGACCACAGTTCACAGAGGGAGAAAATACGGTGACTATGGCTGCTGAAGGGGCCAATTCAGTGTTTCCTCACCGCCAGGAGGGCTCATAGAGAACCCTGAGTGATATTTAGAACTATCTCAGCAGAGCACAAAACAGCAATATAAACCTTAGCAACCCCCTTCAGAAGTGATCTGCACAAATCCCTGGAGATAATAGCCTTATTAGAGCAGAAGCAGGCAAATCGCACTCCCAACAACTGTGATTTTCTTTTCAGGTGCTTCTTAATTTGCTAATGTTTAAGCGCTAAGTCGAGTTTCTGAACATATTTATGTCTTTATATACAGCTGAAACTTTAAATGCTCAGAGCAATCACACAACACAGCACACAAAAACAGGTTCATGCAATAAAGATTAGGATAAATAGAATTCCACAAACAAGTGTTTGGTCTCAAAAAAAAGGGAAGTCCGCTGAGCGTTACCTGTTGCAAAACCGAGCTAAGAAAGATAGTCAGTTCTCTGGGGATTTCTAACATATCAAAACAAAACAGGGTGACTTAAGGACAGTTTAAGCTTTAATTCTAGTCTCTAGCTCTTGTGGCTTTTACTCAGACTAATGTTATTTAAGCACAGTTTATGTTGGCATCTTAGTTTGTTTGAAATGCTATATTTCAAAAGGGGTTGGAAAAATTATCTACCCTTCCAAAGAATATTCTGAAGCAGTAACACCGTAACATGGCTACTTATCTCTTAGGTAGGTAAACTGCTTAGCAAGAGGCCAGATATTTATAGCCACGATCACGCCTGCTAGTGACTTCATTACCTCGTAGGGTTTATTAGCCTCAAGTGAATCACAGAATAGCCCAGGTTGGAAGGGACCTTGAAAGACCATCTGGACCAACCTTTTGTCGGAAAGGGAGCCGAGATGAGATTATCTAGCACCCTACAGTCACCCTCACAAGACAGAAGCAGCAGATCATTAAAACCCTGTCGCTGCCATTATGAATTCCTACTGAAGTCCACCAAGTCAGGTGCCAGCCTTTCATAAAACACAAATATTTCTGACACTCTGAACCTTGCTGGCTTTCACCTTGGTCCCCCAACCCAAACAGGAACAGCTGCAGGCAAGAAGCCAGCGCTACCCTATGGAAGAGACTTGAGACCAGAACTGAAATGCCTTCTGCACGGGTCCCTCGCCTGTTTTGTGTTTTACCTGTGGTCCATAGGGAAGCTGTTGTCTTGAATGGACTGGGATGGAGGGAGATGGGCAGGGAAAACCCGGTCAGGTTTAGGAGTCTGAGCTGAGTTTGGGGAGGCATGGTGCAGCGGTGACACAGGAGTGCTGGATGGCGTCGGTGGGTTGGAGGGCCTCATTCCCACTTGTGGCTTCTGATCATAGGCACTAGCAGTAAAGCAAGGGGAAAGTTAAGTCAGGTTATTTTCTCTGCAACAAAAAAAAGTAGCATCTACATCCAAAAAAAAAAAAAAACCCAAACCCCAAGCATCACATTTATAAGCTTTTTATTATAGTTACCTTATTAACCAGTTTAGGGCAGAGAAATTCTCTACTTTACATTGAGAAGAGCACAGAAAAAAATCATGTTAGAGGCAAGTGGTTCAACACAGCATTTTCTTCTCTGTGGCACAGAAATGTACTTTTAAAGGATTCAGTCTTACAGTGACATTCTAACAGGAGATATACAAAATACATAAAAGTAGAAGCACCTGGACTAGAGCACAAAGAGCCGGCAGTGCCTGTCAAGACTCTTTTAGAGCTTGCACAAACCACAAAATGAGACAGTAAAACAATACAGCTAGAGGGAAGGGATCTGACCCAGAAAAACAATGGTATGTTGGCTTAGCTACCCACACTAGGATGTCAGCAGCCTCTCCCGACAGGTTGGTTTTTTTTCCCCTCTCTCTCAAAAATAAAGTGCTGGTCCTGCAAATACATAGTGCTATTTTCAAAGGTGTGCCAAATCGGGAAAGGACTTGAGCACACTTTGATCATCCCTCTTTCTAAACAGGAAAAATGCAGACACGAGGCAGATAGTAAGCACAAACTTGCACACGTTCCTGTCTGGTCCCCTAGCACCCATCAAATCCATCAATGTATGCATTTGATTTTTAAAATCAAAATCACTCCTCTATGACCGGCAAAGGTGCCAGTCTTTTTTCTTCTTTTTTTCCCTTTTCATATCCAAAAAGTTAAATATAAATGCTTTAAGTGCTAGCAGTTTTGGTAGTACACTAATGAATATAAAACCTCACAAGCCAGATGAAAGATTCTAAAATAGACTGAAATGTCAATAAGAAAACCTTCACTGCTGACACTGAAGGAAGGAGTGACACATAAGTGCAAACCAAAAGAAAGTCAATTAAGAATGCAGTGGTATCAAGCCCCTCCACCACCCACAAATAAATAAAGATTTTATTATCTACCCCTATACAAGAAGACAACTTGCTTTTGAACAGATAACGAAGATGCAGAGCCTAATGAAATACTATTTTAAATTGTAATCACCCATGAATACGCACATATAACATCTGCAAAACTTGTCAAATACCTAATGCGTTGCTCAGACCTGCCAATCTCTGGGCTGTTACGCAGAACTCTCTTTCCTAATGTGTGTAATGCATTTTGAAAGTACTTTCAACACAACTCGCAGAAAACAAGGCACTCCTTCCTTCTATTTCACGCTTGCACCCTGGGTTTTTAAACTCTGGCTATCTCCCATGGAGAAGGAATGGAGAATATGCATTTTGATGAAAAAACACTGCTTTAAAATGGTTATGTAAGTGTTTGATAAAACTGTAAACAACTCCATCAGTGTTCATCAGCTAAATGCATTATCTCATCAGTCTGTTATCTGCTGAAGAGGTAACTTTTATAAGATCTCTATTATGGTTTTATTACTCTTTAGTCAGTCCTCATTTAAATCAGCAGTTCTCACTGCAAACGTGCTCCTGATTGCTTTACCTGACATTGTACAGGCACTTTTCCCCATAACTGAACTTGAATGGTTGCTCTTGACTGCAAGCAGAGCCAAGTTCCGAACATGGGCTATGGGGTTCCTTCTTGATTTTCACAGGGAGACCATGAAAAGCCACTGGAAAGAGAAAGGAAATGTAATTAAAGCCCAAGTACAATATTAACAATGAGCTTTCTCAAGTAAGCTAGACACTGCTAATTAAACACATGATTAATTAAACCATTGTAATACTAAAAACAATATAGGAAATAAACATTTCAAATATTTCCTCGGGTGTCAAATAGACACCAGAAATCCTTCGTATTGGCTATTAGCACTTTTATTGTTTAATAGAATGATGGCCAGGATCCCATCTCATTAGCAGGAAAATAACAGCCCACTTATATTTGGCTTAACTACTGTAAATGTTGTCAGAGGCAAAATACTTCCCAGGCACCAAATGTTTCTAAGTAATATTAGTGAGGTAGCTTTTAGCTATAAATGCAATAGTAGTTCACTTCAAAGAGTGCCACACAAATGACACCAAAATAAATCCCTCATATATCAGCCTGAAGGATATGATCAGTCATCTTTTTGTCCCACAGAATGCATGAAAACTCGCAGTGAAACTTATGAAATGGGATGATTACATGTGCCTTTAGTTATAAGGAATGTCTGAAAAAAAAAAAAAACATAAGAAATGGCTTCAGTAATTTTTCTCAAAAACACACAAGATAAAATCCTGGCCTCACCAACGACAATAGTAAATGTAATATAGACACAAACTGATTAAAAAAAAAAAAATCATACTTTTTTAAAAGGTAAAAAGGACAGAGGGAGTGTGACAGAAATGCAGCATTAATTAGAAGCACAAGTTGGTCTGGATTAAGAAAAAGGCCAAAGGTAAAGACAAGGTTAACCAGCATATTAGTTTAAGCCAGCCAACTTTCCTTATTTCATCTCTGACCTTAACTAAAATTAAAGCAGAACAAAATTCAAAGTTCACCTGACATAGACAAATCTAAAGTAAGTGGCTAGGAGGACAAAGGACTAAAAGACAGGTATGTAACAGCTTGAAAACACACCCTTCAAGTTTTAATTAAAATGAGGTAGTAAATACATTTTTGAACTCTGAGAAGCCTAGAGTTCAGAGGTGAATTCTATCACTGATTTTTGATGTTGCCACCAAAACACCATGGTCTGAACATCACACTCCAGCCTGACACCGACACTTGTGCCTCCATGGAAACCCATGTATGTGCAACAGTCCCGATTAGAGAACCTCGGCACAAAATCAGGCCATTATTACAGACCATCAAAGTAGCATCTTGCCCTTTCCCTTGCACCTGAACTTAGCAAAGACAATTTCTTACATACTACGTATTTTGTGATACTAATGCACCTACATACGCAGGCATGTGGTCGTTGGGGAGGGGGAGGTAAACGGAATGCTGTCTGAGAAGTGAGCATCAGAACCAATAAACTCCGATCTGTAAGTATCTGCAAGATCTGGGTTCCAGATTCTCACCACAGGTTTTCCCACACTGAGAGAACTCTTGCACAAACAGGTCCTCTCGTACCCTATTACATGACAGCTTCTACCATTGCCTTTCAGCTGAGACATCTGCAAGATTAACACTGTTATTTTGCCACATATTTTCACTAAACTCACAAGAATTGTCTCTAAAACTGCTATCCAGCTATTATATTTGGTGGAAAGCAGTCAATTATGTGGAAAGATTACAACGGAAAACCACAAAGTAAAACAGGTACACAAATACATACGCACAGCACAGGAACTTAAGACACAGAGATGAAAAGTGAATGTTACAACAAGGAAAGAACTCTTTCTGAATAAAATTGTCTGAAATGGCACTAAAATAAAAGACCATACGGACTTCTTGAATCAAGATTCTCAATTTTAATAATACGGCAAAAAGCAGCCCAGTCAGCTTTCCACCGGAATCACAAAGCAGGCTGACATCCAGGAGTTTGTTTCGGGTTTTTGCTGGTGAACTTTCACTGCTGACTCTCCTTGCATGTCTCGGTCAGATAATGCGCATCACACATTTAATGCATATGATGGGCCCCACAGCTCCAGGATGGTGGCTCCGACGCGAAGGTAGGTAATCTCTTTTGACTTTAATCAGGGAATTAAAAAGACAACTGCAACAAGACTCTCTTATTTTTTTTAAAGCCAGTATCACATATTCGCACAAAGGCCACATGCCGCTCTATTTTTTATTTTTTATTTTAACTTTGCTACTTCCTCGGAGTTAATCTGTTATGAAAAATTACTTCCCTTATTTATTTTTAAATAACGGGAGTACAGAGACTCCCACACCACGGCCCTGCGCGGAGAACTGGCTGGGTATTTCATCACAGCGCTGAGAGCCTGAACGTCTGCTAACAGGCAGTTTTCCAGCTCACTGGCACAGGCACAAGTGAAAGCAGCACATTCATTTTGTGCAATTTGCTTTACCTTCCCACATGGAGTTGGTGCATGTAAAAGGCTGTTAAGTACTAAATTATTCCTTATCAAATCACCATCATCTGGAGTCATGATCAACACTAATTAAATTACTTTCACTGAACACGGCTCCAGCCTGCTGCCTCGGCTGCGAGGTACATTTTATTTTGCTTACTGTACGGTCCTAGGAAGGTACAGGGCACAGTGCTAGAAGGCATCTGTGCTGTAGTTTTAATTAAAGTTTACCTCACCTTCCTCCCAGCTTTATAAGCCAGGGTAAAGTGTATCAAATCAAGTAGGTTAACGCCTTCATTTCATTTAGGGAAAGCATTACAGTCCAAAGTGATTTTATATTAGATCTTTATCTTAACTACGGCCAGAAAGATAATGTAGCTGTAAAATTTAAAGTCTTCCTCGGGCAGTCCCCTGACACAGTCACCACGCTAAGCTTTATGTCTAACTCCTTAAGAGTACACTTTTAGAGGCAAAGAGGGAAAAAGACAGCCTGAGAAAAATACTTAGTGTATTGGGGGGGGGGGGGNTTGGGCTTATACTCGACCTTCCTTGACCTGTCAAACCACATCTTAAGTGTGGCTGGAGATGAGAGACTTACTCCAACCATAAAATTTCAAACATTCAAAACAGTTCTTATATCATCACTGAAACCCTCCACCCGTCGCTCTTCATTTTAGTGGGACACTCATTTTATAGTGCAACTATTAAAACAGATTTTAAACGTACACCGCGCTTTGCTAAACTGGATTTTATATTATGTTTTCAAGCCGTTTTCTTTTGAGGAGAGCAAGGTTGCTTATTTATACAATCTAATTTTAGTGCAGCATACCAAGCTACCAACACATCCAAATTAACAAAATGACATTTCAAACAACCAGCTCCTCACCACTTCTTTCTTCCTGATGGCAAATTCATTTTACTTAACCCCAGAACAGAGTCTCAACCCTATTAAAGTAAGGGGCACTCTGCCTTAATAACGATCTTATTAAGAAGTGACCAAGGGCCAAGATTTCATCCCGAGTGATTACTTACAGATAACTACCTCCGAACTTGAAAGGCAAACAGTCTTACAAGGTGTATTTAGATGGATGGCTTCAACACCTCATCTCAACTACTGGGGAAAGTCAGGCTTATCGGTATCAGAAGGGACTGACTCTGCAGAGCCTGCCTAGAGCTCCTCCCAAGCCAACACACAGATATAAGGCAAGCAGAAGGATTGCTACCATCTGTAGCAAACTGATTAAGGTATAACACATTACTGTATGCATATACCCTGCGCATAAATATGTCTATCTATACCTGCAGAGTAAGAGGGCTTGCATGTTATACATAACACACTGTTGTACACACCTAGATTTTATACGAAACAATAATAATTTCGCCACGAAGTTAACTCACACCGAACATGCAAAAGACACAGGGTGAAACCTGCTACCCCAAGTTTTGAAGTGCTGCTGTCCTTTGCTCTCTGACAACATCCTAATCCACAAATATTTTGTTCATAACACCACCCAGTTTAAGATCCAAAATGAAGAACAATTTTATTAGAAATTCTGAAATTAAAGGAGGAACCTATTTGTCTCAGAGGAAACTGATTTGTATACTTTCTAGCCTGAGAAACGGGAAATGTACCACCTCTGTACAGACTGAACTCAATCGCTTCTTTCTAGAAAGCCCAGAAATGCGCTGCATCGAATATAAAAGCAACGGTTTAAAATACTATTCAATTCAAGAGTTGATTATTCAAGATGAAGAAGAAACAAGGAATATTTTATGTGAAATTGCAAGTCATTTCTCCTTTGAGCAAAAAGTTATTTTGTAATTTTCAAACTTCAGATTCCTGCCCAGAACACAAAATAAAATCTGATTTTTAATTTCAGATGAATTTATTTAAACATATTTTTTAGAAGGTATGAAATATTACTGGTAATTCAATGATGTTGGCTAGCGGCAGGCAATCTTGACTCCACTGGCCAAAGAGACAAAGATGTCTCATTATCAACACTTGTAGGGCAAGAGCGTTTACTATATGGTATAAAATAAACTGACAGCTGCAACCTTGCTTGTGCTAGTGAACTCCAATGTCTCCTAAGTAATACTATATTTCTGTGTATTAAATTCGAGGACTTTCTGTACCTGCAGAGAAAAGAAAGTAATCAAGAAGTCACAGTAACATGAAGTGCCCTGAATATTTCTGCTGCATGTTTCTGAACTGGTTTTCACATTTATGCTCTCAAATCACCTTCTTAACGCCATTTAGTAAACTCATTCATTTTTGTGATCGATTGAGGCAAAACTGGTAATATGCAATGTAAGTTTAGAGAGATTTCTTGAACACATTTGAATAGAGGGGATTTGATTTTCCTAACACCAAGATGAAGAGACAGAAGATGTAAAAATATCTAAGTAAATACCACTACAACTCCAGCTGCTAGACTGATTGAGGTGACCCGAGTTAGTACTTAGTGAAATTTCAAAAGCAAGAAGAGAAGGCCCCTGTACTGATAAAACCAATACTGTCACACTTTAAATCTATCTCCCAATACACACAGAAATGCAGCAGGCACTTCAGATACATCAGAGTCTCTCCAAGATTCTTTTCCAGTACATTTACCTCTGCCAAGCCCTCCCCTTCCCCCAACACACAAAAATCCATTACTAAAGGGTCTAATCTCAGCTATCAGCACAGAGTGCCTTTTATGGAGCCATTAAACCATTTCTCTTGTTTACAGTGCCTGAAGAAAGATGTGAATTATGTCTGTGACAAAACAGGCGATAACATTTCTAAACTGCTATCAAAATGCAAACTGAAATACACTTAAGGACAGGGACCCTAATTCGTGTTTTCGCAATTTTCCTCGCTCACTATAACTTAACAGCACTCACCTGATGATTCAAACAGATTATTTATGCTGTAAGTACAACAGGTAGGCATTTTAATAATAATAAAAAAAACCCTACTTTCAATAAATGAACAGTTTATTGAACTGTTCATCAAGGAGGGTAAAGTGCTGGTTATGCCTCAGGTGATAGTATGACCTAGGGGCTCTTATCAGTAGACATTTTAAAAAAATCCAAACACAACATCGAGGGTTCATATGAGGCCTGAAATGCTCTATTTCTGCAACAGTTACTTACCACTTGAACCATACATTCAGTATAGGTATTTGAATGTCTGATGAAGTGAGCTACAAAACTAAATACTTTGTATACGACCTTCTAAGCAGGAATGCCAGGCTCCATACATCTCTTCTGAAGAGGTTTCAAAAATGTATATTTAACTTATAGAACAATAGCCTGCATTCTGGTGGCTATTTATTGATTATTTATTTCCAGATCACTTTGATTTGAGCTATAGACCTTTGCAGATAGCTGCACTCTGAATTTCAACAACCATTTAACAGGCATTTGATTAAAGACAACGGGATGCCAAAGCAGGGTGCTCTTTCCATTTCATTCCACTATAGGTTAAGATGAGAAATCTTACTGGTAATCTTTGGACCCAGCTGATCATTCCTTCACACACTGGATGTTACTGTTGCTGCAGCCGTATGTGGCATGCAGCCTAGTATACCAACAAAAACTGAAATAAAAACATCATGTTGGAGAGGTGACAGATGAAGAGAGGTAGGAGGATGGAAAGACAGTAAAGGCTGGTAACCGAGGCTTTCCAGCTAATCTGCTCCCAATGATTTTGAATTAAAGCCTACATATATAGACCACTGCAACAGCTGAAAACAGAAGTAACCGCAAGCACGGATGACCAAGGCAAGATCTGCAATTGTTTTCACCCTAGGCAATCTCTTGCCTAGACAAAGGCAAAAAAAACCCTTTTGTTTCTGACCACTGCAACAGCTGCAAAGATGTGCAAGACTTGAATGCTGTGGACTGATTGAAAAGTGGCTGAACAGATTACATCTACACAGACTCCACCAAGTTCTTCAACCATTTGATCTATCAAAGTCACCTCTATCAGATCTTAGCTGAGCTCCAGTCAACTGGATTTCATTTAGGTCCTGCTCTCTGCCAGATACTGGAAGGAGCTGGTGACAAATTGGATATCTGACACACAGATGTGTATCATCACTGTGGTTTCAGAGACTATCCTGGCAGTTTATATAAAAACTGAACATAGACAAGAGACCTGAGCTTTCACTATGTCACAAATGAAAGCTGCTAGAAAAGGTGAGGGAAAAAAAAAATCTAAGCAATCCTGTCAAGTAGTTTTTTGAAGAAGTGCATGATCTTGGTATTATTCTCCATTTTATAGTTCCATCTAGAAAACTGTAACTTGCTTAAGACCCTGAATTCGGCCCTAAGGACAACTGGCCTCCATCTAGTCCCACTGAGTGGTGACCATTCAACTGGAACAGAGTCTGCACGTGTGTTTGGGTGTTTGTCTGTGCGCAGAGTCAAATGGAAGTAAGTATACCGATGTGCGAGTATGCCTCTGCGATGACGCATTACCTATGGTCAAAATATGTGTAATACCCTAATAGAGGGCAGTAAGCTCTTTCCTGTTCAAATGCATTCACGTAACGGGGGAGAAAACGGGAAAGCAGCATGCAGAAGAGAGGAACAAGATGTAAATGTGTAAAAATGCATTCAACAAAAATCTAGTCTTTCCTATGTGATGGCCTGGCTCTAAGTCCAGGGAAGGAAACCTGAGGATAGCCGTTAACGCGGCAAATGCTCCGCCACCCCTCATCTCAGCACTATTTCCCATAAAGTGGAACTTCATGACTGGGCAGTTCTTGGCAAGGCTGTTAGATATGATTCCATCAATTCAGTCTTCGCCTTGGCTTCAGATCAGATCCTTCCAGCCCCTACCAGCTCAATAGATAGAAACAGCATGGGACCTCATTTTTTGGAAGCTAGTTCTGAACGATGAGCCCAAGCACCAGCTTTCAAAGCCAACTGGCAAGAATAGAATATGTGGGCAAGATGGATCTATTTGAGAACCTTGTTTAACAAAAAGAAAATACCAGCTTTGAAGTAATCTGTCACCTTTACTGGAAAATATGCAACTACAAATGCACTTTAATAACAGTTAGAACTCACTCTGCAAAATGAAGCAAATTGCTTATTTTCTCTTCCAGCCTAAAGCACACAATACTGTGCATGTCAATTAACGGTCTACTTGAATACTGCATTGCACGAATGCTACATAATAGTATAGTCTTTAAAATCCTCAGGGGGTGGGAAGGGGGGGGAGGGCGTGTGAAGAATAAAAGACAGCCCAAAATTGTGGGATTTTATCCTCAAAGTCTACATGGACTGTTCTCAGATGACATGGTATAAGAAGAAAAAAATATTGACTCTGAATTTGAATTAGGAAAAAGTAGCAAACAGGTGAAGATTAACTGCACTGAAAGCAGGAATTTATTCCTGTTTACTACTACAGAGTTTCAAGATGGAAAATAACAGCATTTTTTCCTGCAACTGATACTGGGAAATTCTGAACCTTAAAATCTGCAGTAATGCATGCATATTAACAAGCATTGTTTGTTAAAATAACTTTCTCTTGCTTTGGGGTAAGAGAGGTTTTTTTACTTTCTTTTTTTTTTTTTTTAAAAGGCACAAAAAGCATTACAGATTAATGACTAAAAGACAAAAATCAAGTATTGATTAAAATAAATTTTAAATTAATTGAATCACCTGTTCAGCTCTATATTATGTTAATTCTGTATCTCCACCATAATTTCCCCCTATCTTTACTGTGATCTAGCTTTAACATAAAGCCTTTTGAACAGGTAAAGAATAACAGGTAAAGCAAAAAAAAAAGGTTGAAGGAGAGAACAGAGAGGGGTTCACCGTACCTAAAGCACATCAAAATTGCAGCGCTATCCATAAGGCAGGTTTATATGAGGGCACCTGTACACAAGGAAAAGTGACCAACAAGATCATCATTCTAACACAGGCACATGCCACTTCCCTACAGCACAGCTTATCTGACTCCCAAACATGATGCTCCTGCCCCTGTTCAGCAAAGAGATTCTTATAGATGCTTCTTCACAAATGGAAATACATGTCATTCTTTAACTGAAATGTGCTCTGCTAAAGCTTGTGTGCTAAGATGCTAAAAATTTTTGCCAGTTTTGCTATTTCTGGGCAGCTAACCCAAGACCCCCCTGCCATGACGGATGCAGCCTTCCTGAGGTGGAGCTTCCCAGCCAGCATGGAAGAGGGGGCACAATATTAGAGGTTGCACCCACACAGCTTAATAACGGGTTCAATGATATAAATCCCCATTTTTAGTGCAAGATATCCCTCATTTGCTTGTCTGCGCACTTGCAATTTCTGAAATAGTCATTAGAGTTACTGAGGGTACACCTGCAGCTTTTCTGATGCTAGAAGTGCCGAAGGCACCACTGAGATAATTCAGGTATTTGTAGCCACTTGGCTTCTCATTTAAAAGGACTGTGCCAGTTGAAAATTGAAGTCTGCGAGTACGTTCAGTATAGCAAAAATTAGAAAGCCCACCCAAAAAGGTAAGCCACCTGGCTAGAGAAGGAGGGAGGGGGAGAAGGAGGAGGGAGGGTGAGGAAAGCTTTCAGTAAATATCAATAAAAGTTAACCTACTCCCAAGGCAAACTTTTCAAGAGGCTGCTAGTAAACACCTTGTTAGGACACTATAGGTCCTTTGGCGTAAACTGACACTGTATTTGGGCAGCTGCTAACCAGCTGAACTGCCGCACTGCATTAGAAGACTGTCTCTATTCTTCTACCCCCAAGCAAAGGAACATTTTGACACGGTTTTGGTTAGCTGACCCCTCTTCTGTTCCACCCCCAAAACATTTCAGCTTCTAGTTAAGAACTGTCTAGAAGGTATTTTCACGCAGGGGGAGCTGCAGTTACCGACACAGTTTCTTAGCCTCCGAACGCAGCAATCTCACAGAAATGCTGTCACGGGCACAGTTTTATTCTGATTTATGTCCCCTTCATGCAGTGCTCTCCTTCCTTTGCAGGACAGTCACCTGCCCGGCTGTATGAGACCCACCACCGCGGGCAGTCGAAGGGAAAGCGCTGCCAGAGGGGCTCTGCCTCCCAGCGCTTACCTCTCCAAGGCAAAAATCAACCTGCTGACAAATGCCACGGACACTGGAGAACTCCGAGAAGAATACACGGAAATTTGCAGAACATTGGTGGGAGGGAGGAAGGGAGGATTAAGCTAGGAGGAGCAAACCGAGGTGCTTTGATGTCGGAGGAGAGTAGGTGAGGCAGGAGGAAGAGCTCTCCCTCTCCCCCTGCCCCCAAAATAAACAGAGGCTTAGGGCTCTCTGGAGGAGGAAGCAGTAACCTAATAAAAATTAAAGCAGCTAGGTTCTGTAGCCATTGATCTGAAACCCGTGAATAGCATAAAATGATTGTAGGGTGAAAAAAAAAATAATCTAAAGATTTTCAATGCCTCTATACTGAATCTGCAACCTGCAGGACCCCCCAGAGAAACAGGGCTGCTCTTCATCTGCATTCGTTTTCGGTGTTAAAAACCTGGGAGGAGATCAAGGGCATTTGTTCCTCCACTTACTTCTAATGTATTCAACAAGGTGCAAGGACAGGCGATCCACCTTTAGAGCTCCTGCTGAAGAGAAAGGTCTTAATGTCAAACCAAGCCTGGGAGAAAACTTAAATTGTATTCCTACCTGGGAATTATCAATAAAGTTAAACGCAAAGAGAAGAGCTGGCCACTAAATCAGGGCCTGTGTGCTTTTCTGAGGACAGGATTTCCATTTGCAGCAATTTCCAAAATTTAATTTAAATTGTAGGAGGTAATGGCTAAGTACTACGTAACTTCCATTACTAAAATATCCAAGTGAGATAATATCCCAGCATTTTACACACACACTGACTTTCCACTTCAGGTGAATCTGCAGTTCGAGGGTTTTGAGTCTGGATTTTAAAAGGTTTTGTAGAAACAGAATTATGAAGAAAACTTTGGAAATTACAACAACTATTTCTTCCAGAAGTAACAATAAGCTTTAAAATAAACCATTTCTTATTTTTTGTATTTATTGTTTTAAAGGTATCATGAATTTGGTATTTAGGAAAGCATGCCCACAGCAGAAAACAAACAGGAACTGATTCTGCCTCGTTTCCCCTCTTACAGAAAAGTTTCAAGTTACATCAATCTAGTTATTTTTTTTGTTGGGTTTGTTTTTTTTTAATGTATTCATGACAAGAGCTAATAGCCAGCTGTAGATGAGAAGGCTGCTGATCCTGTGCTTGCAGCTGGACAAAATGTGAAAGAAACTGGATTTAATCTCTGGTTCTGCCATTTGTTGATCGTAACAGAAACAACTTGTGTCAGAAGGTTCCTTCTGGTTTGAAGCAGCTGGGTCTTAGGAGCCTACCTTCAGAGATTCATAACCACTGTCTCAGCTTGCCTCCCTGTAAAAATAGGAATGTCCTCATAATAAAAGAGCATCATAATAAAAGATTATCCTTAAGGATAATCATGCCTGTCTGTCAGTTTGCTACTCAAGAATACGCGAAAGCAAGAGAACCCAATAAATAATGAAATGGACTAGACAGTGAGCACTCTCTAGCACGAATTAAACAACTAATTTAAAAGGTTATTTACAATTTGCTTTTATTTTAGCAACTCTCAATGATAGGCACTGAAAGGAACAAAACTGCATTTTGAGAAGATGATTTTTAATTTGATTTTGCCTTTAACAATACGTATACATTCATAAAAGAAGTATACACTAACTCAGGGTAGCTAATGGGATTTTTGTTTACTTCGTTGGAAGAACGAGACTGTCACCACTCTAAATACACGTGTCCTTCATGCTTCAATGTTAAATTTTCACAAATGCTCACCAGTAAGGCAACTCTAACAGAACCAGTTTATAGTTCAGTAAAGCAAGGCTGAAATCTAAATCTTTAGTTCACTACCAAAAAACACAGTCTCCACTGGAAAAGGTGCGGGCCATTGAAATAAGTCAACAATAAAATTCAGCTCCCAAGTTTTATCACTGATTCAACAGGGAAACAAAGAAGCCATTGTGAGAAGTGGTTACGTCTGGGAACATAAAGTCAAGACTTAACGAAGTAGCCCGATATTCAAAGGCTCTGAGTAAAGTGCTCTTTCTGAAGACGGTGGAATTTTGACCACCTGCAACCGGGCTCTGGTTCTCAGCACAGGTATTTAAGGCTTCTGCCGCTACTTAAAGCATTCTTAGTGTATATGAGACTCCCACTGAATGTACGTTACCGATACACGCACCGCACATTTTTTCTAAGTTGTATCATTATTTCACACGTGCCTGCAATCAGTAAGACTTGACAATTACACAGCATGTATATTTCTTATATGCATGTATGCATATATATACATATGTGTATATACAGAATATGTGTGTATATATATATACACACACTGAGTATATACTGTGTATATACACATACACTGGTATAAATCCAGCTTCCAAACTCTAATCCCAAATGCTTTAAACTTTTGGTCTTTACTGAACACTGACACTTTTCAAAGTCTCTTTTGTCTTCATTTACGTTAGTGCTTGGGTCATGTGAAATTTTATTTACGGATGGGTTAATAAGGAAACATTGCACTCGGTTTCAGCATGAAGACAGAGTATTAAAAAAAATTAAACTGTTTATCTTTTTTACGTATGCATTAGAAGCAGAAAGGAAAGAACATCTGAGCAAAGAGGATCGAATTAGCAAGACTGGGAGTTGTTTCTGCACATGTAATTTTTCAGATGTCCTTGATGACGACTCATAATATATAAATTTAAAGACAAAAACCTGGACAGTCAGTAACCTTCCTATTCAGTTACTGCAGGACTTGGCAGTAAATGTCACTGCTAAAAAATATTTCACTACATTAACTTACTGGCAACCACATTTGCTGAATAAGTTCATAAACAGCCATGGCAAAAAAGACAACCAGAAATAAAGTTGCTAATGATTCACTCTTTTCTAACATGCACAATCCTCAGCTTACAGAACAAATAGATACGTAAGAATAAAGATACCCTTTACCAAAAACAGTTCACTTCTCTATTCACCTCATCAAGGTCAAACTGTAATCCAGAAATGGGTAAGAGCAATGTATCAAAGACAAGGAGAACACGAAGAATAAGTGAAAGGAAAAGAAAAGGATCCTTCTCAGGGAAAAGACTGGAGCACATGCCTAGAAAAAGCAATCAGTTTTCCATTTACTAGTTTAGACTAGGTTTAGATCATTCCTAGAAAACACACTGACGACTTCTAAAACTCGAAAAAAATTAAGAAATATCATTATTTATGCATATTTATCAGCTTATACTTGGCTCCACTGTAATTACTTCCTAGTACTGAAATGCACAGGACCAAACCAAAAAGGACACAGAACCTGAAACAAGGGCTATTCTTCCTGTATGTTTACAGAGGGCTGGCGCTTTCAGTCCGACATGACATGATCGTGTCACAGACTCTCCAATGCTTAACTGATGTTTTGAGGACTGTCACTCTCTCCTCCCTATTTTTCCCTTTGAAAACTTCATGGCAGTCTGTGGGAGAGCCTGACTTCTGTGTTCAGTTGCTGAGGTAGCAAGCAGAATTTGAACGACCAAACAAATGATACGGACTGTAAATACATTTTAACCAAAGAAACATATGAAATAAATAGAAGTGGATGGTCTCAGCTTGCAGACTGCCTCTTTATTTTACGTCATCTCCGAGCTTATGGATTTTCAAACCATTATTTCGGCTGTTCTTAGAATACAAAACACATTTTGCAAAAACACTGTGTGGAAAGCAGTGTAAGGAGAATAACGGCTTTGTATCAATACAGAACCACAAAGAGCCTTCAATCTACCTTGTTTGGTTTCTGTGTGAAAATACAGTTGAAACAAATTTCTGCATACTTTGTTTAATACAACTGGAACTGAACAGATGCTCTAATACATATACATACTCCTGATGAAATTAACTAAACAACTATCTGTTTTAAAACAGAAGTAACTGCAGTGTTAAGAAAATACTGCCGTAACGAGAAGTTACAGTGTGCAGCTCGCCTGTATTTCCACAGATGAGATCTTCACCAAGTCCTTATGGGGAAGCGAGGAGGGGAGGCTTCCTCAGAGAGGAAATGGAAGGTTTTTTTTCAAAACTGAAAATTCAAGATTTTGAATAAAATATGTTTAATGTTTTTGTTTTTATGTAAACAGAACTTAGGAAGTGATCTGACAGCCTTAAGAAATTACCATTTGAAAGAAAAAAGATCTACATGCTTCATCTTTGATCTACGAGATAGATTTATCACAGGACAGGATGACTGAAGTTTATTCATTAGCTGATAACCTCCACATGCAACCTAAGCCTTTAATCTGCAATAAAACAGCAAACAAGGATGGGGCTCTGAGGAAAGGAAAGTAAGTCAGCTTGGTCGAGCAGGGACACGCCAGTGGAAGGCCAGACGGCAGACAGTGGGACAAAACCCCACAAGAAGAGCCCTGTCCAGCTGCCTGGGCTCCTCCATGCCCTGGAGAGCTGGAGACCATCAGGTTCACAGTGGCCCCGTGCAGCTGAACCACATCTGCATAATACGGCTGCTGTTTCTGCTGGGATGGCCCAGAGGTACCTCTTCGTTAGCAATAAAATTCACATCACAGCATGCAGGGAACTCTGAAAGGAACAGCTCCCACTTTAAAAGTTTTAAGAAATCAAAAGCTGCATACTCAATGGGGTCTTGTGATTTGTTTCACAGTGCTATGGCCACCATCAGTACTTAGACAATCTGTGAGCCACTACCACTACTACAATCCAGGAGAACCTTCAAAGCTGGAAATTTAGTATAAAAATAAAAGCAGAAAAGCAAGTAAACAGAAACTGCTTATTAAAATCAAAGCAAACCCACAAATTTTCTACTATCAAAATCACAAGTTAAAGACATTACGGTCAACAGCCTGCCTTTTGGTAAAACTTCTTCAAGAATTAAACCTTGCAATTATGGAAAAGGTCACAACTATGGCAGATTTAAATATTTCCAAAAATCTTCTTGAGGAAGAAAGAGGAAAAAAATCCGTATTAGCACCGGCTAATGCCCAGCGATGAACCACAAAATGAGCCCACAAAGTTCTCCAAGAGACACCAATTCCTAATTTCTTTTGAATGAGAACTAAAAAAAAAGGAAAAAAAAAGAAAGTTAACAGCTGGTAACAGTTTCAGTCCTGCTTTAAACAAAGGAAACAAGTGCTCAGGGCACAATGAAAGAAGTGAGGCTATCTAAGGCAACTATGAAGGGAGATAAGGTGGTCAGCATCGACTCCTCAGCCTGACCTCTCCAGCTCTTACGACAGCAATTGCATTGGACTCTCTTTGTAAAATGCTTTTGAGATCTCTAGATAAGTGATCATTAAGCAAGCCGTGTATCTCACAGCAGAGTGATACATGCATTTCTGTACCTACTTCAAACCCAGAAACAAAGACGTTAAGCAACATGCCCAAGGTCATGCAAAGCTAAGGGCAGGAACAAGCCACCGAACCCAGACTCTCACAGCCTTTTAGAAAGAATCTGTCACAGTCGGGCATGGACTAATAAATAACTAAATGTCTCTGTATTTGACAACATCTGACCTATGAAAGGAAGTAGTTTCAAGACAAGTGACAAGAAACAAAACACAGCTGCAACAGAAAGCCCTACCAAGAATAACCAGCACCACCTTGTAGGGTATCTGTCGCCGCAGTGCCACACTGGCACAGCTACACTTAAAGAAAAGGTGATTCCAGCCACACAGACTCTTTAAAAAAAAAGGGGAATTTGAGGAATTTGTAAAAAAATCCAAAAACTTGAAAACACGGTTGCTGGTGTATGCAACTTGCCACACACAGAAAACCAAAACACTACCAACTGCAATTGCTAGGACATTGTGCACTAGCAAGACATGAATACCAGCTGCCTATGTAGTGAATCATCACGTTAAAAAAAAAAAAATGTTGTCATTTTTTTCAGTCCACTAAAATTTTTTCAAGAAGCTGCAAAATTAAACTATTCTGCATCATAAACAAAAACAAACCCAGTAAACAGATCTCCTTTTGACTTCAGTATGCCCATCAGAACTTACACTGTTCTGGTGTTTTCTGCTTTGTTTTAATTGTGTGTGGTTTTTTTCTCCAAAATATGTTAAAGTAAGTGAAAATTAACCTCTACAATCGCTCAGCAGCTCTTGCTATACTAAAGCAAACAGAAAATGCTCTTCTAGTTCTGAAATTTGCTTTTGAAATTTATGTCACCTAAAGAAGAGAAAGAAAATAAAACGAACAGAACATTTTTCACCTGATAGTGCAAAAAAAAACCAAACCAAAATGATTTTGTATACTGCAAACATGTAAATAAATACTAAAGCTTTTCCTCATTTAAACTGCATTTGGAATATCCCAAGCCATTAGTTAAAATGACAGAAGAATACAGCTACCTGAAGCCTATGTAAAGAATCTCTCTTTAACAGGCTTTTAAAGATTGCAAGCCAGAGCATCTAAAAAGCACATCCCTGAATAATTTAAGGCTCCTGGCATCTACACTGAAAGAGCTCCTTTGCTAAACCTGGAGGTAAAAAAAAAAAACAAAACACAGAGGTAAGAGAAAGAATAAAGGTCGTGAAAGATCAGTGACAAAATCACTACTAAAAAAGTATTTTTCCTATCTTAAAGTTTAATCAGACATGGAGGAGCAGGGATTTTACAGCCAGCCCTTCCCATTTACTGTCAACAGCTGTGGTCTAACATTAACATTTACCCCTTGGCAGTGTTAAGTTAAGGCTGTGATGGTCAGGGAAACAATACAGGAACAAAATGAAAGAAAGGAAGGAAACCGATCAAGAAGGTGAAACACAGCAAATTTCCTCATTAGCAGAAGTTCAATATCTAATAAAAAGCAAAAAGCAAGAGTTTATCATGAATTTTAAATGGGTAACCTACATTTTAAAGCAAAAGAAGAAAGAGGAAAAAAAAACCCAAACTCTGGAAGAACAGACCAACGTAAATACATATTATTAAAACAAAAGAAAACATAATTATGCTATTAAGACACTAGGCAATCTGGTTTGGTGCAGGGTAATCCCCATTTATAACCAATTGTACCAAGGTCGAATTACAAATCAGTGTACTGTTGACAATACCAAGTTTTCTCTGCCAACTACATCCTTTAAACATCAGCAAATCCTACCTACTTCCTCTTGTGTCTGTCATAGAAACCATCCAAACAATGGGAGCAAGCAATCTTCACCTCAACAGCTATTGACTTCGAGCAAACTGAACACTCTATTCATTTTTACTCCTAGATGGGAAAGTCCTTGCTGTTCTACAGTATCTGAAAGCCTCGCCACTGATTACAACCAGTTCAGGATCAGGCTCCTCCTCAGTATAGGAAAATGGACTTGAAACAATAGGAAACCTTATCTGAGGAAGTTAACACAGGTCACCCTTCTCCACACGTGAATACTGACTTTGTAAGGACAGAAAAACAGTTTAACCAAGTCTTTTCAATTAGGTAAGAATTTGGAAAAAAAGCGTCACATACACAATGCTGATTTTAAAAAAAACAAAACAAGAAGCATTCACCTTTTCGGAGAAACAGATTTTGCATTTTTTCTTTACACAACTTTTGACATAATTGCTAAAATAAGAGTCATTAGGAAGTAACTTGGATATATAGCACGCAGGTCAGCTAAACTTTAGAAGCAGATTCAGAATGGGGCACAACCAACCCGCCTAACACAGAATTTCCAAGTAAATGCCTGTAAAAGTGATTCCTCCCTCTTTTTGTGGAATTTTTATTTCTTACGAGAATGGAAATGAACAAGTAAGAAAATTACACTATTTAATATGCAATTGTGGTATTTTTCCAGTGTAATTGCAAGCCAAAAAAAAAAAAAAAAACTTTCTGAAACATTTTTCTCCCTCAGAACTCAAACAGTTCAGTCGTTGCAGGAAGTAGGTGGTTACGAGACACTAAACTGCAATTTGTTTTTCAAATTTCATCCCAACAGGCTAGTTGTTATCTACACTTCATTCCGCTCACTCTGAGCTGAACTACAAAAAGGCTCCTTGTGATAGGTATTCAAAGTTTAAAAAAAAAATTAATAAAAAAGTAATACAAGATGGACAAGATGGGAATTTGGACGCTGTGACAAAAAGAAAAGGTTTGGAAGTGCAGATATTTCTAAGATTATTATGGTAGGAAGAACCTCTTTCCAGAAGACACAATGGAGTAACAAAATAAATTCAACTTTAAACAGGTAAACGGAAGTTTAAAGCATTAAGGGGAAGCCTGACATGCTGGATCCTTAGCTAGTAGAAATATGCGTAATTGCAGTAACGTCAATAATATCGCATGAAGTTATGCTAGCTGTTGATCTCACTCATAATATCTAAAGCCCACACCTAACTATAAATATATATATTTTATGTTTGCTTTTTGAAAACTGATTGAAGTTTAATAGCAACTCATAATTGAAATATTCACGGTCCCAAGCTGGCTTTGAAGTTAAATCCCTAAGTGCATAAAGTGGACTGTGTATCTAATCTAAACTAAATGTTTCCCTTAGTTACTAATACCAGTGCAGTTTTACTAGTTAAAATCATTATTACAGAAAAGAAACGTGAAACCCACAGCACTTTAAAGGGGCATTTAATCCTGCACAGCGCTAGGAAACAGCACACGATCTTGGCAGTATCAGTTCCTCCGCTACCTTCCACGTCTTTGATTCAAGAGTTGACTGGTGACTTCTGGGCAAGAAAGTCCTTTAACCTGGGCAAGAAACTTTAACCACAGCTTTCCAGCCCTGCTACTGTTACCGAAATTTCTCACAGCTCCTTTCAATGTCACAAGTTTCAATTTAAGGCCACAAATCCACCTCTGGTTTAAAGCCCATTTCTCAAGCCATGAAGCTAGAAATAAAACGTCACTAATTTTTGTATCTTTTTACAGACTGCAGACTATAACTGTTTCAGTGGAGCACTTCAGGTTTTTTGACATACTCTGAACATCACACACACACGCCCCTACCTATATATAGCCTGAGAAATTAAATTTGTGCAGCAAACCACAGTTTGGTTGCCTCTGAACTAAAGTGGCTGTGACCCCTCTTCACTGTTTTACACGTCTATCCTTCACCATTTTTGGCTCAGTTAAGTGTATTAAACATTGAACCTATGAAAGTTTGCCCATCCTCTCCCACGTTCAAAAGAGTTTAAGAATAATAATAATTAAAATTTAAAAAAATTACTGCTGCCAGTAACAGGGAAAGTACTGTACAGACTTATAGATTATATATAGTAAGTCATTATAATAGAGTTTGAAGGCAGGTTTGGATCCTAGAGAAAACAGTCACAATTGTGCTACTTCTGCAGCAGTGATTTCCCCACGGCTTTGGTTATGTTGATCTCCGCTCCTGTTTCACAGAGCCCACAGCTACATACATTATATCCAAGTGTATGTCTGAAACTCCGTAACCTTTGCCAGAGTAACTCTCCAGGAAGCTCTCCTGACCTTTACTTAAGATAAAGAAACCAACTGAAATGAAGAAATAAATGTTCCTTTGATAATACTGTGTAAGCCGTGGCTAAGGAACTTTGAAATACAACAGCATTAATAAAATAGCCATATTAGGAGAATTTCTTTATCACCAAAAGCAGTGACCAGCTTCAATGGCGCTTTTCATTCACAGTTCACAAATTATTTTCCAAGAATCATTGACTTGTTGTGTAACGGTAATTGTGGGTTAATAGAAGCCCTAACTGAACTTTGTACTCTTACACAAAGGACGTATGCATACATGACTATATTTGGACGCAGCGCCGTATGTAAGATAACGTATCTGATTTTCAACTTATAGAATAGTTTTGGTTTTCGTATTATAATTTAATAAAAAAAAAAAGTCTTTGAAGCAGAGGTGGAAAAAAAAAACAGAAAGCCAAACCTGTTACAAAGGGCAACTTTAAAAGCGACCATGATTGTTGGTTGGTATACATACAGGAACTTGTAGAGTAAAATAAAAATAAATTGTTGCTGTGCGGGTACACTATCAGAGTCCGGGGGACGAGAAAACCTTTTTCCTTTTTTTTTTTCTTTTTTCCCCAAGAAAATGCTGTTATGAATACTCTTAATAAATTCTTCTTAAAACATTTTCTAAATAACTGAACAAAATCCTCTAAAAGATTTATAAGAAAACTCAACAAGTCTGAATTTGGGTTTTGCATTAAAAACTATTTTAATGCAATTCTTTCTAATCTCTCTAATTTTAATCCTAGCACTTCAGTACACGAATGCTGTATTTAACAGCTATCTGGTTTAGTGAACTGCAGTAATTCACTCTGATAGGATAAATTATTTAAGTTATTTAGCAAAACGGAAAAGCTACCATGCGCTCTGCTGCAATCAGCAGCCACTGTTCAGAAGGGACTTCTGATGATGGGGAGAAGCCTTGCCATGAAGAAGGAAGATGCTCCAAGAAGTCTGTGACTTGAGTCAGATAATGTTTCTCACGCCATTTCTTTACTACGCCCTTGCAACCACCCAAAACAACAGAGCAGCAGGTACAGCAAAGGGGAGCCAGCATATAACAGAATAGTAGCACTTTAGCAGGTAAAGGCAAGATTTGAGGGGTACAGGCAAAAAAAAAAAAAAAAACAACTTTAGGCACATGTTAAGTAAAGTAGCAAGCAATGCAAAGCATCCAGCTTAACATAACTCCCGCTTCCTCCCTTTAATTCAAAGGGAAATTTTGTTTGAGCAACAAAATGCCGCATGCTAAGACGACTTAAAAAAGCTTCAGCAAGTGGCTCTATTTGATTGATTATGTGGGGAATTTATTTGCACACAAAACGCACCGAGCAGCCCAATTTCTGCTCAGCAGAGCCGCCTCCTACGTCCCACGCAATTTGATCCGGGCCGGCTCAACACGCTCCTCTCCTCGCTCCATGGACAGAGAAACTCCCTCCACCTCCACAACCTGAGTTTTTCCCTTGCTTCCCTTGGAGCTGGGGGTTGGGCATTAGAGGAGAGGGCCCCCTGCTAAAGGTTATACCTTCAGACCCAACAACTTCTTTTGGCTGGACGCCAAAACGCCACTTGCTTTATCTATTCATCGCATTGATGTCACCGACCGGCAAAAGGAGCTATCACATGACCGCAGATGACACAACAAATTAACAAATACGAAGAGCCAAATATCAATATACAAATACGTATTTTTAAGAAAGGGATGATTCATACTATACTTACAACTTTCAGCCTGATAGTCTGGCACAAACTGCTCGTCATTGTCAGGTACCTGAGCTGAAGAAAGGAAAACAAAAACAAAAAAACAGACAAACAAAAAACAAAAACAAGGAAAGAATTAAAAGAAGCCATTAAAGCATAAATAAAGACTCTTGTGCTTAAGTTGAAGCACAGCCAAGATTAAAACTAGGAATTTTTTTTTTTTCTCATTGTTGGGTATGAAAGTCAGGCAAGCGCATCATTTTAATATCAGCTAAACCCCGGGGTGAAGCTGTGCGGTGCAGCATGAGCCCAGAGCAGCCCCAGCATGGAGCGATGGGGATGGGAGGACACGAAGGCTGGCACTGGCTCTGTCTCGCTCCCTGCACCAGGTTCTGCACCTACCGTGCCACTGGTCAAAGCCAGCAGCGCTCATTTTCAAAATACCTGCACGGAAAGTCTGCATAAACCCAAAACCTAGTGTTTTAACGCTTATGCATCTTTAACCCCAAACTACCACACCTTTGGCTTGCTTAAAAGTGATACCAATTTTTCATGGCAGTCAGCCAGCACAGTAAGGTGGCTGGGTTTTTTTTGGTTATTGTTTTAAATACTCAAAAAGAACTGTTTTTACCAGACCACGGAATTCCTATTCCAATGACAACATTTCAGACATCGAAAGAAAAGATCTACTTAAAGCAAACATCATTATTAACATCCATTCACCTTGTGTAAGATCATCTTCGCTTTTAGGAAACTTTCATCACAAACCTGAGCTATAAAACACAATCGTTTCCCGGTCTGCTGATACGTAATTTTGCGTCTGTGGTACCACAGTTCCTTTTCATTGTATGTCTACGACATTAGCCATCTCTCATACTGTGTTGCAAACTGATTTAAACCATTTAAGCTAGAAATACCACTGAACGTCTATTATAGGTGAATACATGCAAATGCAGAACATGATGCTGAGAAGTGGCATCCTTGGAGAATGACCGGTTCTGGGTACCTCCCGAGAGAGATCCCGCTTCAGATCCATCCCTGAACTTCGGCACCTGCTCCTCAACATACACTAACTAGAATCCTGACAGCAAAGCTGCATAGAATTATCGGTTGGAAAAATATTTCCATTTACACAGTTCTTGTCTAAACACAAGCAAATAATTCATATGTTCTTAATTAAAAGTTAACATCTGCCGTGATCTGGTTACCCAACAAGATTTGAGAGGTAAATACTGGTTATATAATCATTTATCGAAACAGCGACTATCACACCATTAAATACGTTAAATAATAAAACATAACTTTAATGCCATTCAGCGCACTTTCTAAGTTTAGGAAGCATACGCTCCCCATTATATATGTGCAATTGCTACTAGTTTTAACAGAATTTGTCTGAATTAAAAATACATATTTAATTATAATTACTCACAATTACTGTGAATGTGCACTACAGTACTCTTCGTGGACCAGATCTCCACTCAGGAAATATTTCTAATGACTTAACTGAGAGTTTTTTTCCCCAAGTTCAGAATCAAGCTCATTACATCAAAAAATTATTTGCTCTCAGGTTTAAAATAAATGTTTAAAGTCCTACTGTCTTAATTGCGGCAAACAGCCCTTAAGAACAAATGACCTTCAGAAATCTGAAAACACAGATTTGAAAAGAAGTGTGAGTTAAGATAAATACACAAAGTGTAATTAGCATTACTCTGAAAAAAAGCATAGCTATTGTTGCTTTGTTGTTCGGGTTTTTTTAATAACCTATTTTTTTAGAAGAAACCAGTACCTCTGAGGACATGCTAGCACCTCAAAGTTTGCAGCTGTATAAAACATGTATTTTACCAAACCAAATATTCCCAGTATTTTTGATGCATTACACTTCTCTTTCCTCCAGAGAAACCACAGAACTTTTACCAGAAATGAACTCAGGGACAATATGAGCCCAAATACTAACACTCCGCAATTTCTGACATTTCATGCAATTCACTGCACATGAATGTTAGGTATTTTCCTTACAAAAATGCCAAATATTTGACTGTCACAGAAAAATCCAATTACGAAATGAAGGTATCCTACTTCAAAATCAATTCCTGAGGATTTCTTACATTTCCAATTGTTTTTGAAGGGCTTGTGAGTACATTCAGAGCTAAAGTAATTGTATCAAGTAATTTCTTGTTTACAGAAGACACATCCCACATATTTTCCTTAAGCCAGCTATCTTTTTCAAATGCAGCAAGGAGACTAGTACGACTCTAATTTTTTATACGCACACATGTATTTTTATCTATCTATCTATGTGTTAATTTGTGAATCCAGGATATCTGAAAAAAGCTAAAAGAAAACAAAAACCCTCCTGTTGATTAACGATTGCAGAACTGGGACAGCAATCTTATATAACTTTCCAGAGCATACTCCATGCACCCGACTGCTTTACCAATGCATTATTCTGCTTTTATCAGTTTAACTTGACTTACTCCAGAATAAATCTGGTGTAGAGATATATGTACGTATCAGTAAATGAGGTCTTTTATTTTTGCCAGTCAAAGAGTAAGAAAAAGTAAAATACATCTGGTTGAACTGTCATGGAAAATCAGTATATTACTTTAGAGATACTGTCATTACCCCGATTTGGTCTGGAGTAAACAAGAAAAATACACTTCATGCATGGATCCCCAAAATTTATGAAGGCATATTTAATAGAGATCAAGGCGCATCACTTTATCAGTACTCTAGAAACAGGTAGATACTACGCTGTCAAAATGTATTTTAAATACAGTATCGACATAGCCCTAAAAGCCTCTGTAGGAAAAGGAGTACACCAAGTTAAGAAGTGTTTAGAACTCTGCCAAATATAAACAAAATAAATAACAACATCCAAAATCTTCAACCGAGGAACATACATTTCCTACTGGAATTTAATTTTAGTAGCATCGGTACCTTACAAAGGAGCCCCCAAGCCTATACAAGAAAATTAAAAGGACCTGCTAACTGTTGAAAATGAGAACTTAAAGGACTCCTTTGTTTAATCTGGTATTATTTTTAAATTAGCAGAACTGAAACTCACACATGATAATACTGCAGAAATGCAAGCAACCATCAGCAGCCCAACACACAGCCTTCTTCCACCAGCATCTTGCTGTGAGAGGGCAAATCGTTGGGATCCATCATTCCATTACTGAAAGGGAAGGGGGCTTTTGTACCTTGAGTTTGGATAATTACAAGCAGACTTTGTAGCAAATTAAACAGACAGGTAAAGAGACTTGAACGTCCGAAAGGAAAATGTGACTTGCGGTGTTGCAACTCTCTGCACATTTATATACGTATGCCATTCATTTCCTCTTTTCTTTTATTCACAAATACTGCAATTCAGCAAGGCTGCCATAAAATCTTCATTGGTCTTCTGTTAACATACTCAACACAAGACACAATGCATAAATCACCAAAACTTTTTTTTTTTCTTTTTACACTTTGCCATTCAGAGGAAAATTGAAAAAGATCTCTGAAATGATCATCTAACTGAATGAGAGTATTTCCCTGAGCTACTTAATTATGGGGGTTTGAGAAGGCAAGTATATTCCAAAAGACTAATAAAAGGTTTTGAAGGATATTAAGCACGTGGCTTTTACTGCTAATAGCAGAAGCAGCTACATTAGTTCATTCCACATTCAGAGCCATCAAGTCTCAGACTCCTGAAGCAGACAACATCTGCAGCAGAAGCTATCCAGCTCGGTCTAGATTACCACCAAAAGTTTTCTTTTTCTTCTGATTATAGCTACAATGTCTCAAGAGGATTTGGGAAGTGCACAGAAATCTTAATGATGATCTTGAGAATGTTATCAGTTTAGATTTTACAGTTTCACTACCTACCGAGTTAAAATCAGTTTGCCAAAAGCAAACATTCACAGCACAAAAACACTTAATACTTGTTTGGAGTTTTTACAGCTTTAAAAAGCCTTTGAAAAGCTGAACTGACAGCTCATTTTGCAAAGGGAAAGCAATTTGGAAAAAAAAAAAAAAAAGTTTTAAACTAGGGCCTGTTAGCTTGCTTCCATTGCCAGTAAACAAAAATAAAAAGTCCCCATTAACAAGCATCCAGGACAAAAGGAGTTAATATTTAATTAAAACCAGCTCTATCCACTGTAACAATGACCTGGAGCCAAACAAGGCAGAAGATGTATGAGTCATTCTTTCTGCCAGTGAATGAGACAGCTGATCTCCGAAGCAATTCCTCAAGACAAGCAGTCAGAACTGGAGTTCTGCCTCCATTCACAAAAACACAGTCCAGCATGAACCATGTGGCCCCAACCACAAGCTTTTCATGTCACACCCTTCCAGAAAGCTACAGCAAAGTAAACTTGAACTTTAGGCATAAACACACTGATTTCACTGCTTTGTCTCAAGATGTAGCGCAGACCTGCTGAGGAACGTATTTAATAAATGAAAAGTTAAGTGAGCTATAAAGGGCTTAAATTTAACTCTTCCTTCTCCCAGTCACAAACTGCTTCCAAAAGCTCAGCTGTGCTCCAGGGAAAGGTGCTCCTGTTTAAAAAAAAAAAAAAAAAAACCCACACACACAAACGGAAACTTTCCAGAAAAACAAGAAGCTGCAAACCTCCTCGCTTCACTTCAAACTTTATTTTGGGTAGCGGAACACTTCCTGCGGTGCCGCGTTTTCTGACCTCAAGCTTCACTTTTAGAGCTAAGAGCAATTCCTTTTAAAGTATCAACGATTTATTCAAAGTGGCAAAAAAAATTGGAATTGACAGGGAATTATATATGAGCAGCAGCATTTTGGCTTCAGCTAAAATAAGACTTCAGGCCTCAATAGTAATAAGTCTATTGAATTTTCTTTGATTTATTGTCACTTCTGAATATCTGAAAGATTGTATAAATTTTAAGTATTCCTGAAAGAGATGGGGGTGGGGGGAAGGGACAGTTTCGGTTGTTCGTTGGTTTTTGTTTGTTTTGTTGTTGTTTTTTTTTCCACAGGAACAACTGTTTCTAACAAAGGAGCATTCAGAAGGCAAAACAGTGACAAATTTCAAGATGGTAAAAAATATTATTTCCCATAAGCACCGGATTTGCTGTCAAAACAACCCCAAACCCTTTTTACATAAAGTGAGATGCTCTGACTAATAAACTTAAATGCAGTTCAAAACTAGCTCCAGATCTCAAAATTCTTCCTTATGTGAATAATCCCTAGGAATATGAAGATGAGTTTGTAGAATCTGCTCTTCATTTGCTGCTGTACTAAAAATGAGAAAAGAGTTAGCTTAAAAGGAACACTCACGTTTGACATTTCACTACACTCCTCATAGTTCACAAACGCGACTATGCCTTTGAAAATTATTATTTTGAGTAAAAGGCATCTACTTCAGACTTGCAGATTTCTGGTGGTTTTATTTCTTTTAGATTTCTTTTTAGAAAAGCACCCCTTTCCTCCCCCCATTTTGCCTAATCTAACTTTTCTCCTTTTTTTTTGTGCACAGATATTTAAGATCAAGAGTTATGAGTATTTGAAAGCCAAACCTGCCAGATTACTAGAATTAAAAAAAAAAAAA
>VYZM01012612.1:2329-19782 GCA_013398915.1 Dromas ardeola
CTACACAACAATTTTATTGGCCTTTCTGCAGATAGCCCAAAGGATTTATTTCCAGTCCCTTCCTGTTTCCCTCCTACTCCTTGATGCAGCACTACTGCATTCAAACCATGAACCACCTTTAAATAAAAGGCTGGATTCTGTTGATTTCTCAAGTCATCACCATCGAGCTTTCCTTACCTGCTGACTTGGGTACTGCAGCATTCCTTATAGCAAGCTTCCAGTGATACTGCCCTGTGCACTGATCCTCTTCATCAGAAGGCTCTCCAGCCTTGCCTCACCATATTACGTAGCAATCTGCTACAATAACATAGCACCAGTGCAAAGACAGGATGATCCATACTGCTGCAGTATGGGGCACCATCAAGTAGAACTTTTGTTCTCAAGTGTAACTTAAAGGAACTCAGCTGTGATTCAGAACGAAGCTCATTGCTTCAACCAACCCCTGAATCTGCACCAGTATCTGAACACCTGTTGAGTGACACAAGTGCATCTTAGATTTCATTAAAATCCCAACGCGTTGCAGGTGAAGCGTTGGGCTTCTAACTGCAGTACTACTTTGCCTTTGATTGTGTTACGTCTGTAATCTTGCAACTACCAGATCAACTCCTCATCACAAATTTTATGCTGCATCAACTACAACCTGAAAGGAGTGCTTCAGTGCTTTTACACTGAAGTTTAACTCATTAAGCTTTTCCTCTGGCATCTGTGTGAAGCTTTAGGTATTCTCATTAGAAGAGCAACAGCTCATTTACAACTCTGTGCAGTAGTAACAGCAGCTCTCCTTTGATATATTTTCCTTCATTTATACTCCACTTATTTCAAAGACATTCTAAGTGTTTACAATACAATAGTAAATCTGCATGCAAAAGTAACACAGACTTGTACATCAGCAGTAGTATTCCACAAAATGAAACTAAACCAGAGCCTAGCTCATCTCCTGTCCTGGAGGGCTTGTTAAAAAGATGACTTTCAGAGTCAGCCTGGATTAGGCTCACTGTGGGGGAGGGTCTGTTCGCTGTTGGAACAAGAGGGTAAGCAAGTTTCAAGACTGACAACACTGCATTGTAAAACCGGAAGCTTATTAGCTTAACAAGTATCTTAATAGTCACGCTAACATTAACTGATACATACAGAAGTCTGATGGAAGAAGTACACCAACTTGTAGCACAGCAGAGTCATTGTACTATGGGTGTAGTTGTAAGAAGACTATATTAAAGCCTCCCAAGTACATTAAGCTACAATATAAATAAATATTTCCATAAGATACTTAACATTTTAAGGAATTTTTTTGCTCTCAGTTCCAATGGCTGGGCATGGGTGGACAAAAAGAACCTGTACACAGAAAGACAGTGGAACACCAGCCAAGAACATTGCGCTTGAGGATTTCTGCCTCCTATCTGTATGAAAAAAATAATTCTGAGAGCTCTTCTTTCCTTCACTGAAATGTTAAGAAATCATTGATGGTTCCCAAACTTAATGGACAGAGTAATGTGAGAAGTCTCCTTTTAAATTTTATTGCAGTGTTTCTGAAGTCATTCTCTCTCTTGGTATAACTAAACAACTCTATTTTACCCCCTTTCTCAAACCACTTAATCCTTTTGCTTTTCACTTTCCCTCTTACAGGTTCATAGACTCCTCCATTTCTAGACAAGTCTTCCTAAAAGTATTTTCAAAAAGTAGGAAATAAAATCCATATTAATAAGAAAGGCACAAACAGAGGCATGCGAGATTAAGTAAAGAGGAAAAAAAACTGAAGCTAAAACCAGCCAGATGAAAAGACATCAAGAAAATTTTAAGCTGAAGATAGAAAAGAGAGTAAAGAGAACAGAGAACAGGAATCTAGCACAGACCAAAATAAAAATCTGAAAGCTTGCAGTAAAGCACCGTTAGAGAAAAAACTGACACACAAGAATTTTCCTTGGGGTTTTTTTTCCCCACCACCACATGAGCAATAGTGCAGTTTTACCAGTGGAAGAGTACGTAAACATGTTAATTGCTCTAGAAGTAGATCAACACTTGGCTAGATAATAGGTTTCCAATTTTTAAAATAACATTTTTTCTCACCATTGTTAAAAAAACCTCCATACTTGAATTACATCAGTTGGTATGTCGTTTTTTGACTGAACCCCTGTAAAGTAATGCCTTCTCCAAGGCAGTTTTTTGATTAGCTTTATTTTGTCAGGTCTTAAGGGAGAGTTAACAGCAAAGGTGTGAGATTTTTTAAAAATTGTTAATATTCTGAATAGTTGTGATGTAGGGTAAGAAAAAGACAGAAAAGTATACTGCTGAAATACAGCTGAGGTTCAAACAAGCAAATGAATCATAGATTTAAAAATAACAGATCAGTCTAGAATATATCAACCCACTACTTTACAGTGGAAATTAGGATTAAAAATATCCTCATTTTTAATCTTTTAACTGTGTAATGAAACATTAATGTTCCTACCACTTTTTCCAGGTTATATTATATTCACTGCATCACAAAGCTTCCAATGGATTTTCACCCCTTAGCATTTTCCAGAATGACAAGCTATGACATTTTACAATTTCTTTAGGTAACTGGTTTAAGGTCCTTTGCCGATGCAATAAAGAAGCAGCAAGTTTGGAAAAAGCTGAAGCCATAACTAGATCTGAAGTTTTGTTAGTTGTTTATAGATAAAACAATCAGACTTGATTTCTAAAGAAACCACAAATATATCAGTCCTCAAAGATATGGGTACATAACACCTCTAGAAGACAGGCATCAAACAGAAATGCCAGTGGAAATTAGGGATTCTGGAGCAGGGATCGATATTCCTAAAAATAGTTTTGATATTTAGTATCTAAATATTTATTATTAAAAATTTCAAAATCCTAGATGTCTCTCATTCTGGAGAAAATAGGGACTGTTACAGAGATCAACACAGATCTCTGATAGAACGGAATATTCAGTTATCATTTCAGAGAACTGATGCAGCTATTCCATGACCAGTGTTACAGTCTGTTAATAACAACAGCCCTCCCTACAGATGAATGTCAGGCTTTCCACAGATTTTTCTCGGCCAACGTTGTTGATGGTCCTTAACTCTTCTTCCCAGATTGAGACAAACTCAGCTATCGGTCAGTGATGTAAAGCGCAGAGATGCTCCAGCCAGCTCATACATTCAGTAGAATCATAGGGATATTCTGGGGAACCTTAATGAAAAAAAAATCCTAAACTTCATGGTAAGTAATAATAGGTTTTCTATAAAATCAATTAATAAGGCTACAAACTACACAGGTTATAGCCTTACCATTTCTTGAATAATTAAAGAAAATTCGTAAAATAATTTATTCTGTTCTCCCAAAAACTATGTCTAAAAAGTGCATTCTGTCAAAACAGGGTTATATTATTTTCTCAGCAAGCTACCCAGACCTAACAGGAGGTTAATAAATAGAAGGCAATTCTGTGACATAATCCAGTTAAAGATAATTGCACAAAAGATCATTCTTTACTACAAAAAATGTCTCATGCATTCCCACTAAAGAATGTTTGAAATGGAGTTTGTTCCTTTGCCCATTAACAAAATGTGCACAAGATTAGATGTTTACCCATCTTTCTGGATCTGCAAAATGAACCTCACATACAAATCAGTGTACTTACGCTGTAAATAGACAATTTAAACCAGAAGCTATGTGCAATTTCAATGGTCAGACTGAAATTACCCCCTCTTGGATCTAATTATAAATTCAAATTAATAATTTTTAAAGGAAAGCCTTGTAATAATTATGTATAAACTCTTATATGTAGTGAACAAAAAAAACATGATCTATTCCACAGAAATTACTATTACCTTGATTTGGAAATCAAGACAGATATTTGGTAAGTATTTTTCTTCTTAAGTGGTATCTGCCTGCATGCAAAGTGAGTCCTTTTTAAAAAAAAACCAACCAACCTACAAATACTCCACCCTACCCCCCAAAAAAAACCCCAAAACCACCAACAACCCTTTTCAGTCTACTATACCTTTTATATCAGTGTTATGATGATATATCAGACAGCCCTCATTTCCACTGTTTGAGACAAGGAAAATACAAAAAGAGACCAACCAAACTGAAAAAAGGACAGTGTATGGAGGAAGGTAAATAAAATTATTAAAAATACAGATCTTTTTTCTCTTTCTAAGATACAAAATGTTTATGACGATGGAGAGCTTCAAAACCACAACCATACAATATTAGTAAATGTTAGCTATTGTTCAAAACCACTCAACTTTTACTGACTCTTCCAAACTACCACTAGGTTCTGTAGTTGAAAAAATATTCATGCAACAGGGAACTGCTATAGCAAGCCTAATGAAGAGGGGATTAGAATGGAAAGTGAGAGCACTGGACTTTCTTTTCTGGCAACATAGTTCAAATCCCAAGTGAGACGGTAGGATAAATGAGCCAGAGGGCCTTCATTCATTCTCCAGCAATCAACACACCACAAAAGATCCATACATTATGCCAGGAAAATACTCAGCAAGAATGAGAAGCCTTGGAAACAGAAATTCTTGACTCAGAGTGTAGTTGAAGGTCACTGCTCTAGCACTGCAAAGTTCACTTGATTTGCATTTGATATATTGATATGTAAAGGAATTTCTGAGTTATTTATGATCTTTTATTTCCTGCAAATGATCCAAAGATGGAGGCAAATATTAATCTTTTTGATTTCATAGCTTGATGGAAGGGGACTAAAAGAGACACTTCGCATTATTGAAGGAGCTACTGAAAATATATAGACAAACCTTTTTGTAATAATTTTATGTTAAATTAAAAAAGAAAGCGTCTGTATAAAAGAAAACAGAGTCAGATTTAAAGTTTCCAGTTTCCACATGAGAATTTCCCTATAACTTAATAAGCCTACATCCAATTTGCTAGTTCAGATCCTACTTAATAGCTTCAGAAAATCCCTGTTAGCTAATTAAACATGATGAACTGATGTTTACTGATTTGCTAACCCTCACCCTTTATTTCAAAACAAACCCATGCTACATTGATTTTTTTTTTTTTATTCCATGATGCTTGAATCAAATGAGATTAGACACAGTTAAGAAAGCAGCACTAATCTGATGACACTACTCCAACAAATAAAATGACAGGCCTTTTATTAAAAATATACAGAAAAGACTCCAACAGTGACTAGATTATTTTCCTTCTTTTTAGAAACCCTTTTATATGACAAAAAGAGTTCTTAGCCTGGCATCTAATTATAATTCCAATCATATAATCCACTGCAAAGGATTGTGCAATCCTTGCACAATTTGGAAGTGTAATTTACTGCAGGAACCAAAAATCCACTTAGATATGTACCTTCATTGCTACAAATCAGGTAGGTAAGGGTCCAGACATTGGCACTGGTGATTGCAATCAGCTACTGCGGCAAAAAAAAAAAAAAAAATTATGGGCATTAAATTAATGGTCGCTTTCAAGGATTTGAGACTAGGCAGTGTATTATTTGAACTCAGTTTATTACTGAGAGTGACCAAAGAGGAAGACACAAAGAAGCATTTGCTTCTTTAGGAGCACTTGATCAAATGCATGTGCACATAGAGAACATTCACTAATCCAGTCCACCATTATAATGACTGTACGCTGCTGAACAATTTTCCTTGACTCAAGTCTGACAAATACTGTCAGAGAGTATTCTTTAGCCAGAGACATGTATCTTCCCCTAGCTGGTTCATGAACTAAAACCAACTTTAGAAATACACTGCAGTTCTTCAGCAGTAGGGACTATAAGGTATGGTATTTTTTATCTTTTGAAAGTAAAAACAACCTAAGAATTTATGTCATTCAAGGAGTGTATCTTATAATTTTTGCCATCCAAGGAACAAAGGCACAACATCTCATTTCTTAAAGTCAAATTTCTAAGATCATAAAATGCAAGTACCTCTATCAATAGCATTTGCATTTTGGTTCGCCTTGTGTTGAAACACTCTAGCTGCAAGACTTTGAGGAAATGAGCTTGAACAGAGGATCATGGTGGATCCTTCAGCCCAGGTAAAAGCTTCAGCCTGGACAAAAACATCCCATAAAAAAGGGAATTATAAAATTAACTGCACCATGAGGTCTTGCCTAAGGATGACTAATGCATTTCAAAGTTCTTACTAACTTCTTCCTTTGCTGACAGCATGGCATATAGAAATAGAAACCACAGCCTCTGAGCCCTGCATGTAGAACTGAAGCCAGGACAAGCAAGACAAGGACATGACATAAATTACTGCTGTAGCTAAGTAAAGTTTATCTGCATACTTGAAAAATCTTTCTTTGACAGGGACAGCCGCTGGTCAGAGGAATGTGTTGCTATCATTATAAGGAAACCTAGAACCAGGGGCATTCCTGTATTACAGTATTGTGGTGGTGAACATGCAAACAAGAAAAGGCTGAGAGAGATCAAACCAGCAATGTTTAGAAAAGGAATATTATGTATATAATGCTATCTTACCAGGAATTTGTAAATATTGTATTGCACTTCGGCACCCTCTGGTGTTGACTGGTTCTGAGAGTTAAAATTCTGAGGAAAAAAATCCACTCCCTAACATTACTAACTGTGGAGACGCTGCTGATATACGTAAAGAAGAGGATTCTATTATTCTAAAGCACAAAATTGGTGCTCCAAAAATAAATATGCAGAAGCACTAGAACCCAATCCACGTAACCTAATAGCAAGAAACCTTTGTCTGAATATCTAAGAAAATCTTTGTATTTTTGATACAGTTTGGTGAAAGTTACATCTTAAATATCTCTTTGCTTAAAATTAGTTATTTATCATTAAAAGGTTCTTTGTTTGTTTTCAGTTATATATTTGGTAAAAATAAGATAATTACTACCACAACATTACCGCAACACTAAAATGAAAACCTCCTTTTAGTATGGCTCACTGTATCATCCCTCACAAAGAAGTTGATGCTTGTGCCATGACTGCAACATTTTTCCAAGAGCAGAAGCAAGTACAGTCATGTGCAATGAGCTCTAAGCACTACTGCTGTACAAGTGGGAAAGCAGACATTACACCGACGGGGTATTACAGCTGCTGTTTTCCTAAGCCTTTGCTACCATGCTCCAACAGTATTAGATCACAGACATTTACAGGCAAACCAGTCCACGTAGCATGTTTCAAATCTTTTCAATCCCTCTATGTCTCTTCTCAAAGCAATCATTTCATCTTTTTGTTTGATAGTAAAGTTGACATAAAACTCTCAATTACAAAACAAAAACTTATTCAACATATTCCTGTATTTTTCCTCAAGATTCTCCCTTATTTTTTTCAAAGGCAGCTGAAAAGATACGTTCAAATAAGATTAACTTTATCTTCCAAATAATTTAGATTGATAAATTGATAAAAAAGCCCCCCAAACTAATTCAGATGTCTGAAAAAAATAAAATTGCCCTGACCATAATACAACATGAGAAGAAAGATTCCCTGTATTACTTAACTTGCAAATAGTTAACACATACAATTTTTATGACAAGTGCAGACCATGTAAAATCTTACTATAAACATTTTTCTCTCAAAATATTACATTATTACAAAGAAGATTTGTATCTTATTCTCTGTGGATTTGAGAATACCCCTTACTATTATATAATCACATTTATTTTCATTACGAATTTTAAAAAACAGTACTAGCATACTGAGGAATAACTGCCACAATTAAGATCCAAGATTAAGATTTTTCCAAATTTTAAACCCACAAAAAGTTGATTTGGAAACATCTGCTAGCACACCTAATTACTTGTTATTAACCAGTGAGCACTATTCATAATGATAAGACGGTACTGATTAATAAATATACATACCACAGTTCTTACCATGGAAGGAGATTATCATGGTCTATTATATACTCTTAAAATGCAAAAGCTTCTTGGCAAAAGACACACCTTGAGACGTCCTGTGCCCAATCAGCAGTCAGACCTGCCTAGGAGACAGCAGCTGATGAATCACAGTGACGATAGCTGGGCAGCGAGTTTCTTTTTTTTTCCCTCCCCTTAAATCAAGGAAAAGCTGTATACTAAGTGAACTTTTTCACACCTTATTTTTAATTATTATTATTACTTTTCTACTAGGTGAAAAGTGTGCCAACTATTTGCTGATAAGCCATTATGAAATATAGAAGTTCCTACTTTCAGATGAGAGTTTTGCAGGCTATTTCTTAAAAAAATACTTCTTACAAATAATTTCTTCAAAGAAAGTTAACTTATAAACTAGAAGAAAAACTTAAAAAAAAAAACAACACAAAACCACAAAACCCCCCAAACAACAACAAAAAATTTGACATGTTTACATCAATGTGAAACTATGCACAAGCTCAAAGCACCCTCCACCCGTCCGGAGCTCAATAGATTAGTAGGGAGAGGTAAACTTATCTACTCCAGGCATCACGTTATATTTTATCATGTATTATTGTTATTTTATTATAGAAGCCTCTTAGGAGTTTTAGTTTGGATCATTCCCCATTCACCTAGGCTGTGTATCTGCCCTGAAAACATTTATGCTCTCAAAACCTAGACGTATAATTGCATCACTTTGCAATTATTTATCCAAGTGATTTTTTCTTCAATCACAAGTGCGCTGATCCTAACCAGAAGACCACTGTATCGAGGAGTTAAGTGATCTGCATAACGGGCAGGCCAGTGCTGTGCTGCACGTACAGCCCAGCTGTCAAGACCTGTGCTCTGCGGCACATTTCCCTTGGCTGCAAGATAAAGGTAGCCAGGTAGCCAGCTCTAGCAGAGGAGCCTGCAGGCAGCTCCCACTCGCTACCGGAGGCAACATCCCCTGTGCATCCTTGTCGTTATCTAAAAGTGCAGCAAACAGTTCTCAAGTGAACTGGCTTTCTGTTTAGCAGTAGAAATGAGAACTAGAATTGTTTTAAGAAAATTCTGTAAGAGCGCCAAAGACCAAAACGTCAGCTGACCTTTCCATGGACAGGATCTGCCTGGCATGCTGGGCTCTGATTTTAGACCCGTTCGAAGGACATAAAATTATCTCCACTATCCTTTTTCTTTACAGCATTAACTCCCATGAATTGTATTTTAAGCAATACTTTACAGTATGAGTGTCTTCCTTACTGGGATTGTAACGAACCAGTGTCTGCTGGTGCGAAATAACACGTCACTAGATTGCTTTTAGGTATAACCCCAAGCAAGAGAGGTACAATGTCAGGAATGTTGAAATCTGTGAGTTGAAAACTAATGATTTTATCATTTATATACGTATATTAAAGTTAAGCTACACGTGCCTTGCAGGCATAAATTCCCACGCTGGATGTATGTCACACAAGCTCTGCCAGCACAGATTGTGAAACAATCTCAATTTCTGATTTTACGAAGAAACAAACTAGGACAGGCTGTTGGGGACTGATTTCATCATGTTCCACTGGGGATTAGCTGCACACTCAACCCAACCCCATTCTGCACTGCAGGAGTAAAGACCCTGAAAGAAAAATCTCAAATCAAAGCCAACCCCCTACCAAAGTTTTATAAGCACCACCAATATTACTCTCTTTCACCATAGCCCAGGTCTTTACGTTTCGCCTCTGCCCCTTCTTTTGCTCACCTGGCCCTTCCACTGTACTCTCACACCTTCCAAGGATTCCAGAGTAACTCCTCTGCCAGGTTCCGCTATCTCATTTTACCTCTGTGTGAATGTTACTTGTCCAGCCTGCCCAGAGGATACCATTTCTCACACTTTCACCAAATGCTGTTTCACTCTTTTCTCATTCTGATTAGCAACATAAAACATACAACTACCTCTAGTAGATAACTGTATTGCTGAAAAAGAAGACGCAAAACTTTCAGTCAAAAAATGGAAGGTCTCTATGTAACTATACCAATTACATAGCAATTAATACCAAACACAGAAAGTGCCCATTTCCCTTCCAAACTAGCCTTGAATAGGATTAGTGCTTGAAGGTAAATTAAGAAGCCATATTCCCGCTTTTACACAAACAATAGATTACCTTGTCATCACAACACTAACAAAAGCAAGTGATAATTTTGAGGCAATCTTATTGTATAAAGGCCACTTGTATAAAAGTCTGATTGAAACGTCCCTGAGCCTCTAATGGTGTGTAAATATCTACCCAAATCTCTCTGTAATTTTGGATGGGGGCTGTGATGGTATTTCTTTCAGCTTTTTCAGACTATTTTTCTGGATTTCACACCCTAGTGGTTGCAAACTTGAATATTAAAAAAAAGTAATGTATTGCAATAATAATAATAATGATGATATTTACATTCTTTCCACAGAGGGTGATGGTAAAAAATAAGAGATCTTGTTATCAGTGAATCCTATGATTTCCAGCTACTGCTGACTCTGGAAGCTGCTTGTTTCACTTTGCTGCAGAAATGACTGGTACCTATTACTAATTTGCATAAACCAAGAGAAACTTTTATAAATGTATATCACAATTCTGAACACAGGAAATGAATTTTTCGAGTTGTTAAATCAATGCTTACTGCCTGCCAGCATTTTGGAAATAAAAGTAAAGCCCCCTAAAAGAACAAAGGACATTATTTTACTCCAATGCTAGAATTGAGGAAAATTCACCGCTGATTTAGAGTGGCAGAGCTAACTCTGCACATTCATCACAAAGAAGCCTTTGTGTCTGCACAGAAGAGCTTTTGATGTGCAGCTTTTTTGTTTCTTCATACTGTAACTTTTGCAGGGTGATAAGTTGCATTAACTTCAATGACTAGTTTTATGAGACAAAAATTGGAAGGAAGAATATGGAAGAACGATTAAGCAAGGACTAGCTATAAAAATCACTTGCTAGTTCCATGTTCTTCCACTATGGCTGCTCAGAACAGAGAAAAAAGTTTTACTGATAGAGAAGTGCAGAATCTGAATGTGGTGTTCTGCTTTTATGCTAACTATAAAATTGCAACATGACATTCACTTTCACAGTATCTAAATAACTTCCAAAACAAATTTACTGTGTTTACAGATGCAAAGCATATTTCTTTTCCATTTGTCAGTCTTGAAGCACTGATCGAACTACACTATTCTATACTATACCAGTATACAATGCAGCTGCCTATTTACATAGTCATTCCAATGAAGATTCTTGAGAGCAAATTTTAATGTAATTGGTGTATGGGAAACTTTGCTGTTTTCAGTCTTGTCAGATACATCTATTATCCTCAATACACGGTAAATTAAATCTTCCAACTGTAAAACAAGTTAGCCAGATTTCAAGTTGGCCAGTACAAGATGGTAAATCTGCCTTAAATAATGAGCATAATCTATGGTAACCAGCAATAAACTTGACAGATCTACAGTTCTGAAAATATTAGTCAAACTACATTATATAATCACCTTCATTATTCAATTTTCTGAATGGAAAAATACGAAAAAGAAGGACAGAGTAGAACTCCAGATAGATAACTCGGAGCTGACCTGGCTCTGCTAGTGACTGGCAGATGTATTTGACCAAGTCACTTAACCATGAGTCAGTCTACCTAAAACTGGAATTCTGCAATGTATCTTGTTTTACAAAGCCATTTGATACCATTAAATTGTATTTTAAAAGGCTAGAAATTACTAAGAAAGTCACATCAAAGTATACATTCCAGGTAACTGCTATGCTGTTTCTCATGTTCATAATCCCAATGACATCTTAGTTTTCCAACGGTGTACAAACTTCCAGTTCCTTCTGTTTGCTTCCCATACCGCAGACATTTACATATGGGCACTTAAGATAGGGTCCCTGCTGTGCTGCTTTCACAGAGGAAGAACGAGATCCTCACTCCTCATAGGGACACCTCTTCACTGATTCCGTGTCATCACTTCTTTTTAGATTATGACAACCCTTCACTCAGGACGTATTCTCTCCTATCCAAGCCTCTTCTGCTCACACAAAGAACTGAAGAGACATCTGCGCCCCTGTAACCTTCACCCTTAGCCCCAGAGCTTCACAGTCCCCCCGATAGTCCTTGGTGCCCACGCAGACGTGCAGCAGGGGGCAAAAGTCTAAGGACCAGACAAGCCTTGACAGTCTCTCTGCAAATACCTATCAGCTGTCTTTTACACTTCTTGTTGATGTTTGGTTCAGGCTCAGCTGGCTCTGACATCTCCCCCAATGGTCCTTGTTCATCCTCACCTCTTCCCAGGGCGCTGCACTCATTCTGCAATTGCAGTTCTGCAGGCAGAGAAGGAGCCATCTCTTCTGTTGCTAGAAATAACAAGGCTCCAGACCTCTCATCTTGGGACTGATTTCCTGTTGATCTCTTCTTTCTCCACTGATGGTACAAAGCCTGCTCATCTCCTCTCACAGCTTCTTTTCCTCAGTCAGCTACTTAGCCAGAGCCCACCTCCCACAAAGTGGCCACCTCACCCCCATGCCCAGGGAGAGGCACTAGACACCTAGACAGTCTCTGAATGGTGCCTCTGAGTAACGCCATCAATTTTGGTATAGCGCTTAATAGGAATTCGTCTGTGTGAGAAAATGAATTCCTGCCATATCATTGCTCAATGTCATATTTATTTATGCTAAACCTCAAAAGGCTGATGTCCTATGGTATGTGTCATGTACGGGGTCAAGGTACTAAGTAAAACAATTTTCAAATTCCAAATAACAGTGAGCACAACTACCTTGTTTATAATAATGCCATTGGGAACAGAAGTTTCCAATTTTCCCAGCAAAACCAGATCCATTCTATCAGTATTCACTATCATGCAACAACTTTTGGGGTTTTTTTTAATACTTCTCACATAGACCTAAAGAGGATAGCTGAGGGTTTAGGGGCAGAAATCTGTTTGGATTTCACTCTTCTTTAGGGATTTTTACATTTAATATATGGAGTCTTCAGTATGATAGAACTTATTGTTACAGAATGTTTGATCACTGCGCACCTCTAGGCTCTACAAACTGGAGATGTGATAGAAAATTGACAAGATATGCTATTTACACATAAAAATATATATTTACATAAGAAGATTTCATAATAAATTATTTTGGAAATAAAGGAAAAAAGAAAGACATGCCCTTTTCACATGAAGAGCTGCTTGAGTTCTTTATATTCAGGTCACAGCATCAACCAGAACTAAGCATTTGGCTGGCGGCCTTTAATTTAATTCTGTTAAAGTGAGTTTCCTCACATTTTAATCAGAGAAGAATTTATAGCAGAGTGCAACCCAAACAGAATCAAAATCACAGCTTCCCCATCTGCCTATCGTTACCAATAACCAAATTGCAAATAATCTCCAGTTATCGTTCAAAAAATAGGACATTAAAAAATTGTTATTTTTGAAAAACACCTATAATATAGTAAACACATTTCACCCAATATGTGACAATTTTTCCTAATCCATGGAGAAAATAGCTAGCTGTAATACAATTGTAAATTCTAAACAAGAATTTTTGATGGTGTTGTGAATAATAATACATAAAATTTGAAAATTATATTTCACAGTTAAACCACTTGTGAATCTGAAACTCCTTTGTTCCCATTTACTCTACTTACAAAATATCAAAAAGGTATACTGTTCCTTTTCATGGAAGCGTCACCCTTGTTATTACACTGACCACAGACCCACTTCTGCTTCGTACCACTCATCACACCCATATCTAGCCTATGGATAACCCCCAGGGTCTCTGTCTGCTCCTCTGACACAAGATTCAAACTACTCCTGTGCATCTCTGATCTACACTCTAGTATCAGAAAAAAAATCTGAAGTCCTCTCTGACTGCTTACTACAAAAATATTTTCAGATATCTACCTGCATAAAAGAGAATGCTCATTTTCTCAAGAAGTAAATCTGAAGTTTCTATAACTACTGTAAAATGAGATGAGCTTTGCTTCCTGCTTGGCAGACAGCATGCAGGGACACAAGAGGCCTGAGACAGTAGTGATGTCCCGTTAGCCACATTTCTCGATTCAAAGGAGCTGGAGCATCCACAAATAACTCCTTTGTAGTACAGGTGCCTCATCATCTTCCCTGTCCACTGTGTGTGTGTGAACCATGAGCTGCTGAGCATCTTCTCTCCACAGTTGTGCCTGTGCACGGTCAGGTGCCCAGTCACACTCCCTTCACACTTCCCAGGTGGGAGTAAGAGAGTGAGAAAGATGAAGAACGTCAGCATAGGGCTAGAAGGCTATGGGTACCGACTAAAGAGTTAGTCAATTCCATAGAAATATTATGGAACCAAAATTCTGCAGAACACTGCGTTGGACATCACCCTCACTTTACCTAGAAGAAAACGCGAATGGCTTGCCAAGCCATGCTGCAAGGCCAAGACAAATGCAGGGTTATGATCTGGGAATTCCTGGCACGCAGTCCATTACCTCATATTGCACACTGACTTTAGCTACAACAAATCAAATTCATAAATTGTGATACAGTTCCATTAAGTGAATATTCAAGTAGATTAAACAAATTTACAAATAAACCTTTAAAATACAATCCACATCTGCTGGTTCTAAAAATCCACAGAGGGATAATTTTGCTGAAAATTTCCAGTACAGTAAAATCAACATACATTTGAAACAGATCTAGTAAAAACTTGTTGGGGGAGGGTGGAGATGAGCATATATATAACTCTGGGCTAGATTCCCAGCCTGTGTAATATTTGCAATTAAAAGACTGGCAAAAAGACACAATGTTTAAATAGTATTGTTTCTGCACTTAGATCAGAGTCAGTATTCACATGGTATGCTGAGTCAGTCACTCAGATTCATAACTGACTGAAAAGCAAAATTTAATCAAGAATAAAAGCTTTTCATCCCTTTAGAACATGCTTGGTAAGCTCTTTCCAGACATGGCACTGACTACACACAACCAGCCTTATGGACGCACTTACACTGTGATCTAAACAGTTGATAGGACACTCTGACCCCACAGTAACTTTTAGCTGTCAAGAAAAATAGTCCACACAGTACTAGTGCCACACTCTGGGAAATTTAAAAAGAGCAATAAATGCCATAATATTAAAGTATCCCTCATCAAAGAGACAAGAGTCTGCAGCCATTTCTCTTCCTATCTCTACTCAGAGGAGGTCCCAATCAACGCAGATTAAAAGCTTTTTCCCCTGAAAGGAAGGTAAAGACAACACTTAAAGCCTGGTTTATTAACCAGGGACGTCTTCAAAGGAAAGGCTGGCAAAAATCACCTGCATTTTCTCTGCTAAAGTGAGCATCATGCCAACTCTGTCCATTACAAAAAGCGAGGCACTCCGGTCCAAATTATACTCTTACTAACAGTAATATAGCCTTGAAATAACTCGAGTGGCTTTGTTTTGTTTTGTTAATTCAGATTCAGAATGAGTCAAATGAAAGCAGAAGTCAACCCAGTGTTTTTACTTACAAAACGTTCCTGTTATCTGCCCTGAACCAGATGACTGCACTGCACCAGCGCTTCAACGCTGCACATCGTTCCCAGAGCACGTGGGTGAGGAGACAAAGCAACTACTGCATTTAAACAGTGCAGGAGAAGGTAAGGATTTTTTTTAGATTGTTTCAGGTTCATTATCCTTTAATTGTATATTCAAATTCTTGCTTTTAATCTGCATAGTTGATGATGAGCAAAATCTATATATTAATAACCTCAACGTACTACCCCTTAGCACATATGCTAGAGAAACATGTCCTACTCTTCTCGATTATTTCAGAAGTCTTGAGGCCAAATCTGTATACTTGCTGTTGGTTTTCTAGTATTTGTTTTCGAAGTAAACTCTGGCAGAGGCAGCATAATCTTTATCAGTGTCTCAAGTTTATCTGGACAATACAACTGCTTCATTCTTACCAAACGAAGAACCGAGTAACTGAGCTGAGGAAGCAGGCAACAGGAGAACTCTGTCACCCAGCGTCATTTAGCAAACCCGTACAAAGGAGAAGGGAACCTTGTTGAAAAGCAGCTAAGCCACCTTGCCAGATTCTACTAGGTATCTTTTGCCATTCAGGTTTGCTATAGGGAAAGTGACAACCAAAATAAGGTACATAATAATAAGGCATTTCCAGAGGAAGTTTAATCTCAAAATTTCAAAGTTACCTTGTAGATGACTAACTTGCACAACACCACGTGGAATAAGAAAGCATCTACTGTCCACACTTTACAGAAGGGAAAATGGAGCAAGATTAAATCACTAGACCACAGACACATACTTTTTCTGCAAAGGAGGAGCTGAGCTATATCATCATCTGAAAAGCTTTAAAGGAACAACTCGACTGTGTAAATACTTGTTGACTTGATGTTAATTGAAAAAAAATAAAAGCCCAGATGGTTACATCTAGATTTCAAAATTTAAGACAAGAACAAAACTTTGCACTGTCAACTTTGTCTTCGATAATTATTAACTTAAGGATGTAGTCTTTAAGACTGCTTTGGCACTAAAGGTAAACTGAGGATTAACTTGAGACAAAAATAGGTGTTGCTTATCACTTTGTTTGCTCTGAAAATTACAAATAACATAAAAAGAGATTAGATATAATTTCATAATACCAAAGAGACAACCTTAAGATGAAGAAGAACAAATGTGTACAGAAAAATAATGTGAATGAAATCATGTATCTAGGATTTCACACACGCACACAAAAAGTGGAACTAAGGTAAACAGAAATGAAGCAACACAAACAGAAATCCCAGCACAGGGAGGCCAAAGATGAAGGGTAGTTGTAGTTAAGAAAATTCTTTCAAAATGCATCACAGATGAGTACTTTGCACAGAATACCACCTGAGAAAAGTAGACAAAAGGACATTGAAAAGAGCTGCCTGACTAAAACAGTTTGAGAAATGAGAAACTTGGGCTTATTTGCAAACCTGAAATGTTAATAAAAAGCAAAAGAACATATTTTCAGAATAACATAGACAAGCTCTCCTTTGGCAACAGAAATGCGTTAAAAGTTATGCTTTTGAAATGCAGTGGAATACAAGATGAGTGACATGCAGAACTATATAGCATCACTGAAAAGATGCTAGTAGCTAATTCTCACTGTGTTAAGCTATGGAAAATTTCAAAATAAAATTTCAAAGTAGAAAACGCCCACCGACCAAGCAAGAAATAATTCTGCAAAGCAAATTCCCACTGGAAACCAAGCACAAAATTCTGAAAAATACTCATAAAATGTGATTTTAAGAATAACAAAAAAGGGTGCTTTTTAAGAATAGCTTTATATAATGAAAGGAAGGCATCACTTTGGATATTTTTGAAGGATGTTTGACGCAAATCTTATGCATTTCTGAAAGAAAATTCGATACCCCTTGATGAAAAAGCACTCTCAATTAACAACAGAAAACATTGAAATTGTCTTGAAACAGACTCCCATCTCTCTGGAAGTCAGATGTACTCCACTTTTGGCAAGAGGCACTAGCTGGGACTTCTCCAAATGTCCTGTTGCAGTGCTCAGAGAGATTACACATGACTCTGCATGGGTTTCACACTAATAGGGAGGACTCTTGAAGTAAATGTTTGTCAATCATTTCCACTTCAATCCTCAAAAAAAAAAAAAAA